>VSDK01021373.1:214361-228237 GCA_009767595.1 Symbiodinium kawagutii
CTCTTTCCATGGTGCGATGGAAAGACACCCCTCAATTGTCAAATCAAAGTTTTTGCAAACATGTGCATCGAGAAGATACTGGAAATGCAAGAAAGTTGGATTACTCTTTGGACGTAAAGATTTGACACTGAAAGACAATGGCACGCATCATGGCACACATCCATGGTCCATAGATCATCAATGTATGCGTGCGAGCCGAGGGAGTGGGGAGCTCCAGGGGCAATGCGAACTGCACAGAGAGAGAGGGAGAGAGAACTATTCAGAGAACTCTGGTGGCTCTGTTGGTTCTGTGCTCTGTTTGTCTGTCTGGGCGTGCACAAGGCTGCGAACTAAGGGAAGGTCGGGCAATCGAAGCGAGAAAACGTTCTCCAAAGAGATCTTCTAAGGATGCCTTGATCAAAGAAAACCAAGAACCTAAGAAGGATCTACATCATCCTTAGCGAACTCTTATCGCTTAGAACAGCTGAGAGGAATGATGTCAGCCACCTGTGTGAGCACTGCTTTGAACTTTGAACATTTGTGGAATGGCGAGCCCGCGGAAAAAGAAATTCATGGAATTCTAAGGGCCCGCGGGCCATCTTTCTTTGCAATCACGTCCTTTCGCACCCTCTGAAAGGACTGCCATGCAATTTCACCTGTGGCACAGCTCCTGCTTGTCCTTCTCATATATTCGTACAAATGCAGCCTCGAAACCATCCCTTCAACTGAGTGCCTCACATTCCCATTGGAATCTATCTAGTCTGCCGTCTTGGGCAAGAAACATGCCGGATGCAAAACTACATTCAGAAACATCAATCTGAAATTGGTAGCGGGACGGCTTCTCAACATGAGATTGTAAAAGAAATTGGGAACACAAATTTGCCTAATCCCTGGGAAAAAAACACAGGGTGAGGTTTTGACGGAACTCAAAATCACGTTTCCATCATTACAATTCGATTCATTGCGCATGTTCAATGGCCAAGCTCGTGTTTTAGCAGTAGCTAGTTGAATGACTCGATTCCTCAAAGACCATATTCCTACAACTTCCTGGTATGCAAAATTAGCGTCTGTAGCCCAGAAGGCGGAATTTTAGTTGGTTCAGGGAAGAATGGCCCGTTTTCATCCAGAACTGCCTGTTGGTAAAAATACGTAAAACTGATTGGAGAAAACTGCCTGAGTCAAACTGATTGTCAAACTTTTAATTTGTGAAACTTGTTTCTCATTCAGAAATTTCAAGCAAATATTTGGTCGGGCGTCGCCTGCCGCGCGAGCAAAGTCGCTTGTTGGTCGGGTAAATTCGCCTCCAAAATCTACTGACTGACAACTTTCGAAACTGAAATAAAGTGATTGTACACTTACGATCACTTACGTTCCTATTCTTGTTGTTATGGCATTGTCAAAGTCGCTTGTGGTCGGGTACAGTCGCCTAAAGGATTCAAAATGCACTTTTGCTTGAACAGGCACAAATAACGCATAATGTTGACCCTGGAAAATAGACCCCAGGTTGATTAATTGGGGGCACTTTAATGGGAAACCAAGGCTTTTCGGAAATACCTCCTATTAATCAACCAGGGGTTTATTCATCCTGGGTAGACATTAGTGGTAAAGACCATATTGCATCGGACTTCGCAATCTAGGCATCAGAAACCAAGTCTTTGAGTCCAGTACGCCCTGTTGGGGTCCGCTTCGGAAGGTGATGAGAGATTGCCATCTCAGAAACTCATGCCGGGTTTTGCCAACTCGCATCTGCTTCTCAGCAGGGTCAACCAAGCCATCTGGAGTTTCTACCCCTAACCACCACCTTGCTGGGGAACCCAAGCAATCTCAGCTACCGAAAGAGCCACAGTTTCTTCGAAACCAGGAATTTTCTGCTCGCAACCCTTCGGCATCTGCCAATGTTGGACAAGTAACCAGCTGAATGACAAGCAGGAGCTACTGTCGTATTTGTTGATGATTCCCGTCCTTCATGTTGATCAAAAACGAGTACCCGGACAGTTTGCACATGAGTTTCACTCAATGTCCGAGTTTTGCCAACTCGCATCTGCTTCTCAGCAGGGTCGACCAAGCCATCTGGAGCTTCTACCCCCAACCACCACCTTGCTGGGGAACCCAAGCAATCTCATATAAACTGCGAGCTTTAGCGGCTGTGTGGAACGAAGCTCCTTCTTTTTGCCAACAAATCGTGGTTTGCCAGCTTGGTCTTGATATTTACCTAGGATGGTGTGAAGGCTGACAAAGGCTCTAGATGATGCAATGGAAAGAATTGCAGTGAATGGTTTTCGCTACATTCCACTAACATATGCAAATCCAACCACATCAGTTTTATCATTCTTTGCATTGTTTCTTACTATATGCTTAGATTCTGCCGAAGGCACGCGTGGTGGTAATCTCCTTGTATTTCTTCTTGATATCTTTCGTAAAGTTGCTTCGAAACCAGGAATTTTCTGCTTCCAACCCTTCGGCAATGTTGGACAAGTAACCAGCTGAATGACAAGCAGGAGCTACTGTCGTATTTGTTGATGATTCCCGTCCTTCATGTTGATCAAAAGCGAGTACCCGGACAGTGAGCACATGAGTTTCACTCAATGTCCGAGTTTTGCCAACTCGCATCTGCTTCTCAGCAGGGTCAACCAAGCCATCTGGAGCTTCTACCCCCAACCACCACCTTGCTGGGGAACCTAAGCAATCTCAGATACCGAAAGAGCCACAGTTTCTTCAAAACCAGGAATTTTCTGCTCGTAACCCTTCTGCATCTGCCAATGTTGGACAAGTAACCAGCTGAATGACAAGCAGGAGCTACTGTCGTATTTGTTGATGATTCCCGTCCTTCATGTTGATCAAAAACGAGTACCCGGACAGTTTGCACATGAGTTTCACTCAATGTCCGAGTTTTGCCAACTCGCATCTGCTTCTCAGCAGGGTCAACCAAGCCATCTGGAGCTTCTACCCCCAACCACCACCTTGCTGGGGAACCCAAGCAATCTCAGATACCGAAAGAGCCACAGTTTCTTCGAAACCAGGAATTTTCTGCTCGCAACCCTTCGGCATCTGCCAATGTTGGACAAGAAACCAGCTGAATGACAAGCAGGAGCTACTGTCGTATTTGCTGATGATTCCTGTCCTTGAAATTGATCAAAACGAGTGCCCGAACATTTAGCAAGTAAGTTTTACTCAATTTGCAAGTTTTTTTTGCTTTTGTACTGCGGCAAAGAAACCCTCAAGGTAATGTCCTAGAAACCCGTTGGTGCCACATGGACTTACGCAAATTCACCAAAAAGATGTTGGTTGAATGCCTTTATGCCTCAAAGACCATAGAGTATTGGACACCGCAGCCATGAGGATGTAATTATCGCTCTTGACTGGTCCAAGAAGCGGCAGCTCGTCTTTTAGCTGAGTAGAATGCAGGCTCCGGACAAAGAGCAGGGATTATGTCAACATCTTTCTCAAGTTGTTGCAAAAAGGGCCTTGACTTGAAACCACCCCTGCCCCTCAAAGCGGATCCGATCTTTGCTGCAGGGGCCCAGTTATGCATATACTAGTGGTAAATGACATGAAGCCAAACGGTACTTTTTTGGAACAGGGTTTGGGTACATGACATGAGACGCTGTGAGCACACTTGGAAATTGGGCAGATGACATGGGTCCAGGTGCGCCAACAAGTGCGAAAAAAAGATCTCGTGAACTTAGGCACATGAAATGTGAATAGTGGAGCGTTGGAATCAACAATTGCAATCTCACTCAAATTGCTTAGTGGACTTGTGACTTCAAGAAAAACAGATTGAGCAGAAACAATCATCCTCATTGAGCAAATAACATGAGACCCATTTGTTTGCACACTAATTTTTTCTTGAACACATGACATCAGAATAAGTGATTTGGGGGGTATGTGCGACAATTCGCAAGTCATCTGAGACCAGTATAATGGCGGCAGTTTGTAGGAGCTCGAACCTTCAGTTTCTGAGGGGTTTTGGAGGATGGAAACGAACGCCTTACTACGGATATTCGTGTCACCAGAGGCGTTGGTTCTCACATCTCCCGCTGCGACAAAACTGCGTCTCGGCTGAGGTGCCCCGCCTCGGTCTCTGTGCGCGGACGTCGTTTCCAGATGCGAAGAAAGCACGTTAGACTTCTAGGATTGAGCACTTCATCACGGAAATCATGGTCTCAGAAACTCAGAATTTCTCTTTATCCCTTTCTTTTCGGAATTTCAGTGCAAGTGAAGCCAACTGACTCTTTTGGCGGCCCGAAGAATCTCCTACTGTAAAGTGTGTAAGAGTCAAGGATGAGAAACATTGTGCAAATATCATGCTATGATCGGAGATCAAAATTCCCGGCATGCGGTTGCACGCCAGCCCTTTTGTAGCGCGGTGCTCAAATCTCACACGCAAACAATGCCTTTGCCACACATGCTGATCAACAGAATCGCATCCCCTTGAAAATCATACGCGTTGCTTCTGACTTGGAAGATCTGATCGTATCCGAAACGTTTCACTTGAGCTGCGGTGAAAAGGTCTTTCACGTTGTAAGGCAACAGCTTGGTTTTGAATAAGGATTGCATAGAGCTCGAAATTGCGCATCTTTCTTGGCAAAGGCTCTGCCAAGTAAGGGCGCACAACAGCAGGGGCAGCTTACGCGCAGCTTACGTGCATTGATGAGCTTGTCGGAATCTGGCGGGAAAACGTGGGCGTACGCCAGCCTTACACGACTGGAATCCTAGAAAAAAGTTTACGCCGGCTTACGCGGGCTGCGTTTTGGCTTACGCCTGATACCCGTCATGATTTGGATCAGATACGCTGAGTCCAGACACTTCGTAATTCCATGCCTTTCCATGGCTTCACTAAAACAATTTGGGGTTGGGGATATGCCCAGTGGCTTTGGGGAAATATGTTGAGCTTTGCAGTCAACTTCGCTGAGAATGGGCTGGAAGGATCACCAAAGCTTTCAAAGACCATGCTTCTTGGCACAAACTGAAAACCAAAGCTTCCTTTTAGTTCCACCAAAACGAACAAGTCGGACATCGAAAGTCATGGCTGAGACTCAGCCGACTGCTGACACGTCGCATTTTCAATGGCCAAGCTCGTGTTTTAGCAGTAGCTAGTTGAATGACTCGATGCCTCAAAGACCATATTGTATCGGACTCCGCAATCTAGGCATCAGAAACCAAGTCTTTGAGTCCAGTACGCCCTGTTGGGGTCCGCTTCGGAAGGTGATGAGAGATTGCCATCTCAGAAACTCATGCCGGGTTTTGCCAACTCGCGCCTGCTTCTCAGCAGGGTCAACCAAGCCATCTGGAGTTTCTACCCCCAACCACCACCTTACTGGGGAAACCAAGCGATCTCAAATACCGAGAGAGCCACAGTTGCTTCGACACCAGCCACTTTCTGCTTGCAACCCTTCGGCATCTGCCAATGTTGGGCAAGTAACCAGCTGAATGACAAGCAGGAGCTACTGTTGTATTTGTTGATGATTCCTGTCCTTTATGTTGATCAAAAACGAGTACCCGGACTGTTATATAGCACATGAGTTTCACTCAATTTCCGAGTTGTTTTACTTTTGTACTGTGGGTGCAAGGAAAAGAAGTTACAATTCTAGGGTTTGAGCGCTTATTCATCAGGAGAATTACTCATTGATTTCTGGGATAGGGTACCCAGGAGTTACCAACTACAGTTTTCTGTACAGGGCTTTCTGTACCGTTTTACTTGCAGGAGTCGACTCAGTGGTAGGCTTGGACTCAAGTGTTCATGCACAAAAATTTGCAGAAGCGAACGGTCTCAGAAAAGGAATTTCCAATTGGCGGCTCCAATTTCTCTATAGGTCAGCGCTACAAGCAATTGCACTGCCTTGAGTTCATCAGGGTTTGAATTTCAAAATCTTTTGCAGGGTTTCAAACTCTTTATCCTTTTCCGAGCTTCAGTGCAAGTGAAGCCATCTTAATCCTTTGGCGACCCGAAGAATCTCCTGTTTTGAAGAAGTCAAGGATGAGAATAACATCGTGTCATGAATATCCGATATCAAATTCCAGGCATGCGGTTGCACGCCAGCCCTTTTGCAGCGCAGTGCAAATCTCACACAGCCGATGCCTGGGCCACACATGCTGACCAACAGAATCGCACCCCTCTTGGCAATCATATACGTGTTGCTTATGACTTTGAAGATCTGATCGTGTTGCACGGGAAGTGGCGACGAAACGTTTGACTTGTAAGAGTCGACTCAGTGGTAGGCTTGCACTCAAGTGTTCATGCACAAAAATTTGCAGAAGCGAACGGTCTCAGAAAAGGAATTTCCAATTGGCGGCTCCAATTTCTCTATAGGTCAGCGCTACAAGCAATTGCACTGCCTTGAGTTCATCAGGGTTTGAATTTCAAAATCTTTTGCAGGGTTTCAAACTCTTTATCCTTTTCCGAACTTTAGTGCAAGTGAAGCCATCTTAATCCTTTGGCGACCCGAAGAATCTCCTGTTTTGAAGAAGTCAAGGATGAGAATAACATCGTGTCATGAATATCCGATATCAAATTCCAGGCATGCGGTTGCACGCCAGCCCTTTTGCAGCGCAGTGCAAATCTCACACAGCCGATGCCTGGGCCACACATGCTGATCAACAAAATCGCATCCCCTTGGAAAACATATGGCGTTGCTTCTGACTTGGAAGATCTGATCGTGTTGCGCTGCAAATGGTACCGAAACGTTTCAACTGTAGGAGTCGACTCAGTGGTAGGCGTCCAATTTGAATTCCAAAGGCATCATTGGTTACGGGCACAACTCCTTCCATTGCTGCCTATTGTGAAAGCCTTTAGCTGGGCAAACCAAGTTGATATCAGCATCCCATAGCTCAAGTCTCTCAAAGTCGTTGAGAACTGAAACCCCAGCGCCAAGCACAAGCAAGTTCTTAATTACATCATCATTGTGAACACAAATTTGCCCAGACCAGTGCGGAGAAAGACTCCAGTGGAACAAAAATGCAGGACGATGAGTTTGCCGTCTTGCATAAGAAACATGCCGGATGCAAAACTGCATTCACAAACATCAATCTGCAATTGGTAGCGGGGCGGCTTCTTAACATGAAACTAAAAATGAAATTGAGAACACAAATCTGCTTAATCCCTGGGAAAAAACACAGAGTGAGGTTTTGACGGAACTCAAAATCATGTTTCCATCATTACCATTCGATTCATTGCGCATTTTCAATGGCCAAGCTCGTGTTTTAGCAGAAGCTAGTTGAATGACTCGATGCCTCAAAGACCATATTGTATCGGACTCCGTAATCTAGGCATCAGAAACCAAGTCTTTGAGTCCAGTACGCCCTGTCAGGGTCCGCTTTGGAAGGTGATGAGAGATTGCCATCTCAGAAACTCATACCGGGTTTTGCCAACTCGCGTCTGCTTCTCAGCAGGGTCAACCAAGCCATCTGGAGCTTCTACCCCCAACCACCACCTTGCTGGGGAACCCAAGCGATCTCAAATACCGAGAGAGCCACAGTTGCTTCGACACCAGCCACTTTCTGCTTCCAACCCTTCGGCAATGTTGGGCAAGTAACCAGCTGAATGACAAGCAGGAGCTCCTGTCATTGAGAACTGACAGCCGTCATGATTTGGATCTGGGCCCTGCCTTGTTGCAACTGCAGCAACTGCAACCCTGAAACATTTTGAAACGGATCCTTACCATTCAATGCAAATCTATGCAGGCCCATTCTTTGCTGCACATGGCTGAACTGTGCTTGCAAAGTTGTTTACAAGGGCAAAATCAACAACATTTGGTGAGTGGTGAAAAGGACACTGTGCAAAAACTAGATTTCAGGATCAACCTAGGGACATGAAAGCAAATCCCTACATGGCTCTACAAGAATCGACCAACAGAGGTGTTGGCTACTGCGCAAGCCTTTTGGCTACCCAAGTGCCCAACTGAACTCCTTGGCGCCCATATTAAGCCGCCTCTTTCCATGGCGCGATGGAAAGACACCCCTCAATTGTCAAATCACAGTTTTTGCAAACATGTGCGTGGAGAAGATGCTGCAAATGCAAGAAAGTTGGATTACTCTTTGCACGTAAAGATTTGACACTGAAAGACAATGGCACGCATCATGGCACACATCCACGGTCCATAGATCATCAATGTATGCGTGCGAGCCGAGGGAGTGGGGAGCTCCAGGGGCAATGCAACAACAATGTGAACTGCACATCAGAACAGAGAGAGGGAAAGAAGACCGTGCATGTCTGTCTGCTGTCTGTCTGGGCGCTTGTGTGCACAGGCTGTCAACCTAGGTGAGGTCCGCGGGAAATCAGTGCCAGATCTTGGAAGCGAGAAAACGTTTTCGTGCATCTTTTTTAAAAAAAACTCTTCTTTTCATGACTTACCGAGCCCTACAGGCAGTACCACACCACTACTTTTCAATTGACCGAGTTCTGACGGATTTGCTGCGACATCCCAGTCCCAGTTGCTGTGGGTCCAAAGATGCTTGGATGTAGAAACATGTTGATGTTCCTTACGGCTTTCACCTTACAGCGACGATGCTTCTCAGGATCCTTCAGGCGTACCTGTGACCATGGATGGAAAAAAAATCTAAAATGTTCATGGCTCCCAGTCTAGAATCTCCTGATCCATTCCTAGGTGGGGGGTATCCTAGAGCATGTAGCGTTCAGGGGCATCAAGAGCAACTTTTGGCACTCTTACGACTCTTAGCTGCATTCACACAGAGTTCCCTACGTAAGACATTTTAAAGGAAACATGATGAAACATGTGTGAATAACATGTGTGAATGTCTTGTTTCCTTTTTTTAGGAATTCACAGTGCAATTTTTTTGAAGCGCTCCATGGGCCGTCTCCAATTTGGAGGTGCCTGCGCTACATCAGTGGAGAGTCTACGTGACCTGAGTTCGAGTTGGCATTTGGAGGTTCTGAGGCAAGGTCGCTGAGCTTGGCTGGCCGCCCTCAGTAAGGTCCAGTCGGAAGCCAGGTCTTTGAATTGGAATGAGTGAGGGCAAGGAATTACTTCTCCCAAGTTCTCTGCGTGGGGGCTTTGCTAAGGGGTCCGGCTGCCAGCCAGACTCCTTAGCAAAACCTTGGGCGTACCTGTAACCATTGATGGAAAAAGGGCATCAAGGGCAAACCTGAAAATGTCGGTGCCAACGATGACCAACAGAACCTGAAGAACCTGAAAATGTCGGTGCCAACGATGAGGCGCCAACATGACCAACCAACCATTTGTGGCTCAAGGAAGGCGACAAAACCATCAGCAATTTCCAGTCTCCGAGTTTGCTGGGACATCCCAGTCCCAGTTGCTGTGGGTCCAAAGATGTTTAGATGTGGAAACACCATGTTGATGTTAGCAGCAGTTGGTTGAATAACTGCATGCCTCAAACACCATACACTCTCGACGGGTCCGAAAAAGCGCTGCCGAATCGACCCACGGAGGTGTTGGCCACTGCGCAAGCCTTTTGGCTACCCAAGCGCCTAACTGAACTCCTTGGCGCCCATATTAAGCCGCCTCTTTCCATGGTGCGATGGAAAGACACCCCTCAATTGTCAACTCAAAGTTTTTGCAAACATGTGCATCGAGAAGATACTGGAAATGCAAGAAAGTTGGATTACTCTTTGGACGTAAAGATTTGACACTGACAGACAATGGCACACATCATGGCACACATCCATGGTCCATAGATCATCAATGTATGCGTTCGAGCCGAGGGAGTTGGGAGCTCCAGGGGCAATGCAACAACCATGTGAACTGCACATCAGAACAGAGAGAGGGAAAGAAGACTGTGCCTGTCTGTCTGCTGTCTGTGTGGGCGCGTGTGTGCACAAGGCTGTCAACCTAGGTGAGGTCCGCGGGAAATCAATGCCAGATCTTGGAAGCGAGAAAACGTATTTGTGCATCTTTTTTTAAAAAAAACTCTTCTTTTCATGACTTACCGAGCCCTACAGGCAGTACCACACCACTACTTTTCAATTGACCGAGTTCTGACGGGTTTGCTGCGACATCCCGGTCCCAGTTGCTGTGGGTCCAAAGATGCTTGGATGTAGAAACATGTTGATGTTCCTTGCGTTCACCTTACAGCGACGATGCTTCTCAGGATCCTTCAGGCGTACCTGTGACCATGGATGGAAAAAAAATCTAAAATGTTCATGGCTCCCAGTCTAGAATCTCCTGATCCATTCCTAGGTGGGGGGTATCCTAGAGCATGTAGCGTTCAGGGGCATCAAGAGCAACTTTTGGCACTCTTACGACTCTTAGCTGCATTCACACAGAGTTCCCTACGTAAGACATTTTAAAGGAAACATGATGAAACATGAGTGAATAACATGTGTGAATGTCTTGTTTCCTTTTTTTAGGAATTCACAGTGCAATTTTTTTGAAGCGCTCCATGGGCCGTCTCCAATTTGGAGGTGCCTGCGCTACATCAGTGGAGAGTCTACGTGACCTGAGTTCGAGTTGGCATTTGGAGGTTCTGAGGCAAGGTCGCTGAGCTTGGCTGGCCGCCCTCAGTAAGGTCCAGTCGGAAGCCAGGTCTTTGAATTGGAATGAGTGAGGGCAAGGAATTACTTCTCCCAAGTTCTCTGCGTGGGGGCTTTGCTAAGGGGTCCGGCTGCCAGCCAGACTCCTTAGCAAAACCTTGGGCGTACCTGTAACCATTGATGGAAAAAGGGCATCAAGGGCAAACCTGAACACTGAAAATGTCAGTGCCAACGATGAGGCGCCAACATGACCCACCAACCGTTTGTGGCTCAAGGAAGGCGACAAAACCATCAGCAATTTCCAGTCTCCGAGTTTGCTGGGACATCCCAGTCCCAGTTGCTGTGGGTCCAAAGATGCTTGGATGTAGCAACATGTTGATGTTCCTTGCGTTCACCTTAGGATCCTTCAGGCGTACCTGTGACCATGGATGGAAAAAAAATCTAAAATGTTCATGGCTCCCAGTCTAGAATCTCCTGATCCATTCCTAGGTGGGGGGTATCCTAGAGCATATAGCGTTCAGGGGCATCAAGAGCAACTTTTGGCACTCTTACGACTCTTAGCTGCATTCACACAGAGTTCCCTACGTAAGACATTTTAAAGGAAACATGATGAAACATGTGTGAATAACATGTGTGAATGTCTTGTTTCCTTTTTTTAGGAATTCACAGTGCAATTTTTTTGAAGCGCTCCATGGGCCGTCTCCAATTTGGAGGTGCCTGCGCTACATCAGTGGAGAGTCTACGTGACCTGAGTTCGAGTTGGCATTTGGAGGTTCTGAGGCAAGGTCGCTGAGCTTGGCTGGCCGCCCTCAGTAAGGTCCAGTCGGAAGCCAGGTCTTTGAATTGGAATGAGTGAGGGCAAGGAATTACTTCTCCCAAGTTCTCTGCGTGGGGGCTTTGCTAAGGGGTCCGGCTGCCAGCCAGACTCCTTAGCAAAACCTTGGGCGTACCTGTAACCATTGATGGAAAAAGGGCATCAAGGGCAAACCTGAAAATGTCGGTGCCAACGATGACCAACAGAACCTGAAGAACCTGAAAATGTCGGTGCCAACGATGAGGCGCCAACATGACCAACCAACCATTTGTGGCTCAAGGAAGGCGACAAAACCATCAGCAATTTCCAGTCTCCGAGTTTGCTGGGACATCCCAGTCCCAGTTGCTGTGGGTCCAAAGATGCTTGGATGTAGCAACATGTTGATGTTCCTTGCGTGGCGGGTAACCGCCTCCCCTCACCTCCATTTGAGGCACCCATTGCTGCGAAATCGCAGTGCCTCTCTCGGTATTTGTCCCCTCCTGGTCTCAAAGTGCCTTCATTTGCAGCAACTGTTCGCAGTGGGAACTCGTGCTGAGCAACCACCGGGACCTGATGATGATCTAACTTTTTCGACCAGTTGAGTCAACCTGACAACACGTGATATCAAATAGTACGCTTCGGCACCTAGAACCTTGCATACTTTTCATGAGGCACCATGCAGCAAACTGTGGCATCCTGGTCGAAGGGATCTGCAGGAGCCCTCGCTAAAAGCACAGAGCCATCTGAAATCATGGATGCTGCCACGCACTTTGCACAGCTCCAATCTTCATGCCGCAATTTCCAGTCTCCGAGTTTGCTGTGACATCCCAGTCCCAGTTGATGTGGGTCCAAAGATGCTTGGATGTAGAAACATGCTGATGTTCCTTACGGCTTTCACCTTGGGGCAATGCTTCTGAATCCTTCCGGCCTACCTGTGACCATTGATGGAAAAAGGGCATTAAGGGCATCGACAATACCTGGAGAAACTGGAGAACCTGAAAATGCTGTTGCCAACGATGAAGCGCCAACATGACCAATCAACCATTTGCGGCTCAAGGAAGGCGACAAAGCCATCGGCTCACATCAAGCCTGAAATCTTTCTCTCGAGGTCAATGAGTGATGTTGAACATCTTCAAGTGGCAAGCGGCAGAATGGAGGGAATACACATCACAGATTCAGAGCCTTTTACCGAACGCAAAATGGTGATCCACTTCGAGCGTGAAGACCAAATCTGGGACGCAACAAGTCAAATGTTCAACTGTGGAACATTGTCTTTGTGAGTATTTCGTCATGTTGATGGATGGATTTGCAGCCATTGGCGGGTAACCGCCTCCCCTCACCTCCATTTGAGGCACCCATTGCTGCGAAATCGCAGTGCCTCTCTCGGTATTTGTCCCCTCCTGGTCTCAAAGTGCCTCCATGTGCAGCAACTGTTCCCAGTGGGAACTCGTGCTGAGCAACCACCGGGACCTGATGATGATGATGATGATCTAACTTTTGCAACCAGTTGGGTCAACCCGAAAACATTACATGATATGAAATAGTATGATTCGGCACCCACTGTCTCAAAGTGCCTCCATGTGCAGCAACTGTTCCCAGTGGGAACTCGTGCTGAGCGACCAGCGGGACCTGCGGGACCTGATGATGATGATGATCTAACTTTTGCAACCAGCTGGGTCAACCCGAAAACATGACATGATATGAAATAGTATGATTCGGCACCCACTGTCTCAAAGTGCTTTCATTTGCGGCAACTGTTCGCCGTGGGAACTCGTGCTGAGCGACCAGCGGGACCTGATGATGATCTGACTTTTTCAACCAGTTGGGTCAACCTGACAACACATTGTGTAACGTAGTACGATTCGGCACCCAGAACCTTGCATACTTTTCATGAGGGACCATGCAGCTTGAAATCACGGATGCTGCCACGCACTTTGCACAGCTGCAATCTTCATGCCGCGATTTCCTGTCTCCGAGTTTGCTGGGACATCCCAGTCCCAGTTGCTGTGAGCCGAAAAATGCTTGGATGTAGAAACATGTTGATGTTCCTTATGGCTTTCAACTTGGGGCAATACTTGTGAATCCTTCAGGCGCACCTGTGACCGTGGATGCACAAAAAACAAGTTCCAAAATGTCAATGGCACCCAGTCTAGAATCTCCTGATCCATCCCCAGGCGGGTGGGTATCCTAGAGCATGTAGCGTTCAGGGTAAGGCAAAAGGGCATCAAAGACATCAAGGGCTCATGCTGTTGCCAACGATGAAGCGCCAACATCAGTGGAGAGTCTACGTGACCTGAGTTCGAGTTGGCATTTGGAGGTTCTGAGGCAAGGTCGCTGAGCTTGGCTGGCCGCCCTCAGTAAGGTCCAGTCGGAAGCCAGGTCTTTGAATTGGAATGAGTGAGGGCAAGGAATTACTTCTCCCAAGTTCTCTGTGTGGGGGCTTTGCTAAGGGGCCCGGCTGCCAGCCAGACTCCTTAGCAAAACCTTGGGCGTACCTGTAACCATTGATGGAAAAAGGGCATCAAGGGCAAACCTGAAAATGTCGGTGCCAACGATGACCAACAGAACCTGAAGAACCTGAAAATGTCGGTGCCAACGATGAGGCGCCAACATGACCAACCAACCATTTGTGGCTCAAGGAAGGCGACAAAACCATC
>VSDK01021373.1:228389-238424 GCA_009767595.1 Symbiodinium kawagutii
GGATGTATTGGCAGCCATTGGCGGGTAACCGCCTCCCCTCACCTCCATTTGAGGCACCCATTGCTGCGAAATCGCAGTGCCTCTCTCGGTATTTGTCCCCTCCTGGTCTCAAAGTGCCTTCATTTGCAGCAACTGTTCGCAGTGGGAACTCGTGCTGAGCAACCACCGGGACCTGATGATGATCTAACTTTTTCGACCAGTTGAGTCAACCTGACAACACGTGATATCAAATAGTACGCTTCGGCACCTAGAACCTTGCATACTTTTCATGAGGCACCATGCAGCAAACTGTGGCATCCTGGTCGAAGGGATCTGCAGGAGCCCTCGCTAAAAACACAGAGCCATCTGAAATCATGGATGCTGCCACGCACTTTGCACAGCTCCAATCTTCATGCCGCAATTTCCAGTCTCCGAGTTTGCTGTGACATCCCAGTCCCAGTTGCTGTGAGCCGAAAAATGCTTGGATGTAGAAACATGTTGATGTTCCTTACGGCTTTCAACTTGGGGCAATGCTTGTGAATCCTTCAGGCGTACCTGTGACCGTGGATGCACAAAAAACAAGTTCTAAAATGTCAATGGCACCCAGTCTAGAATCTCCTGATCCATCCCCAGGCGGGTGGGTATCCTAGAGCATGTAGTGTTCAGGGTAAGGCAAAAGGGCATCAAAGGCATCAAGGGCTCATGCTGTTGCCAACGATGAAGCGCCAACATGACCAACCAACCATTTGCGGCTCAAGGAAGGCGACAAAACCATCGGCTCAGATCAAGCCTGAGATCTTTCTTTCCAGGTCAATGAGTGATGTTGAACATCTTCAAGCGGCAAGCGGTAGACGGGAGGGAATTAACATCACAGATTCAGACCATGTTGATATTCCTTACGGCTTTCACCTTGGGGCAATGCTTCTGAATCCTTCAGGCCTACCTGTGACCATTGATGGAAAAGGGGCATCAAGGGCATGGACTATACCTGGAGCACCCGAAGAACCTGAAAATGTCGGTGCCAACGATGAGGCGCCAACATGACCAACCAACCATTTGTGGCTCAAGGAAGGCGACAAAGCCATCGGCTCACATCAAGCCTGAGATCTTTCTCTCGAGGTCAATGAGTGATGTTGAACATCTTCAAGTGGCAAGCGGCAGACTGGAGGGAATGCACATCACAGATTCAGAGCCTTTCACCTAACGCAAAATGGTGATCAACAAGTCAAAATTGAACAAGAGGCCAACTCTGGAACATTGCTCTGTGAGCATGTTGTCATTTTGATGGATGGATTTGCAGCCATTGGCGGGTAACCGCCTCCCCTCACCTCCATTTGAGGCACCCATTGCTGCGAAATCGCAGTGCCTCTCTCGGTATTTGTCCCCTCCTGGTCTCAAAGTGCCTTCATTTGCAGCAACTGTTCGCAGTGGGAACTCGTGCTGAGCGACCAGCGGGACCTGATGATGATCCAACTTTTCAACCAGTTGGGTCAATCTGACAACACCTTGTGTAACATAGTAGGATTCGGCACCCAGAACCTTGCATACTTTTCATGAGGCACCATGCAGCCAGGGCAAGAAATCATCTACAAATTGTGGAACTCCCTGGTCGAAGGGATCTGCAGGAACCCTTGCTAAAAAACACAGAGCCATCCCAATCACGGATGCTGCCAATTTGCACAGCTGCAATCTTCGGCCTGCGATTTCCTGTCTCCGAGTTTGCTGTGACATCCCAGTCCCGGTTGCTGTGGGTCCAAAGATGCTTGGATGTAGAAACATGTCGATGTTCCTTACGGCTTTCAGCTTGGGGAAACTGGAGAACCTGAAAACGCTGTTGCCAACGATGAAGCGCCAGCATGACCAACCAACCCTTTGCGGCTCAAGGAAGGCGACAAAACCATCGGCTCAGATCAAGCCTGAGATCTCTCTTTTGAGGTCAATGAGTGATATTAAAGATCGTGAAGACAAACTCCCGGACACAACAAGTCGAAATTGCCAACAGCAGTACTTCTCCAGCCATTGGCGGGGGAACACCCCTCTTTTGAGGTCAATGAGTGATATTAAAGATCGTGAAGACAAACTCCCGGACACAACAAGTCGAAATTGCCAACAGCAGTCCTTCTCCAGCCATTGGCGGGCAACCACCTCACTTCACCTACGTTTGTGGCACCCATTGCTGCGAAATCGCAGAGCCTCTCTCGGTATTTGTCCCCTCCTGGTCTCAAAGTGCATTAATTTGCAGAACTGTTCGCAGTGGGATATCGTGCTGAGCGACCAGCAGGACCTGATGATGATCTAGTAGCTCTTTCAATCAGTTGGGTCAACCTGAAAACACGAAATGATATGATTTGGCACCCATTAGACTAGATGAAGCTAACCAGAGCCTTGCATGCTTTTCATGAGGCACCATGCAGCCAGGGCAAGAGAAGATCACCTGCAAGCTGTGAACCCCCCCTGGTCGAAGGGCTGCATTACATGGATCTGCGGGGATTGTCTCTGAGTTTGCTGTGACATCCCAGTCCCAGTTGCTGTGGGTCCAAAGATGCTTGGATGTAGAAAAGTAGAAACATGTCGATGTTCCTTACGGCTTTCAGCTTGGGGAAACTGGAGAACCTGAAAAGGCTGTTGCCAACGATGAAGCGCCAGCATGACCAACCAACCCTTTGCGGCTCAAGGAAGACGACAAAACCATCGGCTCAGATCAAGCCTGAGATCTCTCTTTTGAGGTCAATGAGTGATGTTGAACATCTTCAAGTGGCAAGTCCGTGCCGTACACATAACTGATTTTTAGCCATTGACGAACGCAAGTGAAGACGAACTCTGGGACACATTAAGTCTAAAAACAATTCCAACCGTGGAACCTTGCTCTGTGAGTTGTGCGTTGTTTGTGAGTTTGATCGATGGATTCGCAGCCATTGGCGGGTAACCGCCTCATTTCACGTGGAGGTCAGCAGCAGGCTGAAGGGAATACAAAAAGATTCAGTGAAGGCTACCTGGATAACCGGGAGAACCTGAAAATGCTGTTGCCAACGATGAGGCGCCAACATGACCGACCAACCATTTGTGGCTCAGGGAAGGCGACAAAACCATGGGCTCAGATCAAGCCTGAGATCTCTCTTTCGAGGTCGAAGAGCGATGTTGAAGATCTTCAAGCGGCAAGCTTGAGGGAATCATTGCTGCGAAATCGCAGTGCCTCTCTCCTCGCAGTCGAAAGATGCTTGGATGTAGAAACAATGTTGATCTTGCTTGCGTCTTTCACGGCAATGCTTCTGAATCCTTCAGGCTTGCCTGTGATCTTTGATGGAAAGAGGGCATCAAGGGCATCAAATCTACCTGTGGAGTTCGGGAATTAGCTGTCCTTGCAGTGGCCTTGCGGAATCTTATGACTGGGAATTTCCATCAAATTTCCAATGCAAAGTTCCAAGAGAGGTCCTGATGGTCCAAGTTGCTTAAAGCAGCAACGGTCAAGATTTCCAACCAGTGTTATGTGCATCGTCATGCCAAGCGGGAATGGCCGCTACACTTCTCCCTAAGCGTTGGATCAGAATTTGTTGACAGATCTTCAATGAACTCACCAAAAATCCACTAGAACATGAAGTCACAAAAACCTCCTCTTTTTCAAGACCTAGAAGACTCAATGGGAGAGCTTGGACACTGTCTGATTGGAGACACTGAGCACTTTTAATGTGGAGACTCTACAAGTGATCTCCCACTTTGCACAGCTTACCCCGGCTGCTCACAGAGGTGCTTGGTCTGAGTCGTTGGCATCGATGCTCCTGAAAGCGGGGCTGGAAAACATGGTAACCCGGTTCCCTGGTAGCCAAACTTTCATTGTGGGGGTATCATCTGCAGTTCACTTAGGGCCCATATGCTGCAAGTTCGTAATTGGGTCACAAACTTTTGCGCTGAACGATGACCAGGGCAACGGCAACGGGAACGGCAAAGACGATAAGGTCCTTATTTCCCCTTCGGCTACGGCAACGGCAAAGACCACGACGACGGCAACGGGAACGGCAAAGACAACGACAACAACAACAACAACAACAACAACAACAACAACAACAACAACAACAAAAACAACAACAAAAACAACAACAACAAAAACAACAAAAACAACAAAAACAACCAAAACAACCAAAACAACGACCACAGCACCAAGATCGGCCAACATCGGCTTACCATGGGCCCAACTTGGCCGGCGCCCGGCTGTCAGGCGTAAGCCTTTAATAATCCATCCATCATATTATCAGCAAGCAACCTGTGAATCCAACCAACCAAAACGCAAATCTATGAAGTGGAAGCCCTGTCCTGATCCAGCATCCGGTTGGATCCAGAATGCAAAACGCGGCGTGACGGCATGGCCGTCAGAGGTCCCTGATAAAGAATGGTTGTTGCCGATGATTGCTGATGCTTTGCCATCCTGGCTAATTATGGTTGATAATGGTGGTCAATGATGCCAAATGACGGCAATTGGTGACTGATACTGAATGATGCTGACTGTATTGATAGCTGATGATGATTTGATGATGGAGAATATCGATGAGAACATGGAACAAACCGCGCAGCTTTGGGTGTTTCCTCTGGAAATGCTGTAAATGAAAGCCAGCTTGTGCTGAAAGTTGACAACAAAGATCGGAAATAGCGTCGAAATAACATTTTGCTATGGAATGAGACTATTAAATGAAAGAAATGTCATTACACTACACCACAGTTCCTCTAGAGACTCTAGAGCAAAGCTGTCAAGGGATTTGTGCTTCAGCGTTCAGCAACCTGATGATGCTCTGGGCGAGCAAGCCTACTGACTCACCGGTTGCAATACCACTGGGATACTCGTGGGAATGTGCGGCAAACAGAATGATGGGTTCCACACATTTCCTTCGATTTATGAGACAGTAGCAAACTCATTTGGGAGCCTCATGAAAACATATGGAAATAATAACATTTTGCGAGAATCACATCCCTTCAAGGTGGTCCCCCCAGCCAAGTGTTCCAACATGTTCCAACCTGACTGCATGTCAAAATCAACCATCTGTGCCGCGGTTGACTCACCCACTCAGCGGCAAACATTTGGACATCAGAAGACCCAGCAAGCAACAAGTCCAATCCTTTGAGCCATGAAAAGCCGTAAAAGACAGGAGTAAGTGGCATGTCGCCTCTCCATCTCCCCCATGCCAAACATCGTTCAAAACACAGATTATGAAAATGGATGACAACACATGATAACCGAATCAGGGCACACACTCACCCCTAAAGCCCTCAAGTCCCCCAGTCCCCACTTCAAGCAGCCAGACTTCGCCCTGTCCTCAATTTTCCGCCCACAAGATGCATTTCAGGGTTCTTTCGGTACCCTGTGTCCAGCAGCAAGCATCGCATCGAGAAGTTCTGAGGGCAAAGAACAAGCTGCATCCGGAGTTTGCTGTGACTAGGTATGACTAAAGTCCAATTCTTTTGACCTGGGACGAAGAGCGAACTGTATGTGTGATGCTTGTGTTGCTTCTTCTGCAGTGCTGCAGACCGCTTTGGGTCGCTCTTGGCACGAAGTAATTGCAAGAAGTTCTCCTCAGAATGCATCTTGCCATTTGACTATGAAGGCTGATCGCCATGAGTGTGGATACTCTGACACAACGGCGTTTTTGATGGCGCCATTCTGATTAATGATGCCGCTAAGGCCGCCAAGGTCTAAAGAAACATTGTGCACCAGCGAGTACATGGGGTCTTTTTGTAACCTGTGTGTTGTTCCAGGCGAGGTCTGATGCTTCCTTACACATCTGAACATTCAGACAGCCGCAGTGATTGCCAGACCTTTCAGCGCCCAACCAACTTGCCATCCTTGCGTCATGAAATCATCTTTGGCTTACGTCACGTTACGTCACGTTTACCTTTTGGTCTGTGTTTGCCTGCGCAACTGTGCTTCCTCGGACATATCTTTGGCTGGTGCGGATATTCTTCTCAATGGGGCCTTCCTTACGCGGGCTTGTGGCATAGCAGAGTCTTGAAGGTCTTGCTTTTGCCAAACTGTTGTTGTCTCTCAACTCTTTTTTGGGGCGTACAAATTAGTTTGAGAATGGCCATGTTGTGCTGCCCCTGTTGAACACAGGAATCTGTAAGCGAACCTAACAGGTTGCGCTTGGGCACGGCTTTCTTTCGCGTTTTAACATTATTGATGCTGCTTTCAACCTGGGGGAAGCAGGTAATGTGCTAAACGGGCGTGTGAGAGCTGCAAACAATAACTTGTTTGAAAGCAGCCATCTTATTTGCCAACTCAATTATTTTCAAGATTCGACTCTGAGCAATATGCAACAAGCTGAAGGCGTTCTTTCCCACGCAGCGTTCAAGTTTGATCTTCTCAGGGATGCCGACCGAATCTGAAGGCCACAAGAATGAGCCCGGCACTGAACAGAAACCTTGGGTTTCTCCAAAATGCTCTCATTCAATGCTGCTCAGGCTCCGTCCGCTTCTTTGGTCACTCAAACATGTAAAGTTGTTTGGAGGCAGAACTGAGACCCACAAATCTACCCACTCTCAGGAAGGGCGCAGCATGGGCTGGATCATTTGGCAATCGAGCGTGACTTCCGACATCCTTTGATGTGGAGCACCTCTGTCAATTCCCGAATGTACTGTCACGAAACACTTCAAAAAAGGAAAAAGAGGCTCCAATTGCGACTCATCACAGTTACACATGCAAGACTCACACATCGCACATGGATTCAAGATGGACAAGCTTGAAGTCATTGCCCCACAATCGCGATGTGAATGAAATGATGAACAAACTGTGGACTTGATGGATAGCAGTAAACAAACTGTAGGTTTTGTCCAGTTGCCGTGCTCCAACTTCTCGAAAGTATCTGTGTACCGAAACATGAGAAGCAAAGGATGATGTAAGCGAAGTAGAAAATCAGACCTTCTTTCTTTATGACCAAGAACAGAGACAAGCGAATTGTCTGTAATTACTCTGAAGTAGTTGGAATTACAATATTTTCGCAGGTTCTGTTAGACTTCGAATCCGTCCAGGTTTCAGGTTGTTATTCTTTGACTAAATTCAGGGACATCCTTTGATGTGGAACACCTCTGTCCATTCCTGCAAGTTCTGCCATGAAACACAAAAAAAAATGCCAAAAGAAACTCTATGTGCGACTCATCACAGTTACACATGCAAGACTCACACATCAAACACGCATTTTTTTTCTGCGAGGGCGCCGCTTGTGCACTGGTGGCAGCGGTCACATGCAACAACTACAAAAAACTCAAAAATCCCAATCAATGAGACTGCATTAACTAGCCTACAGTGAGACTAAACAAAACTGCACAGAGTCGGCAGACGAAGTCAGAGTGCGAACTCGGAAGTGAAGTCAGCCATCAAACAAGGAGTGAGAGCCAGAAATTTCGAGTGATGTCGCAAAACACCCAACCTGTAAAAGCCAGTCTTCCACATTGCTTCGAAAGTGGAATGCAATAGCAGACAAGCCAAGTAATGCGGCTATCCTGGAGTAGCAGCTCAAAATGTTCGTCTTGCCAAAATGACCATCGCGTGATGCGGTGTAATCATAAGTTCATGTAAGTCACCTGTGTAATATCACACATCAAACATGCATTCAAGATGGACAAGCTTGAAATTGAAGTCATGGATGAACAAACTGCGGACTTGATTGATAGCTGCAAACAAATTCTAGACCTTGTCCAATTGCTCCGCTCCAATTTCTCGAAAGTGTCTCTGTACCTGTACCCAAAGTTTAAAAACAAAAGATGTGAGCGATGTAGAAAGTAAGATCTTCTTTCTTCATGACCAAGAGCAAAAACAAGAGAAATGGTCTGCAACTACTCTGACCGGGGTCGGCTGTCTACATTTGTCACGGGTTCTGATGGAATTCGAATCATTTCCAGCGTGCTATTCTTTGACTAAATCTGAAAATGTTCATGGTGTACGGTGTAAGTGGTGGCTCCAAGTACATCATCTCTCGGTGCGCTTGGGTTTTATGGCATGCGCATTTCGTGCAGGTTTGAAGCGAGGATGACTAGGACTAGCTGAGATATCTGCTGGTGAAACGTCACAGCCCGAGAAGGTTCCATGCACTGCAATTGCCAAGTTGGAGTCCACCCCTAGGAACTGTTGAAACTGATTTGTCGTGGGCGCTGCTCAAACATCAGATCGCAAAAAGCAGCTTTCAAACTCTACTGAGCAAGGCCTATGCCTCACTGTGAAAGATCTCCACACATGCATGCTGAATTGCACCGGTTCAAATGACACTTTCCCTAGGGCGAGCTGGCAATGGAAGCACATCTCCAACAAACTGGGCAAGTCGCAACAGAGCTTCGCATGTACCTCGCATACCAGTTGGAATGCCTAAGGGTTTCTATGTACGAAAAATTGGATGTTCATTCTAACGTTTCTCATTCTTGTTAGCTCACGATATCGGAGCGGCAAAAATTTTAGATTTCTTGCGCGCAGAAAGCGGGCAAGACTTTCAAGATAGCGCCGAAAAAAAAACCACGATTTCCTTCGATTTAAAAACCGTGACATGGGTTCCCATTTTTGGGCCCTTTTTCGGCCCCCGATTTGGGAACGTCATTAATGTAAAGAAATAGGAAGGGGGCCTTAATTGGCACCAAAATTGGTCCCAAAAACGGGGCCCAATCCTTGCTCTGGCAATTACTTTTTGGCCGATCTGTCCTTCGCCCACAATCGTTTCTGAACCCATTTGTTGGACGCAATAAAACCCATTTTTTTAGGTACAACAGAAATCTTGGTTTGAAACATGATGAGTTTGTCCGGGGCGGAATGAATTTATATGCGTCCTCGAGATTGAAACACAAAGCCGCTGTCCACTGCCGGTGCACTGCTGTACGTCCTTGGAAAACTGACGCTTTTCAAGTTCTGGAATTCGGTTCTCCTTTTGTTGCGGAACTGCCTGTGACCCAAGTGGACGGATAATTGCTTTCATGGGGCCTCTCGCTTCCCCCACGCCCCACCAAGTAATGATTTCGCGCCGACTGCGCCAACATGAATCCACATTTGTTCAATCAAAACGAAGCCATCATTGATGTCCATTACGGAGAAAGGCCAGGCACATGGCGCCCAAGGAAACGGGCCCGAATAATTGAATTGCCAACCTGGACCATGGAAAAGGATACCGCGCAACAAATAAAGCGCCTGGCCAAGCGGCTACATGGGCGCAATGCGGCTTGGTCATGTTTATGTCGCGCGCGGCATGAAAGCTCTTGGTTGCTTGGCGGTCTGATGATCTGGATTTTGCCAAACCTACGCTTTTATTAATTCCGTGCGAATACATCCCCAAACCTGCTAGGCTCAGACACATTTGAGGTTCCTGAGGTTTTTTGAGGTTTTGCTTCCGATAGCTGCCTGGCTCCAATACGTTTCGAGGTCCTCAGTCGATTGATGAGGTTTTTTGAGGTTCTGGTTTTGTAGGCTTTTGCCAATATAATTCCGGCTTTGAGGTTGCTCGGGGACTCGGGCCGCTATAATACTCTATTCAAAGTCCCCCAACATCCATGACTTCTTGGAAGCAACCAATAACCCTACATACCCTTAGAATTTTAGCCCGGAACTTTTCCCAAGTCATTGCCAAATACCAAGGAGCCTTTTGGCGTCGCAAAGCACGTAGAAGTCGCCAAACCTCACAGCGCCAACGTCAGCCTTTCCAGATGCCCTGCAGGGCTCAACGTGAGGCCGGGGCCCTTCAAACTTGAAAATGGCATCGGGTTTGCATATTGGATTCACAGCTTTCGAAAGAAACCGCTTGCCGCTTGACGGCATCTGGGCCGAGTAGTTTCCTTACGCAACCAATGTGTATTTTCTCCTCAGAAAACTGCGCGGAGTAAAAAAGCCATACGGGCGTGTTACTAGTATTGTTTAGCGGAAGATGGCTCACGCGCCAGGAAGGCTGGCGCAGTGCCGGAAACTTGTAGGTTTGCTGGCAGTCTGTCCACGTCGCAAGGATAGCGGCGTAGCATTTGGTGATTTCTTGTTGGTCGCAGGCGCGTTGGTTGTATCGGTGCGGAAATTCCAAACCGATCTCCAGTCAAGTTAGCTTACAAAAA
>VSDK01021380.1:7112-20929 GCA_009767595.1 Symbiodinium kawagutii
GCGGTGGACGCTCTTCCGCTGCCTCCAGCAGTGCTAGGTCGAGCATGCTTTAATCTGCCTTAGGGCGGTTTGCCGCAGCCGTTTTACCTAGCCTAAATGGCTATCCCGGGGCGGGGTGGGATGCAGGTTTGCTTACAGAAGTATTCCTGCGCGCGCGGCTGGAGCCATGGTTCGCCTGAAGCAGTGAGCTGGCTGTTTGATGCGCTTGGGTGCCTGTCTGGACATTGCTGCTTGCCGGATTGAGCTGGTGGTGCTACTTAGGCTGTTTGGTCACACCTCGTGGTGTTGCCGTCGGGAAGTGGACATACTACTGAAAGCGACTAGGAGTGTGATGTATTTGCTGGTGGGAGACGGTGTTCTGATTTGTGCTTTCTGCTGCCTTGGTGGTGCTGAGTGATATTTGCCTACAGAGGTATTTATCTTACTTCGTGGTCTCATTGTCAGGCTGCATGGTGACGGATTTACGGATGGCTGTTGCTCGTGTCGCCTCGGCAGGAAGCACAAGAATATTGCGGAAGTCCGTACCTGCAGCAGGCTTTATACGGTGGGATAATCCGGCAGCATCAACGAGCGGTGCCTTGACAAGCCAACTGCTCCTGAAACGTCATGCCTTGGCTCCGGCCTTTGCGTTTCGTTTCGGCGGCAGGTGGCTTGACGGTACTGCTCTATGCTCTTGCCCCGACAGTGGCTGATTTCAGCTTGGGTGATGGAGAGCTGCTCTCAATAGCTTGCTGGGCCGAAGACATACAAAGACTGGGTGGGCACTGCTGCTCTGCCTGGGAAGGTTGATTCGCTCACTTGGGGGGGGCTGGGGCCCCCCTCTTTGCACTAATAGCCGCGCCATCATCAAATAAGTAGAGATCAGTATCTCTTAGATCAGTATCTCTTACATTCACTCACTGTCATCCAACTTTCAAAGCGCAGGATTGGTCACGCTGCCTAGATGCCCAAATCATCCCATTTCGCTGGTGTGAGCAAGTCCTCGCAGCGCTCGCTGGACGATGCTTCTCCGTATTCGATGAAAAATATTCAAAGAAGGGCATCAGCAAAGCACCATTTGACAGGCCACCAAGTACTTTGGCCACAAAATGGGAATGCTTCATAGATAGAAATTTAAAATACTCTAAATTATACCAGCGTTGACCCCAAACAGGAAATGATAAACGTTAGAGTATCTCAATGCTGATAGTTTACCTGACAAATGGGAGACAAGTGATGGAAACAATGCGACCAACCGGGCCCAGAGTGGGAGACAAGTGGGGGACAAATGAAAGACAGATGGGAGACAAGTGAAGGGAATCATACGACCAACCAGACCAAGAGCGGTAGACTAGACAAGTAAGAGACAAATAAAAAACATATGGGAGACAAGTGAAAAAAATACGCGACCAATTGGACCCAGAGGAGACACGGGAGATTAATTGAAGACAAATAGGAAACAAGTGCGAAAAATCACGCGACCAACCAGAGTGGGAGATAAGCCGGAGATAAATGAAAACAATGAGACACACGTGACGGAAACCATGCGCCCAGGCTGGGAGACAAGCGGGAAACAAATGAAGGACAAATGGGAGACAACTACAAGAAATCATGCGACCAAGTGGACCAGATTCGGAGGGAAGCAGGAAACACATGAAAGACAAATGGAAGACAAGTACAGGAAATCATGCGACCAAGTGGACCCAGAGTGAGGATTGAAAGGGGAGACAAATGAAGGACAAATGGGAGACAAGTACAGGAAATCATGCAGCCATTTGGGCCCAGAGTCGGAGAGAAAGGGGAGACGAATGAAAGACACATGGGAGACAAATGCAAGAAATCATGCGGCCAAGTGGACCCAGAGTGGGAGAGAAAGGGGAGACAAATGAAAGACAAATGGAAAACAAATGGGAAACACATGAAGGAAATCATGCGACCAAGTGGACCCAGAATGGGGATTGAAAGGGGGGGACCAAAAGGACCCAGAATGAGTCGGAGACAAATGAAGGGCAAAGGGGAGGCAAGTAAGAGGCAAAATCATGCGACCAAAGGGACCCCGAGTGGGAGAGACAAGGGAAACAAATGAAGGACAAATGGGAGACAAGTACAGGAAATCACGCGGCCAAGTAAACCCAGAGTGGGAGAGAAAGGGGCGACAAATGAAGGACAAATGGGAGACAAATGGGAGACAAATGAAGGAAATCATGCGACCAAGTGGACCCAGAGTGGGGATTGAAAGGGGAGAAAAAAGAACAAATGGGAGACAAGTGCAGGAAATCATGCGGCCAAGCGGACCCAGAGCGGGAGACAAATGAAGGGCAAAATCATGCGACCAAAGGGGCCCAAGGCAAATAGGAAACAAGTAAGAGGCAAAATCATGCGACCAAAGGAACCCAGAGTCTGAGGACGCAAGCCCGGAGACAGAGTCAAAATCATACGGCCAAGGCAAGCGACTTTTTCAAAGAAAAAAAACCCCATACAGGTAAACCTGTTTGGGGAATGAAAAGCAAATGGGAGACAAGTAAGAGGCAAAATCATGCGACCAAAGGGACCCAGAGTGGAAAACAAATGAAGGGCAAATGGGAGACAAGTAAGAAGCAAAATTATGCGACCAAAGGGACCCAGAGTGGGAGATAAATGAAAGGCAAATGGGAGACAAGTAAGAAGCAAAATCATGCGACCGAAGGGACCCAGAATGGGAGACAAATGAAAGGCAAATGGGAGACAAGTAAGAAGCAAAATCATGCGACCGAAGGGACCCAGAGTGGGAAACAAATGAAAGGCAAATGGGAGACAAGCAAGGGGCAAAATCATGCGACCGAAGGGACCCAGAGTGGGAGACAAATGAAGGGCAAATGGGAGACAAGTAAGAGGCAAAATCATGCGACCAAAGGGATCCAGAGTGGAAAATAAATGAAGGGCAAATGGAAAACAAGTAAGAAGCAAAATTATGCGACCGAAGGGACCCAGAGTCTGAGGACGCAAGCCCGGAGACAGAGTCAAAATCATACGGCCAAGGCAAGCGACCCTTTTCAAAGGAGTAAGAACCCCATACGTTCAAATCTGTTTGGGGAAAAAAATCATGCAGCCAAAGGGACCCAGAGGGGGAGACAAATAAAGGGTAAAGGGGAGACAAGTAAGAAGCAAAATCATGGGACCAAAGGGACCCGGAATGGGAAACAAATGAAAGGCAAATGGGAGACAAATAAGAAGCAAAATTATGCGACCAAAGGGACCCAGAATGGGAGACAAAGAAAGGGCAAATGGGAGACAAGTAAGAGGTAAAATCATGCGACCCAAGGGACCCAGAGTGGGAAACAAATAAAAAGCAAATGGGAGACAAGTAAGAAGCAAAATCATGCGGCCAAAGGGACCCAGAGTGGGACACAAATAAAAGGCAAATGGGAGACAAGTAAGAAGCAAAATTATGCGACCAAAGGGAGCCAGAGTGGGAGACAAACAAAGGGCAAATGGGAGACAAGTAAGAGGTAAAATCATGCGACCAAAGGGAGCCAGAGTGGGAGACAAACAAAGGGCAAATGGGAGACAAGTAAGAGGTAAAATCATGCGACCAAAGGGAGCCAGAGTGGGAGACAAACAAAGGGCAAATGGGAGACAAGTAAGAGGTAAAATCATGCGACCAAAGGGAGCCAGAGTGGGAGACAAACAAAGGGCAAATGGGAGACAAGTAAGAGGTAAAATCATGCGACCAAAGGGAGCCAGAGTGGGAGACAAACAAAGGGCAAATGGGAGACAAGTAAGAGGTAAAATCATGCGACCAAAGGGAGCCAGAGTGGGAGACAAACAAAGGGCAAATGGGAGACAAGTAAGAGGTAAAATCATGCGACCAAAGGGAGCCAGAGTGGGAGACAAACAAAGGGCAAATGGGAGACAAGTAAGAGGTAAAATCATGCGACCAAAGGGAGCCAGAGTGGGAGACAAACAAAGGGCAAATGGGAGACAAGTAAGAGGTAAAATCATGCGACCAAAGGGAGCCAGAGTGGGAGACAAACAAAGGGCAAATGGGAGACAAGTAAGAGGTAAAATCATGCGACCAAAGGGAGCCAGAGTGGGAGACAAACAAAGGGCAAATGGGAGACAAGTAAGAGGTAAAATCATGCGACCAAAGGGAGCCAGAGTGGGAGACAAACAAAGGGCAAATGGGAGACAAGTAAGAGGTAAAATCATGCGACCAAAGGGAGCCAGAGTGGGAGACAAACAAAGGGCAAATGGGAGACAAGTAAGAGGTAAAATCATGCGACCAAAGGGAGCCAGAGTGGGAGACAAACAAAGGGCAAATGGGAGACAAGTAAGAGGTAAAATCATGCGACCAAAGGGAGCCAGAGTGGGAGACAAACAAAGGGCAAATGGGAGACAAGTAAGAGGTAAAATCATGCGACCAAAGGGAGCCAGAGTGGGAGACAAACAAAGGGCAAATGGGAGACAAGTAAGAGGTAAAATCATGCGACCAAAGGGAGCCAGAGTGGGAGACAAACAAAGGGCAAATGGGAGACAAGTAAGAGGTAAAATCATGCGACCAAAGGGAGCCAGAGTGGGAGACAAACAAAGGGCAAATGGGAGACAAGTAAGAGGTAAAATCATGCGACCAAAGGGAGCCAGAGTGGGAGACAAACAAAGGGCAAATGGGAGACAAGTAAGAGGTAAAATCATGCGACCAAAGGGAGCCAGAGTGGGAGACAAACAAAGGGCAAATGGGAGACAAGTAAGAGGTAAAATCATGCGACCAAAGGGAGCCAGAGTGGGAGACAAACAAAGGGCAAATGGGAGACAAGTAAGAGGTAAAATCATGCGACCAAAGGGAGCCAGAGTGGGAGACAAACAAAGGGCAAATGGGAGACAAGTAAGAGGTAAAATCATGCGACCAAAGGGAGCCAGAGTGGGAGACAAACAAAGGGCAAATGGGAGACAAGTAAGAGGTAAAATCATGCGACCAAAGGGAGCCAGAGTGGGAGACAAACAAAGGGCAAATGGGAGACAAGTAAGAGGTAAAATCATGCGACCAAAGGGAGCCAGAGTGGGAGACAAACAAAGGGCAAATGGGAGACAAGTAAGAGGTAAAATCATGCGACCAAAGGGAGCCAGAGTGGGAGACAAACAAAGGGCAAATGGGAGACAAGTAAGAGGTAAAATCATGCGACCAAAGGGAGCCAGAGTGGGAGACAAACAAAGGGCAAATGGGAGACAAGTAAGAGGTAAAATCATGCGACCAAAGGGAGCCAGAGTGGGAGACAAACAAAGGGCAAATGGGAGACAAGTAAGAGGTAAAATCATGCGACCAAAGGG
Organism: Symbiodinium kawagutii; assembly: GCA_009767595.1. NCBI lineage: Eukaryota > Dinophyceae > Suessiales > Symbiodiniaceae > Symbiodinium > Symbiodinium kawagutii. The sequence continues at coordinate 12,396 of VSDK01021380.1, forward strand.
AGCCAGAGTGGGAGACAAACAAAGGGCAAATGGGAGACAAGTAAGAGGTAAAATCATGCGACCAAAGGGAGCCAGAGTGGGAGACAAACAAAGGGCAAATGGGAGACAAGTAAGAGGTAAAATCATGCGACCAAAGGGAGCCAGAGTGGGAGACAAACAAAGGGCAAATGGGAGACAAGTAAGAGGTAAAATCATGCGACCAAAGGGAGCCAGAGTGGGAGACAAACAAAGGGCAAATGGGAGACAAGTAAGAGGTAAAATCATGCGACCAAAGGGAGCCAGAGTGGGAGACAAACAAAGGGCAAATGGGAGACAAGTAAGAGGTAAAATCATGCGACCAAAGGGAGCCAGAGTGGGAGACAAACAAAGGGCAAATGGGAGACAAGTAAGAGGTAAAATCATGCGACCAAAGGGAGCCAGAGTGGGAGACAAACAAAGGGCAAATGGGAGACAAGTAAGAGGTAAAATCATGCGACCAAAGGGAGCCAGAGTGGGAGACAAACAAAGGGCAAATGGGAGACAAGTAAGAGGTAAAATCATGCGACCAAAGGGAGCCAGAGTGGGAGACAAACAAAGGGCAAATGGGAGACAAGTAAGAGGTAAAATCATGCGACCAAAGGGAGCCAGAGTGGGAGACAAACAAAGGGCAAATGGGAGACAAGTAAGAGGTAAAATCATGCGACCAAAGGGAGCCAGAGTGGGAGACAAACAAAGGGCAAATGGGAGACAAGTAAGAGGTAAAATCATGCGACCAAAGGGAGCCAGAGTGGGAGACAAACAAAGGGCAAATGGGAGACAAGTAAGAGGTAAAATCATGCGACCAAAGGGAGCCAGAGTGGGAGACAAACAAAGGGCAAATGGGAGACAAGTAAGAGGTAAAATCATGCGACCAAAGGGAGCCAGAGTGGGAGACAAACAAAGGGCAAATGGGAGACAAGTAAGAGGTAAAATCATGCGACCAAAGGGAGCCAGAGTGGGAGACAAACAAAGGGCAAATGGGAGACAAGTAAGAGGTAAAATCATGCGACCAAAGGGAGCCAGAGTGGGAGACAAACAAAGGGCAAATGGGAGACAAGTAAGAGGTAAAATCATGCGACCAAAGGGAGCCAGAGTGGGAGACAAACAAAGGGCAAATGGGAGACAAGTAAGAGGTAAAATCATGCGACCAAAGGGAGCCAGAGTGGGAGACAAACAAAGGGCAAATGGGAGACAAGTAAGAGGTAAAATCATGCGACCAAAGGGAGCCAGAGTGGGAGACAAACAAAGGGCAAATGGGAGACAAGTAAGAGGTAAAATCATGCGACCAAAGGGAGCCAGAGTGGGAGACAAACAAAGGGCAAATGGGAGACAAGTAAGAGGTAAAATCATGCGACCAAAGGGAGCCAGAGTGGGAGACAAACAAAGGGCAAATGGGAGACAAGTAAGAGGTAAAATCATGCGACCAAAGGGAGCCAGAGTGGGAGACAAACAAAGGGCAAATGGGAGACAAGTAAGAGGTAAAATCATGCGACCAAAGGGAGCCAGAGTGGGAGACAAACAAAGGGCAAATGGGAGACAAGTAAGAGGTAAAATCATGCGACCAAAGGGAGCCAGAGTGGGAGACAAACAAAGGGCAAATGGGAGACAAGTAAGAGGTAAAATCATGCGACCAAAGGGAGCCAGAGTGGGAGACAAACAAAGGGCAAATGGGAGACAAGTAAGAGGTAAAATCATGCGACCAAAGGGAGCCAGAGTGGGAGACAAACAAAGGGCAAATGGGAGACAAGTAAGAGGTAAAATCATGCGACCAAAGGGAGCCAGAGTGGGAGACAAACAAAGGGCAAATGGGAGACAAGTAAGAGGTAAAATCATGCGACCAAAGGGAGCCAGAGTGGGAGACAAACAAAGGGCAAATGGGAGACAAGTAAGAGGTAAAATCATGCGACCAAAGGGAGCCAGAGTGGGAGACAAACAAAGGGCAAATGGGAGACAAGTAAGAGGTAAAATCATGCGACCAAAGGGAGCCAGAGTGGGAGACAAACAAAGGGCAAATGGGAGACAAGTAAGAGGTAAAATCATGCGACCAAAGGGAGCCAGAGTGGGAGACAAACAAAGGGCAAATGGGAGACAAGTAAGAGGTAAAATCATGCGACCAAAGGGAGCCAGAGTGGGAGACAAACAAAGGGCAAATGGGAGACAAGTAAGAGGTAAAATCATGCGACCAAAGGGAGCCAGAGTGGGAGACAAACAAAGGGCAAATGGGAGACAAGTAAGAGGTAAAATCATGCGACCAAAGGGAGCCAGAGTGGGAGACAAACAAAGGGCAAATGGGAGACAAGTAAGAGGTAAAATCATGCGACCAAAGGGAGCCAGAGTGGGAGACAAACAAAGGGCAAATGGGAGACAAGTAAGAGGTAAAATCATGCGACCAAAGGGAGCCAGAGTGGGAGACAAACAAAGGGCAAATGGGAGACAAGTAAGAGGTAAAATCATGCGACCAAAGGGAGCCAGAGTGGGAGACAAACAAAGGGCAAATGGGAGACAAGTAAGAGGTAAAATCATGCGACCAAAGGGAGCCAGAGTGGGAGACAAACAAAGGGCAAATGGGAGACAAGTAAGAGGTAAAATCATGCGACCAAAGGGAGCCAGAGTGGGAGACAAACAAAGGGCAAATGGGAGACAAGTAAGAGGTAAAATCATGCGACCAAAGGGAGCCAGAGTGGGAGACAAACAAAGGGCAAATGGGAGACAAGTAAGAGGTAAAATCATGCGACCAAAGGGAGCCAGAGTGGGAGACAAACAAAGGGCAAATGGGAGACAAGTAAGAGGTAAAATCATGCGACCAAAGGGAGCCAGAGTGGGAGACAAACAAAGGGCAAATGGGAGACAAGTAAGAAGCAAAATCATGCGACCGAAGGGACCCAGAGTGGCAGACAAATAAAGGGCAAAGGGGAGACAAGTAAGAAGCAAAATCACGCGACCAAAGGGACCCAGAGTGGGAGATAAATGAAGGGCAAATGGGAGACAAATAACGGGAAAATAGGAGACAAGTAAGAGGCAACATCATGTGGCCAAAGGACCCAGAGTGGGAGACAAATAAAGGGCAAATGGGAGACAAGTAAGAGGCAAAATCATGCGGCCAAAGGGACCCAGAATGGGAGACAAATAAAGGGCAAATGGAAGACAACTAAGAGGCAAAATCATGCGGCCAAAGGAACCCAGAGTCTGAGGACGCAAGCCCGGAGACAGAGTCAAAATCATACGGCCAAGGCAAGCGACCCTTTTCAAAGGAGTAAGAACCCCATACAGGTAAACCTGTTTGGGGAATGAAGGGCCAATGGGAGAGAAGTAAGAAGCAAAATCATGCGACCAAAGGGACCCAGAGTCTGAGGACGCAAGCCCGGAGACAGAGTCAAAATCATACGGCCAAGGCAACCGACCCTTTTCAAAGGAGTAAGAACCCCATACAGGTAAACCTGTTTGGGGAACAAGTTTCGCTCAGCCTCCAGCAACAATTTGTCACTACGAGCAGCGATACTGATTCCCTGGGTCACACCTTAGAGCTTGCGATAGGTGTAATCCCAGCTGATCTCAATCAGCTTGATCCTTTGGATGGCTTTGACACCCTTTTTGTCGAGGGGTTCCTACATGTTCACATGGCTACCAAGATTTTGCCTGCGCATGACTCTGTCCGCTTCTCTATACAGGCCAGAGTTCCCCCTGAAGCAAAGTCCGAAGATGGTAAGATCAGACCGGAGCACTGCATGACCCCTGCTCCCTTCCACCTGGTGGCAGATCCGGAAACTCTTCATCAGCGACAACGCACAGTTGGTCCTTTAGATGATCGGCTCTTGGACAGCATTCGGCACTATCTTTCGCATTCTAAAATCGCCCCCACCACTTCCCGTGGCTTCTTTGGCCCCATCTTTGCGTCAGATTTCAAAGCATACGATGTCCCACAAGAACAACTCCAAGCGTGGGTCCAAGGAGCCCAAAAGTGCCCGTATAACGGTGGAGTCGGGGCCGTCCCACGATCCACTGTGCCCAAGGAAGCGCGCCAAGACTTCGTTAACAAGTTCTTACAGCTTAAGCGTCAGCTTTTTCCAAGCGTGCAATTCCCGGAGGATCAAGAGATGTATAAAACTGACAGCTATGTCACACCACACAACCTCTGGCGAATAGAGGCACGAAAGCGGCGTGGATAGCCTTCATGTCGTCTAGTACTGCTTCGTTTGCTTCTCTTCCCCTTCTCCTCTTCCCTTCTCCCCGCCTCTACCTCCCCTCTCTCCCCCCCCCCTTCTCTCCCGCCGCTACGGGCTCGGCCGCGCATGGAACTCGCCCGTGCCTCTGTCTGCAAAGCCCCGCATGTGGGCCCTTGGGATTTGGCAAAGCCGTTGAAAGGATGGGGGTAAGAGCTCCGGTTCTATGTACCTCCGGGGAGAGACGAAGAGCTCTTCACCTTCTTCCTTTCTGGCTTTTCCATGCCCCTCGTGGCAGCAGTGTTTCTAGTCACTATCAGTATGTGAAAAATGGTATTCAGCGGGCATTCTCAACGTCAATTGCCCTGCCGTGACGTGTTGCTACATTTCACCTGCTTAGGTGACTTGTTGGTACCGTCCTTCCTCTTTGCCATATCACTGGGTGGGCTGACTCTGCACCCGGCGCCGTCAAGAGTATGTTGCTCTCCACCAGTGGCTTCAAGTCTGTCTCTTTCAAGCGTTGGCCATCGAAATCTCATGGAGGATGTTCACCTGCCGCTTAGGGCCCAACCTGGTTCGCTAGCCTCAGCTTTCTAGGTTTTGCCCAAGCATTGGTCACGGCATGGCCACCGCCCCATGCATGACCATCACCTCACGATTGGGACTTTCAGAGATTGCATCTTCGGCCTTTGGCAACGGTGCTGGTGCATGGTGCATCGTGGTTCTGCAACAGCCTTTACATAACCATGTGCCGTGCAATTGGGAAGAAGATGCTGGGGTCCGCCATCCTCATGGGATGCCTTGTAATCGATTGCTGCTCGGGAACCCCAGCAGACTTGAGTCACAATCTGGAGTCAATTGCAAACATATACAGCCTGGGAGCAACTCTGAAGCTGCTGTGGTCATGCACCACGAGTTGAGATGCCTCGACAAGGCGCTGAACCAACCTGTTTCACACCCTGGCCTCACCAGTAGGTAGTAACTTCGGTGAACCTGACCGTCTGGCCTTGGAACAGGGGTGGTTCGCCCCTTGACGGTGTCTCCCCAAATTCTCTGGGCACTGCTAGCCCACAACTCTGGAGCTATCGGCTCTGGAGGATGTCACCCCCAACTCGCATATGGCTCTCTGAGCTAGCCAACTCAAGGGGGTGGTGTATGGTTTTTATGCTCGCTTCGGCATTCTGTTGCGGCGAGTCATCAAATTTCTCAAATTTCTCTGCATAAGCCTCGTTGCGTAATTTCTGGACAGATGTATCACATAGTTAATCCGGAACGGACGCGATTCACCGCAATTCCGACAAACAGCATCTCAATTTTCCGCCGAATTGGTCGATGCACACAGTGAGGAGCCAGATGTTAGCTAGCTTTGCTAGCTCTCGCAGAACCTACGGCAACGCTTCTTGCTTCACACGATGGGATATGCAGAGAACTTGTGAGGCGGGGAATTCATTGCATGTACATGATTTTCGCAGCTCGACTGCCGGCTTCGTTTGCTTCTATGCTTCAATGCTTCGAAGTTTACGTTTCACCTTGTTTCACTTGTTTCACCTGGTTTCACTGCTTCTTATCGACCTTAGCTTAGTGCTACCAAGGCGATGCAGGCGAGCAAAAACAAAAAGATACTTCAGGACGTGTCCCAACCCAACAACTGCAAACGATGAGCACTCAAATGCGATTGGAAAAACAAAATGCCTGTATGCTCGAAAGCGCGCTGCCAATCCTTGCCAGCCACGACACTCAGTATCGCACCCCAAACTACTTTCAACCAGTCACTCATGCAAAGCACCCCTCCGGGCAGACTGCTCCGGGAATCCAACCACAAAGCTTGCAATTTCTTTCGGAACGCACGGAAAACATGTGTGTCTAGCGGCTGTAACACTCCAATTGGCTCGCTCGGTACAAATAGCATTCGGATCCCTGTCTTCATGGCCGCTGAACGGACATCTGGATGAATATGACATGGGGCCATGTCAACTACCAGGAACACTGATCTCTCAGCCATACACTCTGCCAAGCATTCAGAAAGGACCTGGATGTACCTTTGCATCACATGTCTGTTGTTCCAGGCGCTACTCTTCCTCCAGAGGATGATGTTGTTGGGCAAGAAGCTTTGATCTGCCCCAGCAACCGCTTAGAAAACCTATGCGTGTTTCCGAATAAAATCTGAGGGAGCTTGCTGTTCAAACTAAGATCATCGCAAATGGACGCCAAGTAGGTGACGTTGCCCCTCCGGTCATTCAACCGTGATCGGTCTGCTGGGCGCAAGCCAGACAATGGCCGTGTTCGCAAAACTGTCCCGACACCACCTCCTACATGACAAGCCACACTGATTGCATCCATGTTGAGGATCAAAGGCGCCTTCTTGGCACCAACTATAGCAGCGTTTATCCAACGGAAATAGGCTACTGCCTGGAACAAAAACAAAAACCCAAGGGCCCCGGTTTTCATGCCCAAATTTTCACTTCGAAATGGCGTCAACGAGGGGGCATCAAAAGCAGCCCCACAAATTTTTTTTGCTCGCCTGCATCGCCTTGGTAGCACTAAGCTAAGGTCGTTAAGAAGCAGTGAAACCAAGTGAAACAAAGTGAAACAAAGTGAGACAAATGAAGCTTCGAAGCAAAGAAGCCTGGAAGCAAACGAAGCAAAGGCAGTAAAACTGCGAAAATCATGTACATGCAATGAATTCCCCGCCTCACAAGTCCTCAGCATATCACTGCGTAACGTCAAGAAGGAGCGTTCCATTTGGTTCAATGATAACTGCGCAGCTATCTTGTGCATAAAACCTCACTGTGTGCATCAACCAATTTGGCGGAAAACTGTGATGCAGCTTGCCAGAGTTGCAATCGTCGGTATCTGTTGCTGGTGTGTTATGTGTCATCTCTGTCCAGAAATCGCGCAACGAGTGCAGAGAAATTTGTAGACTCGCCTTAACAAGAATGCCAAAGCGAGTTGATAAGCCGTGAAGAAGACCCCCAAGAGTTGGCTGGCTCAGGGTGTGTTATCTAGGGGGTAATCCTCAGGAGCGGATAGCTCCAGAGTTGGTGGGCTAGCAGCCCAGAGATCGTGGGGAGACACCGTCAAGGGGCGAACCAAACCTGTTCACACAGAGGCCAGACGGTCTGTTTCACCGAAGTTACTGCCTACCGGTGAGGCCAGGGTGTGAATCTGGTTGGTTCAGCGCCTTGTCGAGGCATCTCAACCCGTGGTGCATGAAAGCAGCAGCTCTGGAGTAGCTCTTGGTCTTTGTAGGTATATAGGGCGGTGAATTCCATCTTGAGAATCATTTCCTTTGCAATTGGTTCAAGATTGTGATTCATGTCTGCTGTGGTTCCCGGGCATCAATCAATTTTAGTGTATCCCAAAAGGATAGCGGACCCCGGCCTCTACTTCCCAAGATTGCAAGGCACAGGGTTTAGCGAAGATTATTTGCAGGACCACGATAAAAACCATGCAGCAGACCATTTCCTACGGCCAGAGGTGCGAGCTCAGAGGGAGTCCCGACCGTCATGTCATGGCGGTGCATGGGGCTGTGGCCATACCTTTGCAAGTGCCGAGTCGAAACTTGAAAACTCACGCGAGTGATCGAGGTTGGGCGCCAAGAAGCAGGTGCACATCCCCAACGGAAATCGCGAGGGCAGAAGGTGTGAGAGAGACTGAAGCCACCGATGGAGAACTCCAAGCACTAGTCGAAAACGGGTGCAGTCTCAGCCCACCAAGTGATACAGCAAATAGGAGGGACGGTAGCAATCAATCACCTAAGCAGGTGAGTTGTAGCAACACGTCTTCACTGCTTATCAGCTCGCTTCGGCATTCTTGTTACGGCGAGTCTCCAAATTTCTCTGCATAAGACTCGTTGCGCGATTTCTGGACAGATGTATCACATGACACATTAGAAACAGATACGACCGACCGCAATTCTGACAAACAGCATCCCAATTTTCCGCCGAATTGGTCGATGCACACAGTGAGGAGCCATGCACAAGCTTGCTTTGCTAGCTATCACAGAACCCACGGCAGCGCTTCTTGCTTAACGCGTAGTGACATGCAGAGGACTTGTGAGGCGGGGAATTCATTGCATGTACATGATTTTCGCAGTTTTACTGCCTGCTTCGTTTGCTTCTACGCTTCAATGCTTCGAAGCTTCTTTGTAGTTTCACCTTGTTTCACTTGTTTCACTTGGTTTCACTGCTTCTTATTGACCTTAGCTTAGTGCTACCAAGGCGATGCAGGCGAGCAAAAAAAAAAATGAGTTGTAGCAACACGTCGCGGCGGGGCAATTGACGATGTATCCGCTTAATGCCATATGTCGCAAATTGATGCCGACGAAACTCTGCTGCCACTAGAGGCTTTGTAAAA
>VSDK01021381.1:7256-18458 GCA_009767595.1 Symbiodinium kawagutii
AAAGAGGGGGGTGTTGGGACTGCGGACTTTGTGTTTTGCTTTTCTACCGAGGTCGAGCGGATCGTTTTCCACGGCAAGAAAGCGCGGCCAATTTTGTTTCACGTGGAAGAAAGGAAACTTCCGCCATCTTTCGCTCGTTATTTTCTTTGAGCCAGCGTTGGTCAAAACAAGGCGGAGCTACTGCAACACGGTGTTGCTATGTGGCCAGGCTTCTTAAAGTTTTGTGCTGGCAAAAGTGCGAAGGAAATGTTAGTAGTCGTGTCAGCCTGTCAATGTTGTTGCCTGTAGCATCTTGATGGGCCATATTATTGCCTATGATCTTCGATAATGGTGTGCGGGGATGCCGGGTTTGAGTGGCCGCCGACTTGGACTTGGTATGATGATTCTTGTTGGCTCGCAGCTTGCATCCTCAAGTCTAGTCAGCAGCGCCTAGCTCGTTATCCGCCCTAGAGGTCTGGGCATGTCGGGGCTTATTCTCTGCATATTCAGTGTTGAGCCCCCTAATGTCGTTTTGCCGGGTGTCAGATAGCCACTAAACACCTATTGCGTGATTCTGTAATCCCGCCACCGCCCCTCCTGCCAGGACAATCCGATGGCCGTGGTTGCAGCATCTCCAACGACAAATCTTCAGGCTCAGGCTGGGGCCGACGGTGATGTGTGGATTTATTGTTGCACGTAGCCGTTTCACACATCGACACGCGCTTGCCCTCATGCTTGAACGTCCGCGCAGGAGTTGCAAGCGTCCAGCCTACTCACGGATTGGAAGGGGGTGACCCCCAGTCAGTTCGTGAGCGCAAAATTGGCAGAATTGGATCTCCGCCCGCCAGCGGAGAGCGGATGGAGGGAGAGGTATTTGAAGAACAAATTCAGAAGCACGCTCCCGAACTTTCTTCACAGTTTGGACCTGCCAGCGCCGGAGCGAGGTGCGCAAAAGAAGCGCAAGTTCGTATGGACATCCCGCCACACTCAAGCATTTGAAGATTGCTTTGCAGCCGCCCTCGCCGGCTTCGAAACCTTGGAGCTGAAGAGGGCGCGCAGTGCCAAGCCGCAGCGCTGCGAGTGAGATTTCATTTTGAACGTTTGGAGCTCTCCGAAAGAAAATAAATTGCGGGGCTGAATATGCTGCCGGGCCAGGAAAGCTTTTCTGTCAACGGTGCTGCCAGACTTGATGGGCCCAGGACAAGAGCTCCCTTGGGCGCCAGACCGGTGGCTGAAAGACGCGTGAAAAAGTTGCGAGGGGCGCGGGCGAAGTTTGAATTCTGATGTGTGACGGTGAACAGTGATGTATTGGACGATCAAGTTTGTATGTGTGATGGTGCATTGTTCTGTACTTGCTGATCGTCGGCCGGGGATGTCATGAAGTGTGACGACGCGTTACTGGACGCACAGCTTTTCACATTGTCGCTTTGTGTTTGCAGCCTTTTTACAACTTTCTCAATGGTACCCACGCCCCGCAATTTGATCGCCATGGCAAGCTTTGCGTTGACTGCCGGGCTGAACGCCTACGCCGTCGCATGGGTCTCCCGGCGTGGGTGGCCAACCCCGGAGATGTCCGAGGAGCACGTTGCCGCGGAGAGAGCGGGGATGAGAGACTTGCGCGATGCGATCGTGCAGATCTTCTTGCACCATGCTCGTGCAGCCGGCTGGCCAAAACGGGTGTACACCCGCAGGGACGTGTTCCTGCAGGTAATGCAAGTGCATTGCCCGGGGCTTTGTCACGAGATGCGCAGTCAGCTCACCCATGCCTTCCTCTTGCATCTGCGGGCGCAGCGCCCTGTGAAAAGCTTGTGCGAGAAGTTCTGCCTGCAGTAAAGCAGCAGCGAACGACGGGTCCGGTTCCATAGTTGCCTGGTGCTTTGCAGGCCCGCAATTCACGCTGCCAATGCGCAGCGAAACCAATGCCCCCCAGTTTGGAAAAAGGTAAGGTGATGACAGGGCACAAAGATATTGACATCAGAATTAAAGAATGTGATCATGACTAGGTTTGCTTGATGCTCGTTGGTGTGAAGATGAAGGAGCTTGATGTCCATGCATGAATCGTTCACGAAGCCTCTCCCGATTTGTATTGGGACGAGTTCCCCGCAGCCATTTTCAGCATTTTGATTCAAGGCAAGTAAGGCCGCAAAGTTGCGAAGACTTCAACAGGTGAAGAATAAATGCGAACCGCAATTCCCATCTGGCCAAAACACCTTGAATCCGCAGGTCACAAAGAGTAGCGCAACAAACTCACACCATCCAACAAACCAATATCTATCCCTATTGGCGTTTGCCATTCTTGCCATGTGGGAATGGACCAAGCTGCATTGGGACGGCCGCCTCAAGCGCCACGAGTTGGCCAAATTGAAGAAGGCCGTGAGCCAACTCTCTCCAGGCGCTTGGCGCTCGTGCCCCGACGCATTTCTCATTCTGGAGACTTGGTTCGAAAACTCTTTGGCGCAAGAAAAATGGTTTCCTGTACGGCTTGCAACCGGGGAGTGGATGTTGGCATCACAATGCTGCGACCGACCGTTGACCATTTTGAGAAGGGCGCCCAAAGAGAAGAAAGGCTCAACGAAGAAGAGAAGCGGATCTTCGAAGGGATGGCGGGGTTCCGGGCCGAAACCCCACAGGCCGAAACCTATTGCGACTCATCGGTCCTAAGACAAAAGGAAAGTCATCAAGTAGAACAATCTCTTGGACAGCGTCCTGGCAGATGTGCGATGTGAGCAAGACACGGGTTGCCTATGTCTTTGAGCAGGTGGTTTACCCCAGGACAAATGCTGGGCGTTGAAGCCTTTCCACAGCGCACTGTCAAGATGCAGTGCTGCCGGTGAGATTTGGAACGCTTTGAATTGCTGGCGAGAAAATGTTACTGCCCTTCACACGCTTGACCATAGACGCACGCATGCCGGGTTTCCTAGGTCACAAGAGAGAGCCAAATACAATTGCATGAGCCATCACCAAACCTTTTCCGCTACTTGTTCGCAGCCGTTTCAAGCATCCTTCAGCAACAACTCCGGGATTTCCTCAAGCCGCTGACTTTGCCATGCCTGCCAAGCGCCTTGGTTTTGCAGCAGGATTGAAAGCGCAAGGACCTGTATCCAAGGCAGGACGCGCTGGCGATCGGATGCTGGTCGCCTGCGCTCGCAGCTGGGGCAGTGGCCGCTGGGTCTTCGAAGGCCGGAGCGTGGCGGAAATAGTTTCTTTTGCATTAAGGAGGTGTGCGCGGTTGTAACATAGCCCACATGTGTCCACAACAAAACCATGCCCATTTTCAGGCTATATAACCCCCTAATTCTTGCATTGGTTTGACATGCGCCGGCTCTGTGCAGGAGCTACCGCCGAGACCCCACTGTGGCAATTGCAGCTGACAGGCAATGTGAGGGCCTTTGCTTTCAGAATCTTGGCCGTGGTGAGAGATGCCCTGGTGAAGCACCCCAACCCGAACGTTCGGTCCTTGAAAGACATAGAAGATGTTCTTCAAGTACGCCTGATTGTCGGCGCACCTGCCAATAGCGGACCTTCGGATCCAGATGGGGTTGGATTCGTCGATTGGCAGCCGGTGATTTACACCACCGATTTGGTGGAGGCTTTGGCTTTCATGCACTTTGTGTTGGACTACAAAGTTCAGAAAAGTTTGTTGCCCAGTATGCCTGAACTGGGATTGCACGTGACGGGTGGCAACGCACCAACGCCACCGTCAGGATGGCAAGCCTTGGGGACAGGGCAAAGCATTACTTTGCCATCGCCCTTCCGCGTTCTGCCTCCCAAGGGCCGCCGCCATGTGTTAGCCCAGTTGGAGAAGGATGCGGCGGAGCAAGAAGAACAGCCAGATGAAGGCGACTCCCAGAACAGCAGCAGTGGCATCAGCTACACTCTGACGTTTCGCGGGGCACTTTATCCTTTCAAAGACCGCTTTGATGACAAAGAGGTGCCGGGAGCTTTTGTGGAAATCGACGCGGCTGGCAGCAAGGACTACGCCCGCTTCCTTCAATTCAATTCCGGCGATACTCCAGCGAGGCGGCAAGTGCAAGCAGTGTTAGAGGATGTTCTGCAAGGGATGCCGGTTTACTTCATCAACATGGCTGGGGAGGCTGACCTGGTAGCAACCTGGCTTCAAAGTTTTCCCTCCATCATCCAGGCCGAGAACCCTGCCGAGATCTGAGCGCAGCTGCCGAGCGTGCGGCTTTATGAGGGCCTGCATGGCGGCACAGGCGGCCCCAAAGTAGCACGCCTAGCTTGCTGATGGTTTGATGTTGTCGTGTCGTGGGTTTCACCTCGTGTACAGGCACGGCCTCAGCCCTCACCTCAACCCATTCATCAACAGCTGACACTGAGAAAGGAAAAGGGACAGGGCGGCATTGCAGGATAGCATTTCCAGCACATTTCTTTGCATGCCCTTGCTGCTGGATCATAGTCATTGAGAAACCCGGCTTCCTGTAGGTTGTAGATGCGCCGCCCGCGGGCAAGATGTCCAGATTGCATGTCTCCCATTGCCGTATCTCTTACAGCGTTGTGACGAAACCGGGCGCCTGCTCATTCAATCAATCCCCTTGTTTCTTGACCAGGCGCCATGGGCGTCAGCTGCTGCTACCTTGTGCTCTGCGACGCGCTGTGCGACTTCGACAATGGTTTCGCCGCCTTCCGCCTCATGTCTGTCTGCCGGCAGGCGCGGAATGATGCCGCGCCAGTGGCAGTGCGACTGCGCAAAGCAAAGCGCGCCTTGCTAAACACCATGGCATATCTGCAGGCGGAACAATTACTCCTACCGGGCTTTGAACCCATGGACGAATTGACGATTGCCATGCGCCGGCTGACGATTTGGGACCCGCCGGCACATGTCTCAGTCTGGACGCAGCCCCCGAGGTTCATGCAAGATGCCTTCAACTGGGGAGGCTCCCAAAACATGGGCGATTGGATTTGGCGACGCATCGGTTCCGAGGATCGCGATCCCATAGAAGCCCTTCGTGCATTGAACCCAGGCCTGCACGGACGCGAGACCTTCCAAGCATTCGTCAGACTTTTGCAGCAAGGTAATGCAAGGTTTCTTTATTCACCAATCGTCTATTCTCGCAGTCGCCCGATTCAAGACCAACTGGCGCCAGGGCCGGGGCTCGTCATCGTGATGCGCTTCGAAAGCTTTCCGGTCGCCATTTGCGCCCGCTACACCACGGCATATTACATGGAGGTGATGTTTCTGCCTTGGTATGAAGCTCGTGCTGAGCAGGACGACTACTGATGAGAGTTGGGGCGGGCAAACGATATTTGCTGGTTGCGCGCTGGAAAAAGAAGGCGGGCCTGCTTGCATGCAGTGTTTATGTTTGGAAGGTGATGCTGTTTGATTGACATAATGACATTTTATGTAGCTATGAAATTATCAGAAAACATGCCAATGACATGCATAGATGTGCGTACAAAGTCGCTGTGTGTTTGTGATGGCCGTCGCTAATAATTGCAAATACTGCAGGCTTTTCTTGTAAATGTTCAATGCTGGCGTTGCGCGCGTCCGATTTTGATGTTACATTCTTGTTGTCTACCACCTGCTGGGCAAAGTCTTTGTGTTCGGTCGTGTTTTGGTTCACTAGACAAGCGCATTGACGCAGCAAGCCTCCCGCAAACCATTCTCAGCGCTGAGCCATGTCAGAAGCTTCGGGGCTTCCTGTTGCTGAGGAATCCCTTGTAGCTGCTGTTGCTGCTACTCCTGCTGCTGCCCCCCCACCTCTGCGCCGCCTTCAAGCATTCGACGGCGCGCCTCCCGAACATGAAGCAGAAGAGCTTGGCAACCCCCTCGAGCCACAGATCGGGGACCGCATCATGGTAGTGCGCCAGCCTTGGCTCGAGCGAATTTTGGACGGAAGCAAGACGATGGAACTCCGCGCCCGAAAGTATGGCTTGGGCCATGCGTGGCTTGGTTCTGGGGGGCGCATTCATGGCCGGGTCAAAATTGTCCAAGCGGTGCCCCTCACAGAGGAAGAATTCAAATCCCGGCATGAAGAGCACCAATGGCCTTTGGACACAGATTTGCCCTACAAGACCGTATATGGCTTGATGCTGGAAGAAGTAGAACAGCTACCAGAGCCGCTCTCCTATTGGAAGCCGCGCCGCGGCCCCATCGGCTGGAACATTTACCGCCGAGCGGCAACAGATGCTCCTATGAAAACGAGCCGAAGTGGCCCAACGAAGCGTCCTGCGATGCATGACGAAGAGAGCCTTGATGCAGAAGAACCTGTAGCAGCAGCAGTTGCGCGCATACTTTGAAAACGCAATCCTGTCAAGCTCGCCGCCGCACAGAGAACAAGCCCAGCCGGGCAGCCGCGACAGAAGCTTTTCAACGGTGAGAAAAAGCAGCGTCCGGGCAGCCAACAAGCAAATGCACATAAGAGGCAGGGGTCAGAATAGGGACGCGCAAGCATGCCTTGCCAATCTGTGTCTTCTTTGTTTCACGAGGGTTGTGCATTCATGTGGGTAGCTCTATTCCGCAGCCGCTTGCAGCATCCTTATTGTAGCGCGGGCGGCCCAGTACAAGTCCAAGCTCTCGTACATCGAACCCTTGAAAAGGCAGGGGCAGCGCACAGTCCGAATGCACATGCCTATCACGATCGCAGCTTCGACGATCGTACGCTCTGCAATCTGCACCTTGGTCAGGTGAGCTTCATTCTTCCTCGAGGGTGAGACTTTGGACAAAAGCATCATCGAAAGTCGCGGCCTCAGGTTTTGCTGCAGCATCGCTTCAATCACAAGTTTTTTCTGCGTCATGGTTGGGGACGCTTGTGTTCAAGAGAATATCGCCGTCATGTAGCCATATTAGGCGTCGTCGTCATGGTGACAATCCTGGGAATGATCGCGGTCGAGGGCGGTGAAGACAACCTCTTCAATGCACTGGCCTTCTTTGAGCGCTACGGACGCAGCGATGGCCGGGCTTTGCGTGCGCAGCTGGAAAACTTTATGCAAACGCGGCCAGACTCACGGCCGAGCAACACCCAAGCGCAAGACACATCGCTAAGCAGCCAGGTCTACCAAAGGAAAGGCGAACGGATCATCAGAGCATACAGCCTCATGAAGAAGGTCCGTGTCTTTGTCCACACCCTGCTAGTTCCGATGGGGGCCGTGTCCGTTGAGGAAGCCAGCTACATCGAGTTGCGCAACAAGGAAGCTTTGCCTCTGGTCCACATCTTCCACGATAGCAAAACAGGCCAATTCGCTGCCTTGATGGAGGTGGAGGCTGCAGCAGCGGCTGCAAGCGCAACAACGCCAAGCCTGAACTTGCCGGAGGCCCCCGCAACTTTACCACACCTGGTGGACTTTTCGAGTCTGGCCGCACCGCTTCCAGCCCGCTGTCGTGCATACGTGGCCTGCTGGACAACACAAGCACGCTATGTACTCACCGCGGCAGAGGAGGAAGAGCTTCTGCGGCTTGCAGGCTGGCTCCTGGAGCTGCTTTGCACGCCGCCCCCTTCAACGAAACAGATGCGGACGAGATTGAGGGCATGGCAATCTACGCTCCGGGAACATTTCGGCAAGCGCCGGCTTCCCTGGCCATGGAGCTTTGTGATACATGGGCTGATACTTTGACTGAATTGTGCAGACCCTGTCGGAAAGAAGAAAAAGATTTGAAGCCCCGGTAGCAGCTGTTTGCGTTGCATTTCTTGAAGTTGCTTGGGCCCCAAAATGGCGCATGACAGAACATCTTTTGCTTTTCCCGCAGCCACTTGAAACAATTCGAACCCGCCGCGTTGTTTGGGCCGCTAACGCCCGCACACAGGAAGCACATGACAGGACGTTAGCAGGGAAGCTTGAAGCTATTATTGTTAAATTGCTGATCGCGCCCGCCATTTGGACATTTCATGCTGCCAGGACGTATGTGGACATGGTCCCCTACCACCTGCCCTGAACACGAGGCTGGGAGCTGCATATGGGGCAGAAAATTCCAATCGCAAAGGCATCTGCACAGGCTAGGGGCCAGCACCATGGCATAAATGTACTTGTGTGTGTTTCATGGTTCCCGCGTCCATTGAAGCGCGGGCCCAGCAAACCAGCCAGAGAAAAACACACAGGCCCCGCCGCAAAGAGCGATTGCTTTCGAGGACATGCGCGCCGACGACCAAATGGACCAGCTCTTCGCCAAAGCGATGCAAGGACAAGGCGTGTGGCCCTCACACCTCTTCAATGGTCTGCGCAGGGCTGGCTTGACTGGGCAGGGCCTGCTCATCTGCGCAATTGATGCGCGAAGCAGACGAGGAGGTGAAGTGAAGCTGCAAGTGCCTCTTTTCAAAGAACCCGTCCTGAAGCCTCTCTCCAAAACGCTTCAGGGAAACCCCCTTGCCAGGAAGAGCAATCGCGATCTGTGGGCCTCCTGGCCGGGGACAGCAGCTTTTAGCTTCTTGTTCATTCCCACGGAATTCTGGAAAAGCACTATCCAACAGATCCTCAACATACAAGTGTCCCGCAAAGCATTGAAATCGAAGGACTCGGTCCTCATACTTGCGTGCTTTTTTGTGACGCCAAAGGCTGATGAACAATTGGCCGGCGGCTGCGGTCAAGTTCTCCTGGCACAACATCATATAATGCGACCAGGAGCGACAATTCCAAAAGCTGTGGCGGAAAAACTGACCGAGCAAAAGAAAGCAACTTTGTGGGACATCATGCGCCCTGAGTTCCCCGGCGACATCGCCGTTTTCATCATGGCTTGCATGGGCCTGGACCACGTCATTTTGAAGGACGAGCCCCTGTTCCAAGAATTGCAGCGCGAAGTTGACGAGCACTTCCGCCACTGGATGCGAGGTTGCCGGGAAGCTCGGTTGATGGCAGCCTGGAACCCTGATGCTGCGGAAGTGGCAGACGCCATTGACAAGTTATGGCACGACATCGGTCGCTTCTTTGCGGTGGAGAAGTTGGCCGAAACGGAACGGCTTTGGGAAATCATGGGCGTGGACCGCGCGTTTGAAACCATCCGCCGAATTTCCGACCAGGAACAGGCGCACCTCGGGCAGGTCGAGCGATATGTGCAGCACTTGGGCCACCAAGTAGCCCGGCCATGCCCTGCCTGCGGTATGCCATTGCCTTCCACAGGCTATCCCTGCGGGTGCCAAAGGCCAGCCTTGCAAGCGCCGGAGGTTCCCACCAAGAACCACCCGCCCGCTTGTGTTTCTACTGCCGATACGCTGCCCAAGGGCCGCCGCAAAAAGAACATACAGACGAGCTTCCGGAACGAAGCTCTAGAAGCCAGGTCGAAACGCAAGCAGCCGCAAGCCAATGATTCTACCTGCAGCTTTCCAGCTTCTCAGTCGAAAACTTCGCCGGCTGAGGCCGCACATTGGCCAGGTAAGCAAGCACAGCATGCAGCGAAAGAAAAGCGTGCCATGGCAGGATTGCGGGCCCAAACTTCGAACCACCCGCCCCGAAAGCTTTCCGAGGACGGTCGCGGGCAACAATCTTCGTCTTCGATGCCGAGGAGCAGCCGCCGATCCAGACGTGCTTTGCCCCAAGGAGACCGGAAGCTTGCCCTGAAGTTGGCTGCTGACGAGCTTCTCTTCGACGGCCAGGATTGGAAGCCGCCGCCCTCGAACAGACTTATGGCGACGCAAACGCCGGATACATGTGGTTAGGAACTCTTCTCAGCATAAGCGCCGCAACGCAGAATTTCTCAAAAATAAGGGTCTTGTGATCAAAATTGGATAGTGCACTCAGCTCTTTGTTTTATCAACCATATTGCGGGCGCTCATGCCATGGAACCCGGCCGGCTGCAAGCGCACAGGGAGCCACGGGGGACTTTGACCGACTCGGAGCCAAAAAGTTCGCAAAAGTATTGCCCGCATGATCCAAGCGATGTGGACTAGCCTTGCTGCCTGTTTCAGACTGCCATAGAGGACCCTAGACTAGGACATGCTTATCTGAAATCAGCCCGGGTGAAATGCAATGAGGCGTTATGGTCTTTACAAGCGTTCCGGTTTCACCAGCGAGATATCTGGCATGCGTCCAGCAGAGCTAGGCATGTTGAAACTGCAGCATTTTCTGGCCCAAATTGCGCTTGCAGGCTCCGTTACCGTGTCGATCTTGTTTCCTTGCGAGCAGCATGTCCGACTGTCCTTGCTTGGAATGGGCGTGGGGCGGCGCTGGCCCAGGCGATTGGACTCTGTTGGAAGCCATCGAAGTGGAGGAGGCCCCGGGTTTTCCGGGATGGTTCGTACCCAGCTTTGAACTCTGGGACGAAACCAGCGCAGTGTCTTGGACGTGCAAGTTCGTGGAATGGGCCTCGGACCAAGAGAACGTGGCAATCTATTCTGCCGGGATCGATCTCGGATTTCATGGCTACATCCCGTACGGCACCATCTTTGTACGACAAGTGCCTTGCTGCCTCGTTTTCAATTGCGATTTGACCATAGAACCAAACAGTGAAAGTTTCGAGGCGAAGTTCTACACTTTGGCCGGCAATGTGATGTTACGAGTGCACGAGACGTTGCCGGGAATGCTGACCATGGACCACCTTCTCGACTACGTCCTGGACACTGCGGAGGAGAACGGGGCATTGGAAAGCAGGAACCAAAGCATCCGCTTGTTGTTGAACGGCGAGGCCCTCGAGCTTCCCCCTACAGCTGTGCTTTGGTGCGATACCTCGCCGTGTGGCTGGTTGCAGCACGGGACTTGAGACAGCTGGCGGGGAGCAAAAAGGCTTCTGCATTCCCTTCGCATTGTCAAGCTTTTTCCTGATTTGCTTCATGATGAACGCTTCATTGCTGACCGGGAAAGAAAGCAAGTCTCGTGATCTAGGGTTTTCTTTGACGGCGCAACATATGCTGGGACGGGTACGCAAACAAGCAGCCTCGCGACCATGATGATGCAGCTTTCTAGGTTCATGCCTTTTGTTCGCGCGCAATGCTTCGTACTTGTTCCCCCGCAGCCATCTGTCAGCAATTCGATTCGTTTTCAGCATCGCGTCCACCCTGCCGAAGCGTGCCCCCCGCCATGGCATCCGCAGCAGCCGGTCAAGCAGATCAAGCATCATTAGCCGCAAGAATTTGTTCCCCATTTGATCAATTTCTGAGCTCAAAACAGCTGCCGCTGTATTTCCCCGGCGGTTGAAACCTAAAGTTCCGTCCTATCAGCCCCGCGGTTGTTGACACTAAGGTCACCCGAAAGTTCATGCAAGTCATCAAAGTCGAGGGCGACGGCGACTGTCTGTTTCACGCCCTCGGGCTTTCCAACAACTATGACGGCGGAGCGCTT
>VSDK01021387.1:10880-36789 GCA_009767595.1 Symbiodinium kawagutii
AAGAGTGTATAAAACTAACTGACTAACAAACTGTGAACATAGTGACTCTAGTGGCTTACAAACTCTTGACTAACAAAGTGTCAATAAACTAGTCAGTAAATTAGTCAATAAACTAGTTATAAACTATAATGACATCCACTTAGTGAGTAAGAAACTCTTGACTAATAAACTAGTGACTGACAAACTAGTTGAAAATAGTTTCTAGTGACTAACAAACTCGTTGAATACTTTGTAATAGTTTAATGAACTAACACACTAGTTGAGTTGAGTCATAAGGAACCATCTGAAGCAATTTAAAACACAGGTGTTTTAGTTAGTTGTAAAACCACATTGTTGTGACTACATTTGCAACCACATGATTGTAACCTGATAATTAATAGCCGTCAGGGTTATCAACTAACCAGGGTAATCATATTATTTACATCGTAAGCCAACGGCAATGAGGATTAAACCTGGTGAAAAACCGTTGAGAAAGCAAGGTATCAATCATGATGGTTAAGTCAACAACAATGGTGAACAATGATAAGCACACGATCATGTAACAATGAGAGCATTCAAAAAGACAATGTGGTTGATAATGCTAATCAACCATGCAGAACCAATCAAAAAAAACACATCAAAAGAAACCTCGAAGAACTTGCCATTCGAGTGTGGGGACTTGCCAGGGCTCAAAAATCTGGAGATCATGGACGCCAAGATCAACCCCTTAGGAAAGGCTGTCAGCAGTGGCAAGGCACCTGGGGCAGCTTCGTAGTCGGTGACGGTGATGGGCCTGCAATCCCGTTGTGATGATCGTATGCCGCTGTTGTGCACACATGGTGAGCATCCCTAAGATGAACGGGTGACACATCCAACAGTTTGAAGGAAATGAAGTTCTGATGAGGGACATATGGTGGTTTCTGAAGCCATGGGGGTACCTGAAAACTGGTTGGTTTACTACTACAGATGGTTGATAATGGCCGGATGATTTAGGGGTACCCGTATATTGAGAAACACCCATATGTTGATATCAATGGCAAGAGAAGCCTCACATGGTGACTTCTCTTCTGTCCTATGTGGCTGTCTCAGCTGTCACCTTCCATTACTTGTACCATGGAAATACACTTTTTTGTGGCATTGTAAACCAGCCCCGCAGCACAGGCGCATTATGGCAGGGGCCATATTGCTTGACAAGTGAATGCTTATGGTAAATCCACCCAACCGTACCTGTCAGTAAAATAACGTTCAAGCGGTTGGTCAACTGTAGTGTGGCTTGTGATCAACCCTGCCAACTGAAGATAAGTTGATAGTGAAATGAAAGCTGCGAACAAAAAGCAAGCAATGAATGAGTCAGACTGTTTGTGGTGACTGCAGGTGAACAGACGCTATGACTTCGTTATGTGCTACGATGCGCCCTGGCTACATCAATCTGTCCTGTGGGTGCCAGGATGGCAGTAGGGGCCCTGCGAGCTGATACACTGAAGATAGTTATAGTCCATTCATAGGTGTACAGCATATTGAAAAGGCTGCAAAATAGAGAGTTTTGGATATGGTTCAATCCTGGGCTTTGGCAGATTTTCATGGCACAACATAGAGACTCAACATGGCGCTATACTTAGATTTTTCTGTACACACACATATCTATATATAATATACATAACATTGGGTGTTCCTTCACATTGAGATGTCCTCACCTAAAACAAGGGATGTCCAAGCTGTTGATGCTTGAGAAATCAGCAGCGCTGCTGTGAGGCTGTGACTCCCGCCAGATATCACCGGACATGACTAGACCATACTTGGAAATCATGGTTGGCCTTATCCACAAAATCAGCCAACCAACCGTTAATGACAATCAGCTGGCAGTTGATGTATCAAATGAGTGAACTGTTAAGGGCTATTGCTGACCATACTTGGAACTCCTTGGATATTTGCACATTATCAACTTACCATCAGCGAGAACATAACGACTAACAGCCCATACGCAGCTGGAAACCCGGAAACAGTGCAGTGACGCACTCCCATGGTTGACATGGCCCACCTCATGGATCAACTTGGCGGTAGCCGTAGGCATTGATCAAAGAATAAAAGGGAAAGCACGGATTCTTCATCACAAATTTCTTGTCATCGGTTTGGCTTGTCAACCTACCGCGTTCTATTCTTCTTCTCAGATTTGATAACATGAGAAAACCGTGTTCACGATTACACGATTGATTGTGCAGATTCTAGAGACATCTCGAACTCACGCGACAGTAGCCATGTGGTTCTTGCAAAAAAGGCGTCCGATTGAACAGCTGACCTTTTTGTGTCGAGAGCTGTGGAGGTCTTGCACGACTTGGCACATCCCGAACAGTTGATCGAAGAAGTTCGCGAGGCCGGCCATTTCCGTCCACAGCTTGTGCTTGGGATAACCAAGATATACAGCAATGTGGATATTTAAGTGGAACTCTATGAAACCCTGGAACGCGTAAGTATGACGCTTCATATATCTTCACATATTTTTTTGGGGTACCTACAGCACCTCCATTTCTGGAAACACTAGGTTTGGGATTTGTCTGAATTGCCTCTACTTTACGGTCAACCAACCTGGTGATGTTCTTGAGGAAAAATGTGATGAGTGGCAGTAAGCAACCACCTGTGGGTGCAGGAATGTTACAGGCTGGTGCGACATCAAAGATTGGGTTTTGCTCCGACAACTGACTAGAATTCAATGGCCATGCGTTTGCCATTTTCTCGGATTCTTGAGCAGAGCGTTTTTCTGTCAAGGTTTGGTGTGTAAAACTAGGTACATGTCTTGGTGGAGCAACAGTTTGGCATAGTTTGGCTGTTCTTGTCATTGAGCGGAAGAAATTTTCACGTGATGCTAGGAACTGTGCAGGACATTCTCCACATCATTGCACAAGTACTCAGCAAGAAAGACCAGTGAGCGATTGCCTTTGTCGGGCTTGCTTTTGTTGAAATAGTCAGTGAGATACCAACAGCAGGTACAGTATCTCCAACAGCCGTATCTTCCAACTATCCTGTAGGAAACCCATAGCCACAGGAGTAAGCCATGGCAGGTACATCTGGATTCGATCATCCAACCGCCGTCAGCACGGGCGCAGGTTTTGGCTCCCGGTGGTGTTTGGGTCATTGTGGATATCTCCTCCGAAGGCTTCTGTTGAAGCCTGGGATGGCTTGCCAGGGCTAGGCAGTACTTTTTGATGAAGGTGACCTCCGCCAGTTGGTTGTTTTTTTTTAGATATGGCTGTGGGTCAAAACCCTGTACCCCTGGTTCCCCATCATTAACCATTGTTTTCCCAAGTATTGTTGGTGGAAATCTCCCATTAGTTGGTTGGTTAATATTGACCCATAGCCATATGTAAGAAACAGGTGGTCAAAAAAACCGGGCTTCACTAGTGCACAGCATCATGTTGGTCGCTTGCATTGACCCACTTCCTACGGCTGTCACTATCTCGCTCTGGGGCTGGGAACAACGGTGGAGTGAGACAGCTTCGTTGGCCGTGTCTTACTGAGGCAGTTCGTCAGATTACTGCTACAATCTGGAAAGGATTCCTAGCCATTATTTGCCCCCAGTCACTGACCAAAATCGAATTGTGGTTTTGGATGCTGTAGTTACACGGTACTCTTTGATGTGCTGGGGTTGTCCATGTTTGGCGGTAGTGGTACCCTAATCTTGAAATGTTCATTTTCATTGTGGAAGCGACATGAAGCGACCAGTTTTTGAAGGTACAAGGTATATAAGTTACGGAGACACCCACAAAATACGCAGGTGTGATCAGACGTGTATCTATTTGCCCGGTAGTGCAAATGTACTCACTCCCTAGATATGGTTGAACATCCGTCGAAAGTCAAAACTTTGCGGTCAGGATGGTGGAGTCTTCCAAAGCAGTGCCAAGTGCCAAGATTGATGGTTTCACAGTTAGGGGTACCTCGTGTATGAACCCACACACTGTCCCACACAGCAATTTCTAGTAGGAAAACCGACCCTATTTTTCCCAAAATAGCTATCGCCCTCAACTCTTGCAAGACAGGTTGGACACTGACACTTTTAGCCTTTTCGACTCTACTCCTATTTCGTTCCCACTTCAGCTGTCTCGTGGTTTCAACGTGTTGAACTATCCATCCCGACATCCCACAACCAGGATGATAAAACTACCAGATAGTCCCCAAAAGTGACTGAAGATCAAAGTTTTCTGCCGTCCATCAAGACTGGTTTCACATCAAAAATGGTCCAATCATCCGAAGAATTGGTCATCGCAATGGGTTTTTCGGGATGCCAACTCGCTCGGTCTGTGGGTCTTGACCACCCGTGAACTCACCAACTCGCCATCCATTTACTCCTACTAATCCGTGATGTAGCCGGGTTTAAGATATCCCATGGTGTCTTCTGATTGTAAACCATTAGTATGTCTTCTAAACATGGAATTGGTTTGGAATCCGAAGACATCAGTAGATACCCCACGGTGTCTCCGAAACCACTAAATGGCTGTGGGTCAAAACCCCGTACCCCTGGTTCCCCTATCATTGGCCAGGCTGTTTCCCTTATTATTGCTGGTCATTATCCCCTATGAAATTGGTTGGTGAACTGCTTGACCCATAGCCATATAGTTGGTATATATCCCCTATAATTGTTGGTTATTATCCCCTATTATCAACCATTAACCAGCCACTATTAACCATAGGTTGGTTGGTTAATATGCTTGATCTTTCCCCCAATCTGGCTGCTGAGACACCGAGAACTGGGAGCCAGGTGACATGTCTGAGAACTTGCGAAGTCATCAGAAGGCAGCCACCTACTACGGTCACTTGGCGCCGGCGGGGGGCACTTGGCCATGTAGCTGCCATGATGAAACCACCAATGTGCTTGGTTGGTTGCTTGATTTGTTTGCGTCCTTGCTTGGTAGCTTCCTTGGTTGCTTCCTTGCTTGCTTGCTTGGTGATTGCGCTCGTTTTTGTGGGTTGGGTGGATCATTTCGTCTGCTATGTTTATCCTTTATCTGGAGGAAGTTCAGCAACCACGGTTGAAGTTGACGGTCCAGAAATGGACCTAGTGGACGCTTCAAAGGATCCAACATGTTTCTTCAGCGCAATTTGTTTTTCATCAGGCTGGCCTCGCAGTTTTTGCCAAGTACCTCCAGGGCAGAGTGCTTCGTACCTTTTTTGGAAGATGCGTTACCCAATCATTCTGCCTGATACGTGTTTGGCCAGAATGTTGAGCTTGCAAGAAATCCGTTTCCCAAAACAAAATATTGATTGTTTCCGTACAAGGAACTCCTTGATTTAAAGCTCGAAGACTCAGAGCAGTTCCACTCGTCCCCCGGGCCCCCCTTGGGGGCCCCTTGGAGGCGCCCCGGGACGCCTGACCCCGCGTCCAAGGCATCTCGGTCTGCGTTTGTTTGCCCAGCGGTTTGTCCGCGGACGGCGGGCGCGGTCTAGGCACCTTGGGCTTTCCCGTGGACATTGCGGAGCCCATGTTCCGCAGCGCCTCAGCTGATGTCCACCCCGTGGTGGTGAAGATGTTGCAGTAAGGTCAGTGGTGGAGTCGAAAGTAGGAGGACATGTTGCAGTATTCGATGTTAGTTGATGAGCTGATTTGGTTGATCCGAGTCTTTACTTGTTGAGCCTTTTGGGTGATACTGAACTGAGAATTTTAGTTTAGATGCCAGAAAAATCGGTTGTTTCCTACCACACAGGGTATTGGTACTGTTTTTGACCCGGACTGAGATGGCTTTGAGACTGGTATACTGACAGAGACATCACCAGACACTGGTGTGTTGATATTTGCTCACCAGTAAAGGATTAAGCATCCTGGGTGTATCATGTTGAAGCACTGCATTTCTTTCGGTGTTTTGGCAGGCAATATGATTCTTCCATTCGTCGGTTAACAAAGAGGTCACTACACAAACCGACCTTCAAGGAAGGAGAGGTGATGGTCGTCAAGCAGTTAGCAGGATTTGTATGGATTTGTCATATAATCTGTGTCGTTGGTGGCCATACTCTTTGTTGTGTTTTGGTGATTTGGGTTTGGGTTAAAACGCCCCTGGTTCGCCATCATTAACCATTGTTTTACCTATAGTTTTGTTGGTGGAAATCTCCCACTAGTTGGTTGGTTAACTGCTTGACCCATAGCCATTTAATGTTTTCCAACTCCACCTGCTGATGCAACTTCTTTTCACCACACCCAGCTGAGAGTTCTGAGTTCTGAGTTAAACGTTTGGGACGCTGGTGTTACAACAAGGCGAAGGAAACCTGGGGAAACTAAGACTCGGCGCGTTTTGTGGCTGTGGCATGAGCCAACAAATCTGCAACTGCCACAGCAGCAGCACCATGAGATTTGTTTATTGTACAACTTGTTTGTTTCAATACGGCCAGGCATCAGCAATGATAACATTACGTAGCACACCTAGAAAAAAGTATGCGCAGACCAGTCACAAACAATGCGCACAGGAAGTAGAAGATGTGCAGGATGCCGGGCGAAGATTCTTCCCAGCCAAAACCCCTGGGTCTCCTGACATTGTTGATGTGCAGATCCTTTTTAGTTGCTGGAAATGGTCCTGGCTCCTGGATTTATCTGCGGGTTAGACTGAGAAATCAAACGACGTGAAGTCTGAAGAATGGGCGTCCACAGATTGTTTTGCTATATCCATAGCCCAGATTCAAGGTCTAGTATTCCACGTCCACGCTTATTGAACAATTCTCAATCATCATTCACCATTGGACCATTGCTATGATCTTTGGAGGTATCAAGGTCCCGATACTGGTAGAAACCATCATTGGCCACCATTTAACATCACTTAAGCATCATTGAACCATTATTTGACCATCATTTAACAAATATCTAACTATCATTTAACCATTACTTAATCATCATTTAACCACTACTCAAGCATCATTTATCCTTCATTTATCCATCCTTTCACCATCAAACCGGGGGTTGATGCTGGCCAAAGGCCATGCCATGCCGACGGCCGAGGCAATGGATTTTCCAGGGTCAAGTCCTTCAAGATGCCCGGCCTGGCCGGACCCTGAGAACCTGTTGGTATGACATGGTTTTCTTTGGGCTCGGACCGCCAATCTTGTTGGACGCTCTTAGCATGTTGTTAGGTCTTTGGTCTTGTAGGGTTTCGATGAAGCTCGGACACAGCAAATCTGCTGTTTCGAATCCACCGGAGAAACAAGCCAGAAGAATATATTATATTTATATGATGCTAGTGTTGTAGAGGTACATGTAGCTCCACAAACATCACTGAACTGTAACCCTAGCAGTGCTATGATGTGCTATGTAGTATTCAAGTATTGTATGTGGCATAATGCTGCAAATGGGCAACTTTATGTAATGCATAATGCTTTATTTGACATGCATCGGAGTGAAGTAAAACACCATGTGCATGTAATGCGATGAATCGTACGTAGCCTAACAGGATTAGTTTGTGTTAGCGTGATGTGAGAGAATGTGGTGTGATGCAAGGCAATGTAGACAGTATAGTGCAGTGTATGGCAAATGCATTCCACTGCATCGGAATTTTACTTAATGTAATTAATGTTCTTTTTCAATGACGTCAATCAATGCACAATATAATCAGGCACTGTTGAGTTATGTAAAGTGGCAGTTTTTGGAGTGGTGTCGTTTTAGTAATTGCTGTATACGTTTAGGAAATGAGTGTTGTGGTTTGTATTGAATGTATGATGGGCAAGGTTTTTGGGTGTTGTGGCATAAAAGGGAAAACACACCGAATCAATGTATGCATGCAGTTAGACAGTTAGACATGATGATTTTATATAATTCTGCATGAAATTATGCACTTCTAGATTCTACATGTGTGTATATATATATATGTGATTTCAAGGTATACATCTATTTCTAGAAAAAAATCAGCACACTGATAGATAGACGATGTGATGGATAGGTAGAAAACTAATGAACATTTGTAGGCTAACATTTGATTCATACTCACAGGTTTCGGGTAAATACCAAGCAGCGTTACGAGGGAAAGATATAGGATAGCCTTGCATTGACATGTTTCCAAGAAGAACGCATTATCTATAGTCTAGTCACCCTCCGAACAAGGCAACTTCATCTAAGTATGCCAATTGTGCGTGGTTTCAATTTACGGATAGAACCAATGACCGTGTCCCCAGATCGGTGTGAGTCAGAATTCGGATACCAAAGAAATTCACCAGGAAGACCTAATTCGGAGGGCTCATAAACTATCATACATTCAATCTATAGCACAATCCAAGCCAAGTTGAATATTTACTGATTTTTCCTGAATACTCGTGGCTTTCCACTACTTGGTCAATGTTTTATTGGGGTTATGAGCATCAAGGGTAGCCCTTTGCGACAGGAGAAGAACCAGGTCTACGAAGTGCAGATCTGACCGGGAAAGCTCCAAGCACTGGCTTCTTGAACGACCAAGCGTCACAGAATCGCTGGCTGCTTCCTGCCCCTGCCAGGAAAGCACAAACCAAAGGCGCCCATGAATTTGGGGCCTAAAGCTTTTGAACACCTTCAAGGTGTCCATGAAGTGTGCAACGCATGAACTACTTTGAATCCAGGTACAAGCAGAAGTGCGCTCAATGGGTTGCACGCTTTCAATTTTCTGAGACAAACTCAACGTGTCCAGGCTGCGTTTCAAAGCCCCTTGTTGCGCATAGCTCAAAAAGAGAACTAGGCAAAGCATCCTTCACTGTTGGTCAATCTTTGTTCATCAGCCGTGGAACTTTGTCAAACATGTGAAAATGGCTTTTAATTTGATAGAAGTGTGGTAGCATTCTTGTCCAACCGGTGGTGTGTGTGTGTGTGTCTCTGCTTCATGAAATCGGATCTGCACCGAAAGGGCTCTGGTCAGTTGACTGAGTGACTGATAGACTACTAAAACCAACAAATCGCCTCAGAAAATTTCTGCATACTAGGCACTAGTGATAGGCCAGAATTAATGGGAATCGCTTGCCCCTACCCCTTGAAACTATCCCTGCAACACCACCGTACACGACACGCCCCACAAGGGCACTGCCAGGTGGCGCAAACGCCCAATGGTGTTGCCCTGCTGGTGGAGCAGCGGGTTTTGGTTCTCTTGGCCGGGATCCTGAGCTGGTAGTGCTTTGTGCTTTTGCAGTTGTAGCTGACAGGTGATTGACAATAATGCTGAGGGTGATGTAAACGCTGCCAACATGATTCTGCAAGTGATCATGATGATGCTGATGGCGCTAATGATGTTGCTGCTGACTGATGCTGCTGCTCCTGCTCCTGCTGCTGCTGCTGCTGATGATGATGATGATGATGATGATGATGATGATGATGATGGAATGATGGAATGATGGTGCTGGTGGTGGTGGTGGTGGTGGTGGCGACAAGCTGGTGAAGCGCACTTGGAAGTTGCACATGATTCTTGGCGCCACGAGCCAAACTAGAGTATGAAATACAAAGTCAGTCAAAACCATCCGAAAAAGGCACTACCATTTTTTAGGGGGGAGGTTGCGTAGACAATTGTAGACGGAGAGTTTGTCTTTCCGCTTTCAAATTTAGTTCTTTCGTCGGTTTTGCATGGTGTTGCAACGAATTCAACCACCCACGATATGTTCGAGACTTGTGTGTTTTTCAAGAATAGATCCATGGAGCAAATGTGAGGTGTGTGACGAAGCCATTCTTGCTTAGCCCCTGAGGCATATTGCCCAGTGCTACGGCACTTCGTTTTGATCTCAGATCTGTGGGATGCTCGTAGCAGCATGAAGGGGCTGGTTCCAGCCAGATTCAATCAGAAAAAGTCGTAGGGATGAACCAACATGTTGGAGGTGGTGGAATGTGGAGGTTAGTTGCTTGTTTCACTTTTTGGTCATCAACCAATAGCAAGAAACTGGGGTGCACGGCACAGTGTACCAGTGCCCACCCTTCGATCTTATCGCTTGATTGCGACTCCCACCGCGAGGTGCTCAACACTGAATCTGCATATGTTGTGCCCGGTGGCCAAGCGTTTGGATGCTGCACATGCAGGGTCAAAAGCAGTGACAGTCATGACATGATTGAGTTGAGCTCGAACTTACTTGCTTTGTTCCGACTTTTCAGGGTTTTAGACATTCTTGGACTTCAACGACCGCGTGTCTAGGGGGTTTAATAGAAATGCTTTTGGCCTTTGTAGTTTCATGATGATTCTTGGTGTCCCTATGGCGAGTTGGATAGATGCATTCCCATTTTCACAGAGAGATGCAACCAACGTAAACAACCAACAAGTCCGGGTTGTGTTCAGTGCAGTCATGGGATTATCCCATTTCAAAACGATACTACAATCATAGCACTATTACAACAGATCAAAACAGATCCCTTAAACACTGGTTGGAAATCGCTCAGCAGAAACCACTTTTTAGCGTTGACGCTCATCCAAATGGTGAATAAGGATTTTATTAGCCTTTCCACTTAATCCCTCTTGTTGGTGAATAGAATAGCTGGATTGTACAAGCCACACTTGAACCCTTTTTCTTGGGAATACAATTTTAATGGAGTCTTGTTTTATTGATTATCCACCAATATTCACCACTAATGATGGAGTCTAGTGCTTTTATTGATTATCAACCACTATTTCACCAATATTCACCAATATTCATAAATCACATGTTATGAGGGGCGATCGTCCAACTGGTTGCGTGGCCATTGTCATGGCGGTCCAATACAAACCTCCCAGGCCATCCAATGCCTCTGACAACGTTTCGATGATGGCGGGGAGTCGGTTGAGTCAAGTCGTTGTGTCGCCGGGTCTCCTGGGTACCCTGGGTATGAATGAAGTCGTTTGGATGTTGGTCGTTCGATTGTCATGTTTGCAGGGTTGATGTTGATTGATTAATGTTGATGGTAGTAATTGGTGATCACATATTGATGATATATCTGATGATTCATGTCAATTCCGTGTTTGATGACTGGCAACGGTTCAGCATGATTCTTAATTAACACTAGTCAGTGGTGTGGCAAATAAACGATCCATGAATGAGTTTGGAATTACATTTGTCAATATCGAACGGTGACCCACGACCAGTCATACAACACCGTCAACAACAATAACTTTGCAGGTTGATGATAATGATTGACCACGAACATAATCATATTATGATCTTTAGTCCTGCAACAACTCGCATGATGGGTTTCTCAAAATAGGCAACACCAAAGTTGTGGATGCTTTTATGACTATAAATGGTAAATAAACTGGATGATAATTGGGGGTCCCCTATGACTTCGAAAACACCCACTTGGTGGTTTCTCAAAATAGGGTTTCCGATATATTTTTAGAAAAATATACCAATCATTTTCCACAATCTTCAATTCTGAGAAGCCACGACTTGAGTCCTGAAAATGAAAAACCCATCATTGATATTTTCAAACCAATGAGTTCACCGTCGATATGTCAAAAACCAATCATTGATATGTTCATCATTTTCACCACAGTTCACCACAGTTCATCACAGTTCATCACCGGTCATCACCGGTCATCACCGGTCATCACTCGTCATCCACCAAGCCACCCCTTGAGTAGCCACCCCTTGAGTTCACCTCCAGGTGATCACCGGTCATCACTGGTTCATCACTGGCGCAGGCGGAACATAAGCGTCACGGGCTCCTCAGCGCCTGGCGGCGCCCGGTGCACAGCGCCTGGTGCCGCGTGCGGCGGCTCAGCTGCTCGAACTGCCGGCCCATGATGCCAGCTGAAGGGTGGTTTTGTAGGGGTTATATGATGGTTAAATAACTAGTGGTTAAATGATGGTTTTGTAGGGGTTGTGACCATATATGATGGTTGTATAGTGGTTAACCCATAGTGGTTAGTGGGTGGGTGGTTAAGTAATGGTTATAACCAGTTGTTAAGTAATGGTTATATAACCACCCACCACAATAGACCATGTTGGCTATGGGGGATGATGGTTCAATGCGCTGATTAATAATGGTTAAGTAATGGTTAAATCATGGGGGATGATGGTTTAATACTGGGGGATGACTGGATATTATAGTAACTAGTGGTTAAACAACTAGTGGTTGGTTGGTTCATACACATGTTTGTTTTTCGTAGTGAGTGTTAACAAATGGTTGGTTGACTAATGATTTTTTAGGGGTTGAAACCACCAACCAGACATTTAAGCTGTGCTGCAATGAATATGCTGGTTCAGGATTTAATGGTTAAGACTGGTCAATGATGCTTCTGACTTAACAGTTGATAATGGTAAATTATGGTGAATACTGTCGTGCATAAAGGTGAATAGTGATTAACAATGGCTGTTGCTGAATGATGGTGAAACATTTGGAGCAACGTAAAGAAACAATGCAATTTTACGATGGTGATGATGGTCCATGACCACTTTTGGAGCTGTTCCCTGTTCCAACTGTTGGAACTGGCCACCCTTCAAGCCGCTCCACAGGTCCTGTTGCTGGTGTCCAACCTCGTGTCCTCCAAAGCCGCGAGCCCTTGCAGCGGGGAAGTTGAGATGTTCCTCCAGGCGGAGAAGCCACGGTGCAGAAAGCCATCCCGTACCGTGATTCGAAGTGGAGGTTTCATGAGGTCTCAGCCTCTAACAAATATGTATGGCTGTGTATACAGAATGTGTGTATGTATATACGCATTCACTACGTTTCATTACATGTATACATGACTATACGTATTTATGCATAGCTGGGCAGAGATACGTATACATTGAAATGCGTATAGATCGTATAGTTGCATGTTTGCAATATTAGTCTAGTGTATGTCTATGCTGTGATATAGAATCATGATAATCCATATGCACTCATATGCATATAGTATTAATCGTGAATTTGTGCGCGTCCTATCCCATTCCTTTCAAGTGTGCTGCACAGTACCACCATGTGGGCCACAGCCAAAGGTGTTTTCTACTTTGCTTGCAGGTTGACTATACTCCCATCAAACCCAATTCTGCCAGAATTGCTGGTGAAAGCCCATTGCCAGTGGCATGACAAGGCCCCAGGTAAGGTGGGAAATCGAGTCAATAGTATAACGATCGTGTTCAACAGTGCTAAATTGCACGAATGAATTGTCACCTCGCTGGTGGGAAATCCTTCACTTGTGGAACCCGCACCCTGCCTCACCATTTGGCAGTACTGCCAAGACTGTTGCCTCGAGTTTCTTCGATGAGTAATATAACCTTCATCCGTCACTCTTTCAACGAGAAATGAAATACTCTGATAAAGCAACATACTCTTTCACTAATGGTTTTGCCATGTTTTGCCATCATTTTTCGATAAAGCAACTGGTCCATTTGCTTTTTGCACCACGGGACCAGTGGGATAAGCACCTGCAAGGGCACCTGAAACCTTGCGTCGCAGCAATGTGAATCCCGTTGTACGCCGGCGTTCACCGTGGTGAGCTGTACGATTAGTTGGATTCACCTCTTCTGTGTGAGATCTTTTTTTGACTTACAATCATTATAAATGAAGAAATCATATGAATATCAACGATAACGATTGGGTAGCATCAGCAGTATCAGCATCATCATGTTGGCTGTTTTTCTCCTGAGTTCAACAATTGTCAACAAACACGTCGTGACTTTTTCATCACTGAAGGATGGTATATAATCCCACACTTCTCCACCTAGCGTGATGGGTGGACTGTCCCTGATTCACTTGGCCTTTTGGTCTCTCTTGACAAATGTCCAGTAATATGTCCGACTGTTGATGAAGCATTCACTTCTGCAACGGGATTTTTAGAATCCTCTTGGTTGGAATCCTTTTCTTTCCCAGTAGTGGCATTGGTTGTAATTTGCGGCGCCAGGTGTATCGAAACCGCTTTTGCTACATTTTCCAAAGTGCCCTCCAATCTGGGCGTTTAGCAGCTGCCCGGCTGCAGTCGTTGGATGTACCTGTACCTGAAGCCATTCACGTGTAGCAACGCTTGGACTTCTGTGCACGGATCAAATGCCTGCCAAACAGAGGTTCTGTTCATCAACAAATTGATTAGATGTTATTAGATGTTCATTGTTTTCGTTCATCCTGTGCAACTAGTGGAAACATGCAGAAATTTAGCGTGTGATGTGTTTGTTTCTGGAATTGTGTGACTATCCCATTTACATTCTGAGAGAAAGCTCTCATACTCTACACTTTAGAGGCAAATGTCCTGCTGTTTGCGCCAGACCTCTGCAGATTTGGGTCTGATCTCCAGTGGAGTAGAGGTTGACCTCCAACATGTAATTTCTGCCTGTTACTGGAGTTTTCTATGGTTTTCTTCACAGTATTTCAAGCACCTGCAATGGTGGTTGCGCATATAAACACTACTCTAGCGCTAACATTTGCATTCTGTAAAGCTGATGCTGCTGTTAACTTTTTGGGGCCTGAGTTCTGTGTTTATACCTTCGGTGGCATTCAACAAAGTAGTGATACAAAGTGACCACTGCTCAAGATCTTGTTCCCCCCAAGGCTAAGCTTTGAGCCAACCTTTGGTGTTTTCACACCCTCTGTCTCTTTCGAGAGGATCCATCAGCCCCAGAAAGGGACAGTGGACATATATCGGGCTACGATATGTTGGCCAAACTACCTTGAATCCTGAAATATCGCCAACAAACCAAACAGGGAACAAGTAAGGAACTCATGGAGACTGGTACCAATGATAGCAATTGTTTCTGATAATCATGAATGTTTGTGGATTCCAAATCAACCCTCTAAGTAGTCCCTGGTGAATTTTTGGGTTCCTGGTTTCCTGGCCACTGGTGCCTAAACCACACATTCGCTAACATTCACATTCGGCTCAGAAACTGACGGATCACGCACCACCCCGCGGGACAGTCCCGAAGTCCCCGCAGACACTCAGTACCCAAAAAGTTGATAGTAGCATCTATTGAGAAGCATGTTTTTTTAGCGAATGTCTCACGGTTTTGCTTCAACCTTGCTTACATTCACATTCAGTTCGGAACGCTTCTGTCAACAAAGTTACCAACACAGCACACAAGCCATTCTAGTTATTGAGAACGCATCTAGCTGTTGAGACCGATTGTAGCTATTGAGACCGATTGTGGCTATTGAGAACGATTGTGGCTATTGAGACCGATTGTGGCTATTGAGAACGATTCTGGCTATTGAGAACGATTGTGGCTATTGAGAACGATTGTGGCTATTGAGAACGATTCTGGCTATTGAGAACGATTCTGGCTATTGAGAACGATTCCAGGTTCGAGCACGCGATCACTTTTCTGGTCGAAACCCCCGAATTCCGGATATGAGATATCTCAATACTGTCTCCTGTAAGGGCTGGTGTTTTCATCTATTATCAGCTTTAAGCTGAAAACCACCAAATCTGAACTGGACTACACACAGCCCCAAGTAATGATATCTCAAACATGACCCGACAGCATGGGAATGACTTTTATATCCGACCAAGAAGTCTTGAATTTTTATATCTATTTCGATTTAACAGTAGCTTTATTCTTATGAGAACGATTGTTGGAAGTGAATGCGCATTCCAGGGCTAGAACTACATAATCGGCCCCAACGGTCCCATTTGGAGGGCCACATTTCTATTTTATGGACATCCTCAAAGAAGTCCCAAGCAAAACCTGCAGGGTTAGGGTTGACCACCGCATGGGCCTGTAAATGGTTGAAGTATACTCCAAATCGGCGGTTTCCTCTTCAGAGTGATCAGACAGATGTGTACTTCTCAGACATCTACAATCGGTTGGTATACCTACATTGTTAGGATCATCAAGATGCATAGGTGAACGTCTTTTTCGCGATCCTTGGCATTTTAGGATGATCACATGACCATCGCTTGGCTTTAGAGTTAGTCCAATGGCTACAGCTCCGTCGTTTGTTGAGGTCCTTGAGGAAGCAAACCTGATGGGCCGTGTGCTCGCTTTCATGCGTGGATCCTCAGAGCTGCTCGAGGCAACGAGTGACCTGAACCCACCACTGAAGAAGGCTTTCATCAGAATCAATTCAGAATCATCTCAGTTCGCATCATCATCTCATCATCTCTAAGAAATCCACTCCCAGCACACCAATCATATCCAATCATCACGAAATCCTCATAGAATTTTGCGCTTATCAAGGATCAACATGAACCAAGGGGATCAACATCATCTCCATCCATGGAAATTTGCCAGGATCTACATGAACCACCCATAGATCTCCCAGGGATCTCCCAAGATCTCCGAGGATCAACAGCTGAACCACGTGCCATGGCCATGCCATGGCTCCTCTCAGCTTGGCCTCTCCCAGGTCTCAGCGTTCCGCCACCGCGCGGCACATCGTGGAGGGCGCAGCTGCGCAGGCGAGGCCGGCCATGTGGAAATCGCGGCTCTAAGGACCAGTCGTTGCTCACGTGCCAAGTAAGGAGATAAGTAATTTGAGTCTTATTTATAGTTAGGTAAATAAATCCCAATAAATAGTTTGGTAGTTTGCTTTATGAAGAAATATATTTATAGTTAGATGAATACATAAAGGAATAAGAAAATGGAGAAATGAATGTATAAATGAACAGATAGATGCATTCAGAAATATGCATGTATAATGTGTGAATAGAAAAGTAAATATGAATGTATACTGAATGTAAAGGTGTCAAATAATATACTTGTTTATATACATGCACGTATGTTTTTTATGTGTTCAGCTTGATTTGTTTGTATTACTATTAATGAATTTGCTAGCCCAAGGTCTCCCAGAGGTCTTCAAGTGGACTTAAAGAGGTCAACTGCTTACTTGGATCCCCAAATACCGTGCTGTTTCAATCAACCACTTTGGACCCCGAGCTGTTTCTGTTGGTCAATGCCCGAGTGAAAACTGTGAGGTACTGGATTTCAAAACATTGTGCAGTCAAACCAAGTGCTTTCCCGTAGTGAAAGCGGCTAAGTCCAAACATTTTCAGTCAATCTAAAAACAAAAGATATATAATACAATAATGTACATCATATATATCCATACTGTGTGTAATGTGCAATCATAAACTTATTGGATACTTGGTGGATGGAAAGACACAAAAGGAGAAGGGTCAAAGTTATGCTTGGAAATGGCCAGAGGAGCTGGGAACCCACAAGGGATGACAGGAGTTGATGGGCGATGATGCAAGGCCTGTTGAGGTTTCACCCTATTGGCCTTATGGAAACATCCAGCTGTCACCAGCTGCGTATTCTATGCAGCTGAGGCTGCCTTGTTCTTAGACAAAATGCCCTGGCCATGCTTCTTCTAACACCAAGTCCAAGTGGAAGAGTGTCAGGTGACAGGACACCTCGGCAGAACACATGTACAAGGGAGGACTATATCCATTCATAAGCGAGGCGCTTCCCCTGCTTGGTAGGAATGTTTCCTTTCCATGTTAACAAGGCACGAAACAGCAAAATCCAGGTGCGAAGCTTTCTCAGTAGATCAAGGGTGCACCTGGGTGCACCTGGGTTCACGCCCGGTCACCCTGACCCCCCATGGCCATGGTTCACCACGGATCACCGGCGCCTGGAAGGCGATGATCTTCGTCATGGGGAGCTGCCTGACCGAACGCTCTCAACCTTCGGAGGCAGCCTGGCAGGGTGAAGTTTTTGTAGCTTGGAGTTATGGTGGAAGATGATGGAAGTTATGGTTGGTTATGATGGAAGTTGTGCTTGGTTATGGTGGAAGTTGTGCTTGGTTATGATGCAAGTTATGATTGGTTATAATGAAAGTTATGGTTGGTTATGATGGAAGTTGTGCTTGGTTATGGTGGAAGTTGTGCTTGGTTATGATGCAAGTTATGATTGGTTATAATGAAAGTTATGGTTGGTTATGATGGAAGTTATGCTTGGAGTTGTAGTGAGATATGGTTGAATATTTTTCAAGTTATAGTTGGTTGGTACAGGCTGAACCACGGCGAGTAAAGGGGATATTGGTTGATATATGTTGATATTGATAATGGCTAAGAACGGCTATTTTTGGTTTGTACCGGCGAACAATCGTCGTTATTAATTGATCATGGCTACAAATGGTTAACAATGGCAGATGAGGGGAGACCCGTCGCATTATTTCGAAATGGGTGATCATTCTGAGGGCCAGAATGCTGTGCTTTTGCCAAGACGTGTGGTGTGAATCGCAGCAAGAACAGCAATCACATGTTGATAGTTTTGCCCTAGGACCCTATGTCACAATTCTATACACTCCCGAAATTGTGATTCCTTCTTCGACTTCTTGGTTTTCATGAATTGTTCAACTTGGTACTCTGATACTCTCAGTGGATTCGGATGCCAAGCCGCGATTGCACAAAAAATGCGATGCTCAGTGTTTCACCATCTACAGGTCAACCATTGTTTCTTGTATCCATGTAGCCGCTAAAAATGTGGGGATCTCATTCACAAACCAATGTCGTAAACCACCCGAAATTTTGGTTTTCAGTGATGGGTTCAGGTTCTGCAAGAAGGATGACGGAATTAGCAACACAGTCGCTCCAAAGTAGATTTTGCCATAGCGTTTCTTGCTTGAAAAAGGGCCTACATCGAATTCCGGTGACATGTTTGACGCAATGATGCTGGGGTGTTTGGCGTTGTTCATGGGCTGTGGATGTTGGACTATGGTGGTGGTAGCAGTAGCAGTGGCCGTAGCGGTACGAGGAGTGCTGCGTTCGCTGGTCGTCCTGCTGGTGGCTGGGATGGTGGTGGCGCGTAGTGTCCTCGCCGCCCTGGGAGGTGTTTCTGCCGAGCAGTGGAGAGGAACGACTCGCAGCACAGGTGGCACCCGCAAGTTGACGGCCATTTTAACCTGGTCCAAGTACTGTAGATGCATGTGGTGGTTGCTCAAAATGGCTATGGGTCAAGGCTTTAACCAACCAACTAATGGGGAAAAACCACCAACCAATAATAGGGAAAACAATGGTTGATGATGGAGAAGCAGGGGTACAGGGTTTTGACCCACAGCCACATAAGGAAACCCCAAAGTTGTGTATGGCTTATTGCTATGAATCAGTACTATTGGATGATTTGGGGGGTCCCCTATGACTTGAGAAACCTCCATATGGCCAATATTGAAGATCCCAACAGTTGGACCACGGATGTTCACCTTGAGTGCAGGGTATTGACCACCCTAGGCGGGTACTATTAGCTCAATGTGGATCAATCCCTTGTACCTATGGTGAACATCCAGAACATGTACCGATAGGCGACTTGCTGAGATGTTGACAGAAGAGCTATGGCTGGATTCCTGGTGTCAACTGGGTAGCTTCATAAATGGTGTTGTCCATTCATGATGTGACCCCCATAGCTGGATGGGTAGCCTACGACCAGTGACCATTTGGGGCGCGAGAGGGGGTTACACCATCTATGGATAAACCCAGATGGCCCCCTAAACCATGAACGGCAACTTGAGTTACCAAACCATGGCCTCTCAGTGGGAATTTGCTGGCTTTGTCCACGCGTCATTTCTTTCTGTTGGCAATGTTTTGTGGCGTGGCCTGTTTTATCGGTGGCTCCCAGATCATGTTTGCATGTAAATTAAGATGCATTGCATTAGATATTGTAGGGTCAGATGCACAACTATACTGTATAGTTATATAAGATCTGTAGGCAGACATATGTGCTCTTGTGATGTTATAACGTCAGGACATCATGCAAAACCTTCTTATCGACCATGCAATTGGACTCCCGGTCTCAACCAGAGACGTCCACATGCTCCACTTCACTTTCCAAGAACCACAGGTTGTGCCAACGGTTGGTGTTTCTCTCATTGCAACTCCATGCAACACCATTTCTGGCATCCTTGGTGTTCCCTTGGTGTTCTGTCATGCTTTCGCTGTGCAAGAATGTCATAGGTGTTGAAACAAACTTCGCACGGATCAAGTCGTTTCCATTCTTGTGCAGAATCAGGTAGGATACTCAGAAATCAACCAACAATCAACAACAACCAATCAACCGATGCTCAGAAATTACTCAGGTTTGTGCCAGTTTGTGAAAGACCTGAAGTCGCAGAAAGAGTCACCATTTTGCACCGCTCCAGCCGGTGATTTCGCTGAGCCAACTGGCCAGTGAGTCTGACGTTTGGGGGTTTCAATCGCTGGCCATGATAAAGGGGACAATTCCAACCTATATGGCAGCAGCTTCACCAGCATGACTAGGTGGTGGAGCTGCCGCATTCCATGTGAATCCGATCATTTGGTTGATCAATGTAGTATCATGACATGTCCTATCATACATATATTGTTTGGCTGGTGGTTTTAAACTTCCCAAACGTATTGACCCAAGGGTTGGCTGATTGACTTGCGCACATTTTTCGTAGGGGTGCTTCAACCACCAACCAGCTGTCAACTTACAATTTGGTCCAACGAATCCACTCGCCATCGGGTGTTCCACTGCCATCTTGGGTTACTGCTCCATGACCACCATTGCTGAGGTGCTGTTGTCGGTTGTGAGCACCATTTGACAGCCTACATCACTCTGACTACAAGCATAATTAATCCATGATTCAACACAATTCATGAATCAATTAAATATCGTGAATCAATCAACTAACTGATTGATTTGTTGCCAATTAATCTAATGAATTATATAATCCATATTAATCATTCCTCGATCGATCCCTGATTAATTGATTATTAATCCCTTCCTTGCTTAATGTTTTCTGTTGTTTTACATGTTTTTTTAATTTATGTGTTGCTCTTTTTATCCTTGATTGTTTGTTCTTACCTGCTTTTCTTTGCTCTCCAAATTTGCTCCCCAACTCTGATTCACGCCCCAGAGCATCCCCGAATTCCTAAAGCATTTTGCCGATTGTCAAATGTGTGATTGTTTAATTTATTTCATCTACTGTGCCCTTAGGGTGATGGCGACCGTGGTTTTCAAACACCTTCAGCTACAGCACAAACCTGTTTCCGGGATCCCTAAGACTGCTATCATCAGGCTGACAGACCAGACCATCCTCATATAATTTACTTTATAGCAGAAGTTTTTGTTTACAGGTGTTTTTATTTGTTGCAGATAGTTTGGTTCTGTCCCCTTCATGTTTCTTGATTGCTGTCATTCCCCACTACATGCCAGTCCTTTTTTATCATTCTGAAGTGCTTTCGATCACTAGCGGCCAGCTTTGATTGCACTTTACTGTACTTTGAGGCTATTTCGGGCAGGAGTGCCTGTGGGTGTGTTGTTGCTCTCAGCCTATGGTTGGTCGCTTCCACGCAGTGGCTCAAGTGTTCTCAAGTGAGCAGAGAGTACCTTCCAAATGGCATGCAGCAACAATGGCTATGTGGAGCCATCATGTGGTGACGGCACCGAGCTGACTGCAGTTCATGTACTCTGTTTGAATGGTGAAGGATGCATCCTGAGCCTGTGCCCTTCCACATTGGGAAGGGAAGTGGTTCAGATGGTTTCAAGGCAACTTTTACCGAAGGGAGGCGCAAAGCTCACTCTCCA
This sequence comes from Symbiodinium kawagutii, assembly GCA_009767595.1. Lineage (NCBI taxonomy): Eukaryota > Dinophyceae > Suessiales > Symbiodiniaceae > Symbiodinium > Symbiodinium kawagutii. The sequence goes on from VSDK01021387.1 coordinate 32,193, forward strand.
TCACCTTTCTTCACCGCTGGTTCTGCACCAAACCTTGCAGGAGCAAGGCATCAATGGTAAAGCTGAAACATTATCCTGCACATACGTTCCCATCGATCTGCTTTCTGCATGCAGATTTGCATTTGGATTCGCAGTCTCAGAAGAAGAGACCGCCTTGCACGGGGTAACACATTTAAGTGGTACATCTTCCATGAGCTGCCTACGCCATCTCCCAGAGACCCTGCAAACATTAGTTCTTGGCCGTGGTTTCAACCAGAGCTTGGATGGGGTCACCTTGCCCAGCAGCCTGCAAACTTTGACGTTTGGCGCTGCTTTCAAACAGAGCTTGGATGGGGTCACCTTGCCCAGCAGCCTGCAAACTTTGACGTTTGGCGCTGCTTTCAAACAGAGCTTGGATGGGGTCACCTTGCCCAGCAGCCTGCAAAGTTTGACATTTGGCGACAATTTCAACCAGAGCTTGGATGGGGTCACCTTGCCCAGCAGCCTGCAAACTTTGACGTTCGGCGATGCTTTCGACCAGAGCTTGGATGGGGTCACCTTGACCAGCACCCTGCAAAGTTTGACATTTGGCAACAATTTCAACCAGAGCTTGGATGGGGTCACCTTGCCCAGCAGCCTGCAAACTTTGACGTTCGGCGATGCTTTCGACCAGAGCTTGGATGGGGTCACCTTGACCAGCACCCTGCAAAGTTTGACATATGGCTTTGGTTTCAAAGAGAGCCTGGATCGGATGACCCTGTCGAGTACTTTGCAAACTTTGACATTTGGCGACGATTTCAACCAGAGCTTGGATAGGGTCACCTTACCCAGCAGCCTGCAAACTTTGACGTTCGGCGATGCTTTCGACCAGAGCTTGGATGGGGTCACCTTGCCCAGCAGCCTGCAAACTTTGACATTTGGCTATGGTTTCAACCAGAGCTTGGATGGGGTCACCTTGCCCAGCAGCCTGCAAGCTTTGACATTTGGCTACAATTTCGACCAGAGCTTGGATGGGGTCACCTTGCCCAGCAGCCTGCAAACTTTGACGTTTGGCGGTGCTTTCGACCAGAGCTTGGATGGGGTCACCTTGCCCACCAGCCTGCAAACTTTGACATTTGGCTATGGTTTCAACCAGAGCTTGGATCGGATGACTCTGCCGAGCAGCCTGCAAGCTTTGACATTTGGCTACAATTTCGACCAGAGCTTGGATGGGGTCACCTTGCCCAGCAGCCTGCAAACTTTGACATTTGGCTATACTTTCAACCAGAGCTTGGATGGGGTCACTTTGCCCAGCAGCCTGCAAACTTTGACATTTGGCAACAATTTTAACCAGAGCTTGGATCGGATGACTCTGCCGAGCACCCTGCAAACTTTGACATTTGGCGACAATTTCAACCAGAGCTTGGATGGGGTCACCTTGCCCAGCAGCCTGCAAACTTTGACATTTGGCAACAATTTTAACCAGAGCTTGGATCGGATGACTCTGCCGAGCACCCTGCAAACTTTGACATTTGGCGACAATTTCAATCAGAGCTTGGATGGGGTCACCTTGCCGTGCTGTGTTTGCAAGCTTTTATGGACTCGCGTTTTTGTTGATGATTTTTTGTGGCCATATTCTCAGCAAATGGTGGTGGCCACAGTTTGATTGAAGCCGCCTTTCAACACAGTTTCAATTGCGGTAGTCTCTAGGTTGGAAAACCACATCAAAACAGGTGGCAAACAAGTTGCGGGCCATTGCTGTGCTGCAGGGTAGGGTCTCTTGAAATTTGTTTGTTGAACCTCCCAGCATGCAAAATCAACACTTTTTTGTACAACTCAGCGACCAACACTTACGTCCATGATGGTTTATCTCAACTGTCAATATGGTTGAGTCAGATGATGTTGCAACCATTACGGGCCAATATAGTAGATATTGGTATCATTAGGGGGTCAATCGTTTTTGTTTCAGACACCATGATGCAATGCTGGCCAGCAGTCAATCACCTCCTTGTGATGTTGACAATGTCCATCATAGGGATGCCATGAGTGGTTACAAGTGATTTTTGAGGATGAATAGCCTTTGTAAATTATTGTAGAGAGTCATTACTGATGATTGTTAATAGTGATGGTCACTTGGATGTGCATCTCCAGTCAGTGACTGGTAACGTTCACCATATCTAAGCATTTTCATAGGGCTTATCAGCTCCCAAAGATACGGCAACTCTCCGGCTGCACATCCGTTCAGAACCACCCAGGACAATCGGGGAGTGGTAAAGGTGAATCAATCATAACCATTCATAACCTACTTTCTAGTGTCTAGTGATTGTTAATAGTGGTTACTAATGATTGTTAATTGTTAGCCATAAGTATGAATCATAGTTTCTAGAATTAGCGTATACGATATGACAATGGTTGGATTAATATGATAGGACACGCCCAAGAACTCCCCAAACAAATACGCTGAAATTCTTTGTGTGTAACATGATGACATAGGTATGCCATATGTGGTCATGTTTGTTTTTTTTGTATGTTGATTGCTGTAGTAAATCTGAATGGATGAGACGATTAAGTAGTTTTTTTGCGAGGATGACGATGACCAAAGCGGTAATGCTACCAATGACCGGCATCTCTCTTTCCACGACTTGACGAACATGCCGAGTCATTGATATTGCCGTAGTACCATGGTTCACTGATGAGTTTAGGCAGAGTGGTACCTCCAAAGGAGCGCTAACCAAGGTTATAAATGGGGTAACTGCCAATGATAGTAAATATAAGTTGACATATTTTTACTTCGGTGGCCTATAAAACCAGCATGATTGATGGCTAGTGATGGTGAATTCCATGGCCCACATTAAGCCCCAATCTCCTTAGAGTCCATCACTATCAGCAAGCATCAACCACGATCATCCACTATCAACCACCATAAACCCCCATCAACCACCATTCCCCACCATGAAGTCACCATCAACTACGCATCAACCACCAAGCACCACGAAGCACCACAAAGCACCACGAAGCACCACCAAGCACCCCCAAGCACCACCAAGCACCACCAAGCCACTTGTTTCATTATTTGCGTTCTTCGTTTCGGTGTTGTCGTACCCGGAGGTCCCTCAGTTGGCTGTGGATGGCGAGACCACAGCTGCGCAGGTGCCGCTTTCGCACAGCCAGAAATGCCGTGGTTTAGATTCGGCATAGGCGCACCATACTGAAGCATTTGACGACTATAGTGTTTGATGTTGGTTGATTGTTGCTGATGGTTGATTGATTGATGATTGATCAATGATTAGTGTATGGCTATAGAGATAGCACAACTTGTTTCGGCACTTCATGAACCTGCGCCCCAACCAGGCACCATGAAAAAAGGCGTATCAAAAGTGACCGTTTCACCTAGGATGGTTGGAGGTCCCTTATGCACATATCACGACTTACGAACGGATACATCACGATATACATGGTTCCAGCATAGATATTCGGATTCTCCCATTCTTTTCGTAGAAAGGAGATAGTCCTTCTTGTAATCGACCATGCAGTTGTATTGTTTGTCAAGGAGGTATTGGACAGGAATTCGATAGGGTGAATGTTGCTGTGCGAGCTTTACTTATCCAATCTTATCCACCTAGAATTGCGCAATGGATGTGACCCAAACTGAGCAGCGGCTGTTTGGATTCTGACTTTGATAGAATTGTATCAAATAATATCAAAAACATATCAATATTTAAACATAATCATCCTGAGGCTCAGGTGGTGGGTCCAATCTCGACCTGGTCCAAATGCCATGGCACCCACGGTCATCCAATGGATCTCAGGTTCCATCAGTCTTCCACCAACGAGTGGAGTACCTGGGTCTCTCGGAAGCATTTCATGGTTTTTGCTAGCAAACCATGATGTTTTTGCTATAGTAGAGTGGAGCTTCAAGATGTTTTTGCTCCAAAAACAATAGGTTATGCAAACATATGCAAGCGTATATATTTTGATTCACTATAACCACCCTAGACAAACGACATGGGGTATACCATGGTATCCAACTAATTACAAGGGCAGATATTCCTAGAAGTAGGGGACTCAGATCATTTGCAACTCAGTCAGATGCTATCAAATGCTTACATGTCAGCCAATGCATATAATATGTGTGTAAATATATGGTCCAGTGTTGCCACCCCCCCTCCCCCACCCGAAGGTTGGACTGTCCCGGACCATTCGACTGCAAGGCTTTGAACTTAGTTGAGTAAAAGTCTGGTGTGATGGGTTGCGCCGGGTGGCTGCGTGTTGACTACTTCATTTGCACGCCTTGGGCGCGTTCTCAGTTTCGCATGGCTTGGCCGAGGCCTGCGCATGGGGTGAAAGTGGGCACGGGGTTTGCGCGTGGTTTTTGCGCCGGGCTGTGTGCTCAGGTGTGTGCTCGAGCGGGCTGTGCTGGCTGCTCCTGTGTGTTTGTTTGCGGGTGTGGGCATGTTTCCTATTGCCGTGTGGGCTGGGGCTTGGGCCCCCGCCGGACCCCCTGCACAACGACAACCGCCAAACCACCAAGCAAACGCGACAATGCTGTGAATATGACTACCAGAAGGCAGGCGTCACATAGGCCAGGAGGAACCAAGCCACCTCCCCCCCCCCGGTCATGGGCATGGTCCCCCCCTCC
>VSDK01021387.1:37471-66978 GCA_009767595.1 Symbiodinium kawagutii
ACACGGTACCATATATGCTTCTATATTTACATACATATATATATATATATATACACTTCTATATTTTTTAATATACATACATAATATTTTTTAAATATATATACACATATATTTCCATTTTTGTTGTATACATGCATATATATATATATACATACATACATACATACATACATACATACATACATACATACATACATACATACATGAAATACCACTCAAACTCAGAGACGAATCGTCACGTGGCTTCTTTGTTAGAAATGTCACGACTTTGTTTGACTTCTACAAATTTTGGACTTGCCACTGGGGAGGAGGAAAGTGTTTGTCAATCATGCAATTTTTTTTAATATAGAATCATGTGTGAGACAGCTGATGCAGAGATTTTGATGCCACTGCCACATGTCTCAAAGATATTTAAAGATGCCAGGTCACCTGCTGCTTTCAACCATCGTCACCACCAGCAGCATCATCATCATCATCATCATCATCATCATCATCATCGTCATCGTCATCATCATCATCAGATCCAACAGATCACTCGGCCTGGAGATTGTCGGCATTTGAACCTTGTGGGTATTCCTGGTAGCGGTTCACCATGGCATTGCCGTCAATCCTTTTGTGCCAAAGGTCATTACCTGGGACATTAGAAGATCTTAAGCATCAGAACTGACACACACATGTCACATCGAGTATGTTGGAAGATTTTCTCTGAAAAAACAAAAACAGGATTTATCCAGCAACTTAGGAAAACCCTTCTGTGGGTTTCCCAGGTGGCCATGCAGAATTTATTTGATCCAGATAGTCATTCTATGCAGCGTTTACCCCACAGTCATCCAGTCAGGGTTAGTCATGCAGAGTTTGCCCCACATTAAGCGTTCTCAATTGGAGCCAACCTTGACGCTAAGGCCTGGAGTTGCTGAGGACCGCAGTTGATCGCAGCCGACCTCATTGGTGTCGACTGTAACCAACAGCCACAGCAGCCACAACAACGTTTATTACGTGTGTATCATGGAGAACGATGGTATACTGGCAGTATAAATTATTAGTGGCCTTAGATCATGAATAGTGTTCCTTATTACTGGTCAATCTCTTGAGCCGTATATCAAGATTTTCCAGAAAGGTCCCCTGGTGCAGTCGGAAATCCATCAGCAGTTGGGGGGCCGGCCTTTCAACAGCAATGGTTCACTACCCATACCCTGGTTGGTTGTTTTCCTTGAATACGATGCTTCGCCGGTGCTTACTGTCCCCACTGATGAATGATATCAAGTGGTATTTAAATAGAGCTCATCAGTATTACACACCTCGGTTACACCCTCACTACCCAGGGTTACTACTACATTGCTCCTACTGCTGTCACTAGGATCGGTAAGCACGAACTATTGATATTGCTTCATCCATGGTTCCCTTCAGTACCCTGGCGGAGAACTCAACCGTTGCAGGAATCTGTTGCTGTCCCTGCTGCGGATTTCGCTGGGACGACCCAGCGATGGCAGGGCACTGGGTTTGGTCCAACTGATTATCCCCAAAGAATCTCTGCCAAACAATGGTAGCCTGCCAAACAATGGTTTAAGGAAAGCGTCGACTTTTGGGGGTTATATAAACAAATAATTAAATAGATACATATCTTAAATAAATAAATACAGACACAAATAGGTAAATAAATATAAATATGTATATATATATGTATAGATAAATAAATAAATAGATACATAAATAGATAATATATATATATATATAAATATGTATCCACCAAAGCAATTGATAAGAAGGTCATAAGGTATTTGTTGTTGCAGTGGCCTCTTCCCGGCTTCAAGTTTGTAATGGATACAGCAGGGTGGTCCACGAGAGTTATCAATCAGATTTTTTACACATCCATCCAAACCATGCTTATCAGAGACGTGAAAATTGCTTAACTACGTACAACAGTTTCGTGGCTGGTGTTGGTATGGATAGCATGCCAAACAATAGTCAGGATTCATAAGGTATGCAGTGACTTCATAGTTTATTTTGATTAGGTCCTTTGTGGAAAGAATGAAAGATCATGGGAAGCCTGATGGTCGTAGTGACTAATTCGACATGATATAGAAACACAATGAAATAGATACAAAGTCAGATATAGAGTATGTCATACTATGGTGTGATATCATCCCAGTACAGTATGAGGGCTAATGTGACACATCACCATGCACACACATACACGCACGAGATCATACATGATAGTGTGTGGCATGATGCGATGTGATCTGATTTGATGGTATGATGCACGGCATGAGATAAAATTGTGTGATATTTTTGCCTGAATGTCCTAATAGAGTCTTACATCTACAGTTTAATGATATGTAATTACTATACACATAGGTGTTGACATACGTTGACATGTCATTGATCACTGCATGTTCTGATATATTATTCATACTATAGTCAAGTGTGATCTATCATGCGCTCTCTTATAGCATCGCAACATGATCTTATTGATACTATTGAACTATGTGTTGATCTTTGATAGTTTTGCATTATCATGCATGGCGTTTTACCATCGTACATAGCGTCCTTTTCAGAACTGATGACTGTTATAACCGACTCAACGCTACAGTTTCATGGCAATTCCGGCAGTTTGTTCTACGTTCGTGATGACATGTCCACCATACTCATGACTATACAACCAAGGCTTAGCCCAACTATTACACCAGCAAGCTCCAAAAACTGTACCTGGCGTTTTTACCAAGTAATAGCAACTACCAATATATTTATAAATATAAATATAGTTTCTCTTGTTTTTAAACAGTACGAACTATAATACCAACTTCTCAAGACCAATTACACAATAGCGCCTACTCAATACCACTTCTCAATATCACCTACTCAATACCAACTACGATACCAACCCACCAAGTACTCCAATCGTATAATGACCCTACGCATTTCTTTGGTATCCCGTGGGAACTCTACAGGTCGCTGCCCCAATGGCTGGGTGCCAGAGTGCCCGCGGCGGCAGTGCAGGCGGCACTGGGCAAAGGCTGATTCAAGGATGGTTAATGTTGCTTAATCATGGTTCTATCATGGTTGTATCCTGTAGAATGATGGTTATGGTTTATCCTGGGTTAGTGAATCGTCCATGACAATGACAATTTATAGATTTTAGAAGTCCATGTTCTATTGATGGATCATGCATTTCGCGTGGCTGTATGATCGTTGATGGATTCGTTGCGGATGGTAGCATCATGTGATCTGGTGAATGGCATCTTGGGCACAATTTGTTGATGAGTGTTGCTGCTTTTGTTGGTCAGATTTTTGTGTCACTGTTGGCTACCCTGTGGTAATCTGCTACCTGAGGTTATCTGAGCGTATTGGATGTGTATGGTTCTGCCATCAACTCGGTATTTGTATCCATAGAATCAAATAGTTCATGTATGTTCTTGTCACACTTCCTATGCTTGATTGTTAACACTTTTGGGGCTGACTTGTGCGGAAGTGAAGGAGTTGCACCCCAGCAAGTCATTATATACCACCACTTGAAGGCTAGCTTCCAGGGGATTCCTATCCAAGAAGTATATGCTAAAATGGAGGTCTAACATTGTTGAATGATTAGTTACTACCGTATTAGTCTTGTTTGTTCATTCTGGCCTGAATTCTTGTTGGTCCATCATGCTTGCTTGTTGTAGGTCGATCATGGTTGCTCTTCTTGAAACATGAATTAATTATCAATATTGACCATAACTAACAATCAACATGAGCCGTCAATATTAATCATCAACATTTCTCAACCATCATTGTTGATTGTTGTTGATCAATCCTGATGCTTCCTTAACAATCTGATATGTTGTTCAGCAACCACTAATATTAACAATCAACATTCATCAAACAATTACTCCACATGAACCATCAATATGAGTCAATCATCATCAACCATCCACCGGTCTTCAACCAGTTGCTTGGTTCAACTCCCGTGCCAACCCGGATCCAACGGCCCGGTGCCAGGTGCCGCTGGATTTCAGCGGCGCTTCCGTGGGATGGCCCACGGCCTATCAGAGCGTCTTCGGCCTCAAAGATGCAGGTGCCCCCCGAGCGGTGCCTGGGAGGTTCCCCCCCGGGCATGGCTGGTGGGGCGCACGCGGCGAGTGATGACATGTGACAAGTTAGAATCTGTGGGGCTAAGATAGATCGAGCTGTTTTCTCAGTTCTGGGCGATGATTTGATGATGGGAATTTTGGAATCTGATTTTTTCACATTGCACAAGATATTCCAATGGTTTCCTGATCATCGGTTGATGGTTCGTAGGCATCTGCGTTTATGTGTAAATGCCCTGAGAGTTTGCTTCAGTAGATCCAAATAACCCCATCAGGACTCATAGGTGCTGCTAGCTACCACGTCTTTTTCAGATTGTTGGTGGATGGCGGGCCATACCTGAGATATCCTGAGGTTTTGCCGATGGCTTGTACAGAATCAGAATCCCTACTCTTTGATAAGGAACACCCCCAGCAGGGGACGCACATATGAATTGTTTGGTCTACCACATTCACGTTTCTTGGGAACGAGGCAGATGGCTCGACCGCTGCCAAAACGGTCGGTCGACCCTTATTTGGCTGTGGGTCAAAACCCTGTACCCCTGGTTCCCCATCAATAACCATTGGTTTCCCTTTAAAATGGTTGGTTATTATACCCCATTATTGGTTGGTTAATATTGACCCATAGCCATTTGACCACTTTCTATATACGTGTTTTTGCTCCTAGAAATCCTATGTATCGCTGACAGCTGACCCTACCGAGCTGCGATAGATGTGTGCGCCATGAGCTGCTCTGGCAACGCAGCTTGGCGCTGGCTGAAGGCACTGTGCCATGGAAGCACCTAAGGTGCCTCCTGAAATGCCAGCTCGACAACTGGCTGTAGCAGAGCTTCAAAAGCGATTGCCACGGCTCATTTTCGCGGCGCTTGACTCCTTCCCCTTGGCCGACGGACAAGAGACTGGCTTGGTGGTGCTGGCCCTTCGAAGCTTGCCGGCCTCGGAGCGCCTCGATACGACCGTGGCGAGCCTCCTGCAGGACTTGGAGCAAGGAAGTCATCGACCCCCAGTCCAACAGAAGGCACGGCAGATCCATCTACAAATTTCGGATGAGGTTTCTGCCTTGGAATGGACTGTGAACTGGAAAGAGTTGGTGGATTTCAGCCGTTTGCTGCAGTTGGGCGTGCCATCTGCGATAGAAGCTCTGGGCCACTCAATGCACTCACCTGAAGTTCTACATGCGACTGATGAGTGGTGGGAGCTGAAAGACTCGATTGAACATGCACTTGCACCATTGCAAGCCACATTGACTAAGCCCTACGTGAAAGCCTGTTTGGGAGCTGCATCATCGTTGCTTCATAAAGAGCCTGACAGAGGATCCAAAGGAGCTGGATATCAGCCCAGGAATGTGAGCGCTGGAACGATGGAGACCGTCCGTTTGCTGGCGAAGCGCGTTTCATCGGACAAGGAGGCTTCAGAAATCGATGCGTTGGCACAGTCGGGGGACTTGTCAAAGGCGTCATGGAAGCAACTCCTACATGAGCTTTCAACAGCAGCAGAAGCAGCAGCTCCGTTGCCAAAACTGGAATGTTTGGAGCTTTGGTGTCAAAAGCTTCGCGATGCCGACTATGAGACGTTCAAGCGAGGCTTGGAGACAGTTGACACCAAACCTGATGCCCTACGAATGTGGCAACTGCGGCTGGAAAAGACCAAAGGCAGTTCTGCGCCCTCCGACAGTGCCACGCAGTTGGATCAGGAGTCGGTCGAGGCAATGAAGCATGTCGAAGGGCTCATCCCTGCCGGATCCGAACTGGTTTTCCTGGCGCAAACAGGTAGCTTCATGTACAACTTGCAAGTGAAAACCAGCGACATGGACTTTGCCCTGATATACCAAGCGTTGCCAAATAGCTTGCTAAGCATGAACCCTCCCCGAGATGAGTTCTCCAGGCACGTCAACCAGGGTTGTGCGACCGACAAGAAGGGCGTCGTTGAGTACACTGGCCGAGAATTGGGATTCTTCGTTTCCAACTTGGCCAAAGGCCATCCCAAGAACGTTGAGCTCTTGTTCACCGAGAAGCCGGCACATCGGAGTTGGGCCTGGAAGGAGTTAGTTGAAGCCCGCCAGTGCTTTCTGACATTGCGCTGCGCCAAGCAGTACCTGGGTTTCATCTCGCAACGTTTGTTGCGTGCTCGGAAGGTGCTTCAAGCAGCAGAAGGCGACGAGGCAAGTTGGGGAGATGAGTTCTCCAAGCCGCTCTACCATGCACATCACAAAATGTTGGACTTGGGCCGCATTCTCCAAGGAGGCTGCCCTTTAGTTGCCCTCTCTGGTGCAGAAAGAGAGGAAGTCCTTAAGATTCGATTGCAGAGGCCAAAGCTGCCAGAAGCCAAAGTCTTGCTTCAAGAAGCTGAAGAGAAAAGGGCACGACTAGCTTCAGACTTCAAAGCAGTCGAAGCAGCTGGTTGTTTGCCAGCTGAAGTTGATGCGCAAGCCCTGATTCAATGGCTTTGGAGTGTCCGTGTTAGAATGGCCAGAGGAAGCACCGCGTAGGTCAGACGTCCCCAGTGTGCAACTCCATGGTTTGCTGAGATGTTGCAGACGTCAAAAAGAAATGCCCTCTTGCTCCAAGAGCTCAGCATCAGCATCCGGGGCCATCGCGCCCGTGCAGCCTTGCGGCGGCGGGCCGAGCTTCGGTCACAGTATGTTGATGATTTGTTGATGGTTTGCTTACGTTTTGTTGATGACTTGTTGAAACATACCATCAACAAATCATCACGGGGAACGCCCGGTAAAAAATCCATGAACTTCTTGGTGATCCACCAGCTGTGATCCTCATCGTGGCAGGCCCCACGTTGAGCACCGGCGAAGATCCCTTGCGACTTTGGGCGCTGTTGATGGACGCGGGGGGCCTCAGCATCCTGCTGCCGCTGCTGGTGCTGCTGCAAGTCGTTGTTTATTGATTTTTCATGGGTTGAAACCACCAAGCAGTTTATATGGGTGTCAGAAGCCAAACCAAAACATGGGTTGTGAAGATCGCAGCAAGGATATCTGTTTCCATCCTTTCTGATCTGGACATATAGTGGGGCATGGGCTCCGTCGACAGCTGAAACGCGACATCACCATAGTTTTGACATATCTGTGCACAGCTTCAGTTCGGGGTGCCTCCATGGCTTAGTAGGAAAACACCCACACAAATTCCTGAATTTCGGGACACCACTATGATTGGTCTAGCTTATGAGGTCAGGATCATCTCAGTGTCATCAAGCAGTGCGCAAGATGATTTACGGAGTGCATGTTAGGCCAAAGATTGCTCGACCCCCCTCATTTAGAATGAAACCCCCCCATCTCTTCCTGCTCAAGACACCTCCCAAATCTTACTAACTCGCAATGCTTTGCCATGATGTGCTCAGTTTTGAAATGACATGGCACCGTACTTCTGGTGTTTTTGAAGTCGAAAAGATAGACAGTTTTTTCGTGAATCCTACTACTACTTTTTGTTGTATGTTGCATGTTGCATGTTGCATGTTGCTTGTTGCTGCTGTTGTTGCTGTTGTTGCTGTTGTTGCTGTTGTTGCTGTTGTTGCTGTTGTTGCTGTTGTTGCTGTTGTTGCTGTTGTTGTTGCTGTTGTTGCTGTTGTTGCTGTTGTTGCTGTTGTTGTTGTTGTTGTTGTTGTTGTTGTTGTTGTTGTTGTTGTTGTTGTTGTTGTTGTTGTTGTTGTTGTTGTTGTTGTTGTTGTTGTTGTTGTTGTTGGTGTTGGTGTTGGTGTTGGTGTTGGTGTTGGTGTTGGTGTTGGTGTTGGTGTTGGTGTTGGTGGTGTGCTTATCAACCATGTTTTCCCCCCACTAAGCATCATCAATCATCAACATGAACTCATTTGTGTAAGCCACCACTGTGCCCAATCAGAAATGGTCAGGTGGCCTTGGAAGCCGGTCGAAAAGCCATGGACTACCTTGACACTTTGCAGGACCAGCGCAAGGACCTGCGCTTGTGGTGATATGCTTGGGTCATTTCTGGGGCATGGGCGCGCTGGATGCGTGGTGGACGAAACATTCACCAAACATGGCTGGAACCAACCAACTGGTTGAAAAATGTGGAAGATAACAATCATTCAGTACAGCTGCCAGTCCTTTGATGTAACTCGTGCGTCTAGGACCCAACTGGCCGAGTAGGCGGGTCACCCAAGGGATTTTGCGCTACTGAGCATCCAAGATAGTGAAAATCTTTGTTCCAGATCATGTTCAATGCACCCACAAGCGGGTTTGGTATGGCTGTGGGTGCCCAAACTAGTCTTTGTTGGGGCGGCAAATGGCAGAGATCATGGCCGGCCACCGATCTAGGAGATGCATCGACTGCTGGTGGCGAACTCCAGTAGTGGCAGAGGCCCAGCTGCGGGGGATCCAGCTGGACTTCTGCGAGAAATGTCACCACCACGGGAATCCCAATCTGAACTAGCTGCCAGGCTAGCTATCTGCCATGCTGCTAAGGATGACATCTTTTTTTCCACCACATCTATTGAATTTCTTCAAGTACATGTACGAAGTTTTTTGGTTTCATGGCCATGATTCACTTGATAGTTGGTCAAGCTCAGCATGCCGCAAATCACTCAAGGATACAAATTGGTACTGCCATAATCCTGAGTATTGCGTACTGCCCAACCAAGCTGCTGTGCTTTGTTCCATTGTGTTCGAAACAGTCACAATTCGTGGGAGTAGCCCAGTTGTGACACTAGCCCGTTCAAGCAGATCGTTGCAACAAGACCCACAAACGCCAGCTTTTCAAGTCCACTGGATAATATGGATTTGGATATGTCACAGAGTCCATAAAAAGTGATGCAGTTGACATAGCTCACCACAGACAAATCACTACAGAGTCACTACAGTCACTTCAAACATCCTCAAAGCTTTCCACCAGCGGCGCCAAAGGCGAATTGGAACGAAAACTAGCAGCTAGCCCTGTTCAAGGTGAGGGGTGGTTTATCTCGGGTTTCATCCAAATAATGTTGTTGATTCATGGTGCTGCCCATAAATGAAGCTAATCACCAACCACACAAGGCTATGATCGTCATATTGAATCATCGTTTGTTTAATCGTTACTATACCTGCACACCGGGTCTGTTTGTAAGATCAGTTGTAGAACCCGCAGAACGATTCTGTTGTACGCCAAGATCCGCCCAAACTTTTTGCCGCAGTGATTGGTGCCCTTGAGAAGCTGGTTGGCCAAGGGCAGAGTACAACTAGAGTTATTGCGTAATGTGTAAATGTTGAATGATTTGTTCTGCAATAATCATTCGGAAAAAAACAGAGACTAGTAAGTAACCTCCGAGTCATTTCAATAACTAATAATAGTTTATTCTCATTTATTCTCCCCTTTTTGTCATGTATTGTCAATTATATGACTATGACGGTTGCACCAGGCCTGACGTTTGATGGCTGACCAGGTGATCTCTGGTTGCCACTGTCCTTGTCTTTGGTGGGCGTTGGTGAGTGGCTGGGCTGGGCTTGGGGGTTGCGAGAGCTGCTCGGTGGATGGTTGCCCAGGTGGATAGGTGAAAAGGGTGCGCACGGACAATGTCATGGAAGCCATATACGACTTACCAGTGCAAACATGTATCTATCTATCTATCTATCTATCTATCTATCTATCTATCTATCTATGTAAATATATATATATATATATATATATGTACCGATACTGGCCATATATATATATATATATGTACCGATACTGGCCATATATATATATATATGTACCGATACTGGCCATATATATATATATATATATATGTACCGATACTGGCCATATATATATATATATGTACCGATACTGGCCCATGAAGCGGATGTACATTGGTACCAATCACCGAAAAGAGGAGCAGATAAATTCATTCTAAAGGATAGCTCATCATCGTTTTTACAGGCTATGGACCAAGGTAGCAAGGTCTTGGCCTCATGATTGCAAATCTCCCAACTTGGGTTTCTGAACGCAGATCGATGATGATCATTGTTTTTCTTCGTTGGTTAAGGGGTACCACAATGAACCCTGAGGATGCTCACATCATTGTTCGCTGCTGTTACCCAGTTTTGGGCCTTTCTTGTTTCCACTTGCTCTGGAAAGCGCAAGATTGTGGATTTCGATTTTGAAAGGCTCAAGACAAGAAATGGAAATCCAAAATGAGTTTTGAAATGATTGTTCTATGCTTTTTGTCACAAGTTTTCCTGGGACCTTGATACAGCAGTCATTGAAAATCAGTGACCGAACTTGAACTCCCGCCCAAGGTTAAGCACAGCTGATGGTGGAGTTTCCAGCACCAGAGGAGCGGGTGTTGTGGAGACATTCACATTCAATCGATTCTGCTTCATTGAACAGCCAGTTGAGCTGTTCGCAACTGTCAATGTCAGTATCTTCAATCAAACATTGAACTGAACAACAAATTGCACCATCAACAGTAGCTGTTAAATTCATTCAGCCGTTAAACCGTTCAGCTGTACAAAGAAAATGCTTTGTTGAAGTGCTAAAACCATCCGTTCACCTTGTTAAAGCATCAACAAGCTGGATGGATGCCTTCAGTACTGCGAATCCGGGTTAAAACAGAGATCCATTTGAAATGAGGTGAATGACATTGACAGCCAAATGTAGTAGAGGGCTGCCCTCACAAATCACCAGTTGTAGTCATTTTTGCGTTAGAGACAATAATCCTTGGTTGCACTCCTTTTCTGAAGAGACACCCTGACCAGAAAAGAGAGCTAGGAGGTTGGTAAACAATGGTAAACATGGGCGATCATGGGTTCGTCATAGCTAAACAATTACCACCACGCGTTGATAGGTGATGGCCCAGGCTATGTTTATTGAAATGATTAGCCAAGTAAAACATGTGAGCTGTTGAAACCCCTTTTTTTGACAAGCAACATGGGATCCAAAGCCATTCTCTTCATTTCCGAAATGCTTGCTAATTCATGCTAATTTAATGTGAATAGGTTATCCCAATTTTTACCTGCACATACAAAAACAGAGACGAGAACATGTGCGGCTTGAATTCTCACATCGAAGGGTCCTTGATTTGTTTCCCGTCAGCCAATAGATGAGTGTAGCTTCGGAGGATCTTGACTTGAGGCGTGCATATTTCGTGTACCCGGACGCAAAAGATCAACATCTCCCAGCACAGAACCGTTCATTTTTTGCATGGCAGCTGGCTGAACGTTGCCTGCGGGCGGTGTAGTGTATAGTTAAAATAGTATTCGTAACTATTCATAGTTCATGTCTATAGCATATACTCAATGCGTTTTGTTTTTGAAGTGTCTATACAATTAATCTATGTTGATGTGTATACATAATATATATATATATGTATATATTTTTAAATATGGGATATTTATAAATAAATATATATATATAAATATATGCTATGTTTATGCGTTCACTTGTACACATGCATGTATGCACAGTATCCTATTGACGCCTGTATCCATGACTTCCCTGAGGATGTTCGCCGTCCCATTTGGCCATGGGGTCCGGTTGCCCAAAGACCTGGGGACGATGGAGCTATCAAGTCTGATATGGATATGTGCCAAGCCATAGGGTAAGCAATGGGCCTCAGCAAAACACGACTGGTTGGTAGTTTAAACATTTGTTGTTTTCCCTTGTAATTATTAGCACATGCTTGGTTGACTGATATTTTTCATAGGGGTTGAAACCACCAACCGGATGATCAATGTTTACTAGGAAAGCATTGGTTGACTGGGGTACCACTATTTTGGGACATACCCATATGCCATGATGGGCATATTGATTTTAAGATGTGTAAATATCAATTGGTCGGACTTGACCTCTCTCGTTGGTTCCTGCCCCAGAAATGTGTGGCGTTGCCTTGCTGAGGGGTTCCCGTTCTGAAAGCACAAACAACAAACGAGAAAATAGATCTGACACATCATAACACACAATTACATGCTTGATGCCCAGTTGAGTATGCTTTGACCATGACTACGTGCCACTCGGAGATATTTCATAGTCGATGGTTAGCTTAATTTGACTGCGAGACCCGGTACCTTGTACCTCCTATGAGCATTCCAGATTTGTCAAAGAATTGTCAGTATGTGAAGTGTACCGATTCAATTTTTCGGTATATGTTATATTGACCCATACCATATCCATAGGTTTATCTCAAGTTGACCTCGAATAGTGGTTTCCTTTGCAATCTCTCCCTCTCTATCTATTCATGTTTTATGTATACATACAATCATACATACAGACATGCCTACATAGCTACATAAACTACATAACTACATGCCTGCATTGCATACCTGCGTGCATACATACGTCCGTACGTCCGTCCATGCATGCATCCATCCGTCCATACATACATGCATACATTCATACCTACCTACCTACCTACCTACCTACCTACCTACATACATACATACATACATACATACATACATACATACATACATGTGAGAATTGTACATGTCCACAGCTTTTGTCCACAGCTTTGTTCCTTATAGAGTGGCCTATCATCCCTTATCAGAGTGCACACTGTCTCCAGTTGGGCAGAACCTCAAAGCCGAGAGATGTGACTAATAGTTGGCTGTAAGTAGTGTTGGTTCCAACCATCATCGCAACGGACAAGATTTACTATGTTGCCAAACTGTTGTCACTGATTCCTGGGACATCCAATCCCTTGGACAATCATCCTGTGCTAGTTTGCTCATGACCTACAATTGTCTGTTGATTATCGTTGGAGTTATGATCCCCTAGCATGAATCATTGTCAACCATGACAAATATTGTTGAACTCTACCATGTACCGTTAGTTCCGAGATGTTCTCTCTGGATGTCGCTGCCATGAGTATAATTGTAGTTGCTACCACTAGTTGCTGATTGTTGCTACTATACATGGATCTCCCGACCATCATTGGTGACCCGTGGTTCTAGACCTTTTTCCTTTGCCTAATTCTTGGGATGGTTGGTTGATGGACTTGCGCATATTTTTGAGATGACGCAGCTAAACAGAAGGCAGAAAATGATCATTCTGAACCACTAATCAACCACTAATCAACCCATAATTATATAATCGCTAATTAAACATGGCTTCTAAGCACCAACCAGATAATGATCATTACTAGCCAATGATTAACCACCAATAAATCCATTATCAGCCTCTAATCCACCACTGATTAGAACCATCAACCAGTGGCATTTCCACCGTTCGTTGATAGTGCTACGGCCACAGCTCACTCACCTTGAGGCTCATTGCGCCGACCCCGCACCTCGGCGATGGGTAACTGCTATAAATGGTGGTTTCACAGAATAGGGGTGCCCCCAAGTCAACCAACGATTAGTTACAATTGACAGGAAAATGAAACATGTTTGAAACCACCAAACAGTACGTATTCATACGGGGTTTCTTAAAATACGGAACCTCCAAAATGGTGGGTTTATTACCATCAATGACCATTAATGGATGTTTGGGGGGGTACCCCTATTCTGAGAAACCAGCATTTTAAGATGAGACTTGACAGCTTGACAGATAAGCATTGCGAGAACGGTTGATCAGCAATGATTAATGATTAATCATTGAATCATGGGGATCAACTTGATAGTGGTCAAGAATGCTCAAATGTGGTTGAGAATGGTTTATGGTTAATCATGGTTGAGAATGGTGAACGGTAGTGGTTGATATCTAGCAATCGCAAGTCGCGATACTCCTGCAAGGTTTAGTTGCTGGATTGTTCTTTGCAAGTATGCTCGGAAATTGTGGGGAAACATGCATGAATAATGGGCATATTCACCGTGAACAAGGGGGCATCCAATGCCAGAGCAAGAATTTATGGTAGCCCCAGGCTTTTGAAGAGAGGTGAGTCCAGAGAAAGGATTCCACTTCCATCCACTGAGTTTGTTTCAAAGTCCTGGGGGCCCTCAGCCAGCGTTGAGGCACATGTCATTTGCGTCAGAGACGAGGCTCTGAGAGTGTGAAGTGGCTTGGAATGGGGCATGACGTCAGCGTTGTGAGGCTTTTCGGTGAGCATTGAAGATCATTGAAGTACAGATTTGGGGGTTTCTCAAAATAGGGGACCCCCAAAATCATCCACTGTTACTATAATATTACCCATATATGGTAATAAATCAACCATTTTGGGGACCCCTATTTTGAGAAACCACCATTTGGTGGTGAATGGTAGTGGCTATTAGTTGCTACTGGGCACCTTGCGGTTTGAAGAATTTGTCAGAAAGGGCCACATCTACCAAAGCTCGTGCCAAACCCGATCAGCCAAATCCCAGCCATCAGCCGCGCTGACGGTCTGACATAATCTCTTTTTTGCCAACGACCCATATGTGGTGGTTTCCCAAAACAGCAGTACCCCAAAATCAACCAATACTATGGTTTATTACTATAAAGCATTTCTGGTAATGTTGGTTTCTGATTAGTATCTACCTGTTGGTTTCATCTATTTTCATTACTTTAGGGGGGGGTTACACTAATCAGAAACCAACATTACACTAAACCATGCATTTTATGGAGTCGACCATTTTGAGAACTCCCCCATGTTTTTTGCATCGATCCCTGCTGCGATCTCCGTCAGGAGCACTGCGAGCCGCAGCGCTCCTCGCAGTCGTCCGGAGACCGAGCGGTCACCACGAACGCACAGCCATGGTGGATCTGCCTCTGTTCTACCAGTGGTTGGGGATGATCCATGGGAATCCGCAAGTGGATCCATAGGTTCAGAGGGGGATCCATTGGTTCCACCAGTTGCTATCCCTGGAGCTTAACGGGGCAGTGCTCCCTAGTTTGTGGACACTGCCACAGAATCGTCGGCAGCTGTCATCGTAGCCATTCCAATCTGCAGATGAAGACAGTCCATACCAACCTGGAGATGAAGAGAGTCCACACCAACCCAGCTCACAGTCGGTGTTGACTGAGTGAGAAACATCATCCAATACCAAGTGTCGCATTTCCGGCACGTCATGAGAACACTTGGGCTTCCCGAAATCATGCGACAACCTGGCTGAGTTTTCGGTACTAAAGCCTGAGGATGGCACTGTGGTTTAAGTGCACAGTATGTTTCAGCTCATGGGCGGTGCGACTTTGTATGTTCTTTCATGTCCATCTATGATTGTCTATATGCCTTTATGGAAACATCCTAATGAATGCGATTATTTGTTGTCATCAGGATACACCATGATTAGGTCTAGTCATCATAGAAAGATGGAACGAAAACATAAAACATGTATATTGACAGGACTGCTGTTGGAACACGTTGGAACTATTTGATGTCCGCGATCTACATTTGGGCGTCTACACAGAGAGCTCAAAGATGGCCGTTTCTGTTGGAAACCAATCATTTTTTGGGGCAGCATCCCAAAACACCGATGGGCAACTGGACTCTTGAAGTAAGATGCTCGTGTCCAGAGCGGCCATCCTCCACTCTTTGAAACTTGAAGTGGTCTAATTACCTTCGCAACCAGATTTGGGTTATGCTTACCTATGGATTCTATGGATTTGTTTCTCACTCCTTTCGGACCTTGTGGGTGTTTGCAAGTTGCTCAGCGCTCAGGTGCATTGCGATACAAGTTTGCCGTGCGGCGGCAGCACGCAGCGTTGCTTGACTACTTACCGGAACGTTGGAGGTTGAGACGAAATCCCCGCAAAATGGTGCCCCCCCCCCCCATTGAGTCGTTGTTTCCCGATGAAATGGACATAATTAGTATCCATTCAGCGTTTTTGCTAGGTAATTGCATTCCTAACTAGAATCTCTTTGTGCGCGTGTAGGCCCACACATGGATTATGTATGAGGTCGGTGTTGTCAACATTCACCGGCCATTCGTATTTATTTCTGATCAAAGAGTAATTTGCTGAGCGGTCCTGACAGAAGTTGCAAGGCTAGAGGGTTGATCTTGCGGGCGTGTTGAAGTGGCATCATGGCGATGTTAGTCCGAGAACCCCCGTCCTTGGAAGTCACGAACAGGGATTCAAACAGCAGTTCGCCCCTTCAACAGATTGCCCCTCCAAGAAAATCAGCAGGTTGTTCATTCAAATCCAGTTGCCCTTGTCAATTCAGCAGTTCGTCCCTTCAGATTTGCCATCAGAAGGACTGCCCACCCTTCAGACGCGTCCAATGAGTGCATTCAGCGCTGGATCAACTCCGGGGGTTAGCCAGGAGTTGGTTGTAGATGGATGCGGTTTCTATGGTTGATCGATGTTGATTTGGTTGGTTGTGTTTGGTTATTGATACCTTGGTTTTGATTTGGTTGGTTGTGTTTTTGTTCTTGATGCTTGGGTCATATACACCTACAATAGATTGTATAGTATTGTAGTTGCTTGTATGGCAGTTGGTTATATTTGTGTTGCATTGCACTTGGTTGGTTGGTTGGTTTTATTTGCATATTGATACACCATGAGACCCCTGTAATTGCTTTTGGGTCAAATCAACCAAATAAAACTTCTTAAAAGCTTGATTAACCTACCAAAGGTTAAATCGTGATCAACCAGATGGTGATTACCAAACCAACCTGGTACGATTCTCAACCTGCTATATTGATATACTAAGAAGTAAATTGATGTAATTTTGACTCGTTATTACTAGTAGCTAATAATTTCTCATGCCTGATTTGATATTAACTAGTAAATGAACGATTAATTGTTACTAGTAGTGATAAATTGTTACTGATACCTGACATGATTATCAACTAGTAGTGGTAAGTGGTTATATATCATAAAACAATTCGTTAACCTATTAATCAAGTTGAATGATATACTGTCAACCAAATTAGGTGAAACTCAATGAACATATGTAGATATCAACTAGTTGGAATCTTACTAATTAGGATCTAAATTAGTTAGAAAACATTATTGCAGCCTGCCATATGGGTGTTTCTCAAAATAGGGGTACCCATAAATCATCCATTACTAGTCATTTATAGTAATAAACCAACCATTTTTTGGGGCTCCCCATTTTGAGAAACCACTATATGGTTGAATGACAAGTCGGTGAAGGATAGCGATGCCACAGGTTGGGCAGCCAGTTGGGCTGCGCAGCTCCTGAGGGCATCAGCCTTACTGAGTCACGGACCCAGGACCGGAGACGTGGTGAGCTGTGATTGTTGTTGGTTGTTGGTTGTTGGTTGTTGGTTAATGGTTGATAATAGGGAGAACAACTAGCAACTATAGGGGATATACCAGCTATATATGGCTATGGGTCAATATTAATCAGCCAACTCATGGGGGTAATCACCAACAAAACTATAGGGAAAACAATGGTTAATGACAGGGGAACCAGGGGTACAGGGTTTTGTGCCACTGCCTGTTGGGTGCTGCTGGTGTTGGTTTTGATTGCTAGCCTTGCGCACGTTGGTTTTGACCGCGATGGAAC
Source organism: Symbiodinium kawagutii (assembly GCA_009767595.1). Classification (NCBI taxonomy): domain Eukaryota; class Dinophyceae; order Suessiales; family Symbiodiniaceae; genus Symbiodinium; species Symbiodinium kawagutii. The sequence continues at coordinate 54,835 of VSDK01021387.1, forward strand.
TCCAGCAGAGACTACCAGAATTGATGTTCTGCGGCAGCTATTTTTTTGCCCGCCACCAAACAGCTTGCTAGAAACTGTGGTTGCCTGCAGATTTATTTGGTAAGCAGTCCTTTGAAACCCAGTTGTTTTTGCTGCAATCTTCGTGAGCTTTTCAAGGTAGTCGATTGATCTTGTTTCCGTTGATTTTGTTCAACCCAGACTGGGCCCTCCCCCGTATCTAAGTTATGCACTGTGAGTTTGTTTCTCTAGCATCCGTCACACCTCACTAGTGATGTTTTGCGCAACTCCAGATTGATGATTCGGAGGCATGTCACCTGAATTTCCTAGCAACATTTGGCATCATTGGTTGATTGAAGTGTGCTGTACCAGATTGTCATTTTGAGGAGTCTTGGTGTGCCCTCATTGACCTACCCACATATCTTGTGGGTTGTCAGCGTGTTTAATCTTTGGGTGCACTACTCCTTTGACCGACAACAGCTGCCTTGTTGTCGAACTTGATTCATCTCCGGGCAATCCATTGTGATGGGGTAACATCACATCCAGTGTGGAATCTATCGGTTTGGCAGCACCTCTAGATGCAATATCATACAATTATGTATAACCGCCTGCTGACGTGCTGCAATCAGCCTTCCATTGGTGATTACTTCAGCACATTTTTGACGACCTTGTTTGTACTTACCTTACCTTACTTATGTATAGAGATATATTACATACTTGTATAGTGTCTGTATATATACATAGACATATACATATACATGTACTATGACGCGAAAGTACATTGATGGGTCTTAAACCCATGGATCAAACATCGGATTTGTCTTCTGCCAGTCCCATGATTTATAGATCTACAGAAGCTCGTCACATACAGAGAAAACTATATGGGGGTTAACTGGGGGGTTCTTAAAATGTGGGACCCCAAAAATGATTGGCTTCTTATTATCAATTGTCAGTAAACTTGATGATTTGGGGGCACCCTTATTTTGAGAAACTACCATATATGGCTGATTCTGGTTTCGGGTGTCGCCTAGCTAATTGAATGCATCAATGATGATGGTTGACAATGATTGTCTCAAGTTATGGCCAGCAACGATAAAACATTATTTGAGTATGTGCACGAATAGTAGCAATGGTTATTAGCCGCATGCTTGATGATTTTTAATTGTGGTTGATAGTCTATTGATCAGCCAAGGGGATTGTGTAGGCTGTCTTTTCATCCCGGAGATAGGCTTACTCAGTGATGAACCATGGCATAGAGTCCCTTGTCATTGCTCAAACGAGTGTGAATTTGACAAAGAAGGTATGACCGCCTCAACTAATCCGTACTTAAGCTTGTTTATTCCATATCCACGATGCTGTGCACTTAATTTTCATAGGGAATTTGAGTACTTAAGCTACTATCAGATACTTTACCTAAGTCACTTAAGCTATTTAACCTACTATCTGAGTAGATCTTTAGTGCACTTCAGCTGCTGCATGTAGCTGGTGGCTGAATGGAGGGAGGTTCCACGGTGGCCAAGGTTGAAGCAACTGGTGAACAGCGTCTTGGAAGTCTCCTGCATGTTGCTGTGCCGCTTCTGTCAGGTGCGAAATGGTTGATTTTGCTGGGTCCATGGGCGCTCGTTAGGTGTTGCTTGGTTGCTTGTGAGTAGATGTTTGGTAGATTGTTTATGTGTGTTTGATTGTTGGGTTGCTTGCTATGATTTTTGTGCATGTTTGTTTTAGATGTCATTTTGCATGTCTTTGCTTTTTTCTAGGTTGTTTGGTCGTTCTTGATTGTTTTGTTGGTCCGAATCTATGCGACTTGTTTCATCACATGGTCGATGGGCCATGCATTGTGGATTGGTTTAACAGATTCCTGAATCCAGTCATTGGTCAATCGGAAAGTTGGCCCGCAATGCCTGCGAAACCTTGGCGCCATGGGATCCCTGTGTCAGTTTGTCATAATTTGGTTGGTGGTTTCAAACCTTTTTTTCCCAAGTATGATTTAACAATATATATATATATAACACATGATTGGTTGGTTGACGACTGTCTTTCATAGGGGTTGAAACCATCAGCCAGTTATTGATGGTAACGACTTGGGGCTTGCGGCAGTGTTGTACACGATTCAAGCACCGAAAGCGCTATTGATATTTTTGCGGTGAATACTGGCTTAGCCACCATTCAAGGGTTTCATTGAAGTCGCAACCAAATCAGATCTTATTATTCATAAGCCACTGCTGAACACCCCGCCATTGCCTGTTATTGCATGAATTGTTCCAGTATCTAAATGGTGCTTTCTTAAAATAGGGGTACCCCCCAAATCATCCAGCTTATTAATCGTTTACAGTAACAAACCAGCCATTTTGGGAGGGCCCAGATTCTAAGAAACACCAAAATGATGTAACCAATGAGTGATCGCTGTGCCGCGAACCGCCCTGGCAGGTGACCAAAAGCAATATGTCGTTGGGATGGCCTAGTTGGAGCGGCCGGGGTGAGCTCAATAGCTCTCAGCGGGACTCCACTGGTAAGGGGAGCAGCTGGTTGACGGTGTTGAATGACAGGGGACAAAGCAACATAAAGCATCATAAGGCTACCGCAAGATGTGATATTCCTGAGTTGCCCCATTTCGGGGTACTGTGAGTCAACAGACATGGGTGCTTGCCAACCATCCAACGATGATCATTTAGATGGGAAAGGAATCCCTAATTCGCCCGGATTTCTGGACTGTTTCTCAAACATGGGAAAGGGGGATTGCTGCTGCACCATGATTGGATGACCATGCTAAGACTGGTGAACAGTCATGATTACTAATCAAAAAAGCGGATACTCGTCTGAGTGGTTTGGGATTATTACCCACTATGGCTGGTAATCACATTGAACCACGAATGCATACATGAATATGCAATTTTTGGGCTTTGTGTACCAATCTAAAGTATTTGTATTATCTCTGTGAGTACACCAATGGTCAGCATTACATTAGTATTATGATTAATTGGTAATCAATGAATACAAATGCCCATGGTCAGTATTGAATATGAACCGACTGCATCCAATGAATGAAAAGAACCAACCACCAGTGGGGCATCCTCCCCTTGTAGGTGCCGCCCTGTGCCGAGCCAAGGGCTCCACGCAGTCCTGGCATGGCCATCCGCTACGGCCTGCTGAGTGGGGCTCCCCAAGCGGCGCTTCCAGCAGCTTCAACCCAGGTGAAGCGATGAAGCAGTGAAGCACTTGATGTGTTGGTTTTGTTTGTGGGATTTCAACCTATGGTTAATAGTAGCTGGTTAATGGTTGATAATAGGGGATAATAACCAACAATTCTAGGGGGTATATTTCACCAACTAATGGGATTTCACCAACTAATGGCTGGTCAATGGTGAATAATAAGTAATGATAACCAACAATTACAGGGTATATATCAACTATAAATGGCTATGGGCCAACATTAACCAACCAATTTTGTAGGGATAGTGACCAGGAATAGTAGGGAAATCAATGGTTAATGATAGGGGAACCAGGGGTACAGGGTTTTGACCCACAGCCAAAATACAATATGGAAGAAGTATACAGTATATAGTAAGATGTGTTTCCGATGAAAATACACGCGCCAACTGGTTTGCTTTGTGTGTGAAGAAACTGTATACTTACTATGGGTTGGTTCTTATATTTAAAGCCTGAATTTATCAAGGCAAATGTTTGAAGATGTGAAGTGCAGGATTTGCATTGATGGTTCTGTTAAGCACATCCAGCATGTCTTTATATTCGTATGTACAAACGTATACATACATACATACATACATACATACATACATACATACATACATACATACATACATACATACATACATACATACATACATACATACATACATACATACCTACATACCTACATACCTACATACCTACATACCTACATACCTACATACCTACATACCTACATACCTACATACCTACATACCTACATACCTACATACCTACATACCTACATACCTACATACCTACATACCTACATACCTACATACCTACATACCTACATACCTACATACCTACATACCTACATACCTACATACCTACATATATACATATATATATATTTATATTTATATATTTCAATACAAATAACTATATCTGTGTGTGTGTCAACAAAAGTACCTATATTTATTTGTAATTAAGTATATTTACACACATATCTTTAAATGTACAAATATATATATATATATATGCAGACATCTATGGACACATATTTCTCCACATATTCATTGCCAAACAGATTCAAACATTCATGAGATATGAACACATTTGTTGTGATAAACTTGGTAGATAGGAATTGATTGGTAACGTCAGGTGGGTATTTCAGCCGGCAATTCAGTAGTCCGTTGAGGATTTGGTAAGGCTCAAGAGTTGCATCCGTAAGCAGCAGTGGCGATGGAAAGCGCCTCTAGCAGCGCTGACTCATTGGTTGGCAATTTTCAGCATTGTTTCAGCATGGTAGCAGCAAACTAAGGAATAGCTGTTGACCATTTGATTGTTTCAATGAAACATTTTTTTGAGCTAATTGAAACTGTATGCTTATTGTCAATTCACTTATTTTGTAGACCAACTTGTGAATTTCATGTTTTCAATGTTCATTTCATGTTTGGAAATCCCAAAACATCGGCACTGCCTTAGAATTTGTTCGTGCGCTGGGAGATCTCCTAATGTGCCTATCCATGTCTTGCATCTCAACTCTCCAACGCACATGGTGTGTTGGCGTCTTTGATCATGTCCGACTTGCTGGGCCATGGCTATGGAAAAGATCAAGCAGTCAAGAGAATTCTGTCAATGGTTCTCTCCACCCTATCAAATGTATTGGTCAATATTGTTCATTTAGATTGAAAAGACACAATATACAAACACATTTACATACAGCATACGAGCATATACATACTACAGTAGCATCTATTAACAAATTGCTGCCATATGCTTAGCACTCCTTTGGTGGTTGAATCTGTAAAAAGGAATGGATTTGGAGACGGTGGCGTCCATTGCGGCAGGTTTCCTGGATAAGATTCTGGATCAAGACGGTTTTGATGCAGGCGGACTTCTGGTTTCATGGCTTCGGGGTCCGTGGTGGAAGCTTCACCTAGAAATGCTTGCTTCTGTAACCGATCAATTCCATTGATCATTGGGGACAAATTCATGTGCTGAAGTCCGTGAGTGATGGCCTTTTTGGTGTGAATAATCCAAGTGCTACCTCAGTCGCTGACGACAAGTACTGATCAGGCCGAATTTGATTGTTTCATTTTGACGCATGATGGGAGACGAACCATGCATACTACAAAGCCCTCAACAAAAAGCTCCGGGAGCTATCTGAACATGCTGGGTTGATTGATTGTTTTCGGAAGGTTTTGCAGTAGTCATGTACCACATGTATGGATATACGTACATAGGTTTCAAATGTGTACGGGAGCACAGACACGGCATCAGTATACTGAAACTGGTTCACCAGGCTGTGCAACGTGATGGGATAGGAGTGATTTGCTATAGCCAGCTGCGAAAGAGTATCCTTTGCTGCTTCATATGACTTGGAGTCAGTAGAAACTAGTACCAAAACGAAGCTGTACAAGGCTTTGATCGACAGCCATGTGAGAACATTTCAATAAATATGGACTACTGACAGGAACCCATTAAATTCTTGGTAATGATATGTACATGTATATGTTCTATGATATTCTAGTTTTATATTTATATTTTTAAAATATATATATATAAATATTTTTATATCTATATATATATATAAATATATTTATTTATATAATATATATATATATAAATAAATATATATATATTTATATAAAATATATTTATATATATATATAAATATATATATATATATATTCATGTACAAGTGATGACTCAAATATCGCAATGACACGGATTTTTGGGACTGGAATTGTCGAGAAAACAGCCATATGGGCTACCTGTATGTCGTCAGAACATGGGTTCGCAAGTGCACTGCCTTATTCATTCTTTCTTGCAGTGCCTCCATTCTATGGGATCGATGCTCTTGAGATGTACCCAAGGCAATTGATGGACACATCTCCACTTTTAACATTGCTCCAAAAATGGAGCCGTCCATGAACAGTGTGATCTCAACCATCCAACGAATTTGAGGATGATCAACAGGGAAAGTACAATTTAACTGTCATCTAGTCCATGCTGGCCATGGTAAGTGAGATGTTGAATGGACAAATAATGGCTTTTTTTTCCATGTTCAAAGAATTTCGTCATCCATAGCTAGATTACCAATGGGTTCAGGGAAACTAGATGTAGAGATCCCAATTCTCTTTGACTATGACTGTCTTACGGGTCCAGAGGCTCGGAGTGAGTGAATTGTCCCAGCTTTTGATGAGGACTTACAACCTTTCCATCACTTCCCTGTGATATTGGTAGGTCTATTGGATTCGGAGACGAAAGCCTTCCTCATTGAGTTGAGAGCGAGGGTTCGGGGCCCCAAGGTCGACACTTCGCGTGGGTGGATGTCGGAAATATCCTTGATTGTTTTTTTCATGGGTTGACGCTGCAGTGGGATTGCTCAATTCACGCCTATACTACCTTCAGGCTTCGTACTTCAGTTCAATCTTACGACCTTCTGGCCATGGGCTCATTCTTACAGCCACCTCGTTGGGTTCCCCCAATCGAACATTTTCACTGATGCATGCGTGCGGATTCCGGACCGACGCATGGCTGGAGACACCATGGTTTTGAGAAACTCAGCAAGATCAGCAAGTGATGTTCTGATTGAAGTGGTCTGTATACTATATCATTTATATGTACACAGAGAAACAAACAAGCACTGCTAGGGGATTGATGACGCTGGGTATGATAAGACATTTATAATATAAAGTATCATGAACTGTCTCTTTATTGCCCGCAACTTCTGTACACTTATACTCCTGGCACTTGTGAGTTTGTTGTTTGAAGTGGACCTTTTTTGACCTTTGACCTTTGTTGGTATAGGTTCGGATGGTGAACGATGATTAGTCATGGTTAATAATGTGGCTTGGACTGGGTAAGAATTGTGCGGAGAGTTTTGGACCGGTTAGTGCCTTTATGGGGTGGTTTGCTTTCTGCTTGGCCATGCGCAGTCCATATTTGTCATTTCCATGTTGGTGAGGTCCCTTTAGAAATTCATTCTTGCTCATCCCTTGAGCCTGTTCGTCATGAAATTGTATTGTGTCATGAATCGTTATTAAATATCAGCTTTACTATTCACCATGATAAACTGATTTGCCATTACATTTCCAATGGTTACACCACGTTCAATCATGATACCTTGGTCTCGGTGATAAGCATAGACATCACCATGGTCATATCATGTTTCAACCATATAGCCATCATTCAGCATCCGCTCCAGGAACAGCAGCTGGGACCAGAGGCCGGGGAAGCTTCCAGCCAAGTGGGCTCCTCGTACTCCTGACGATTGGAGGATAGTTAAGGAGGTTCAGTACTTGGATGGCTGATTAACCATTGGCTGGTTAGGGATCAGTAGTTGGAGGGTGATTGGCTGCGATGTTATAAACCTCCTTGAGTAACCACTGATTGACCATTGGTTTGCCAAAGCCCTTGGAGATCGCAGTCCGTCCTCCCCCTCTACTGTAGGTTTCTTTTAGGAGGGCAGAGAGAGGTTGCAAATGCAAAGGTGTTCCCAATTACTTTACTTCGTGTGATCCCCACCATCACATGCAAATCTGACACAGGTCTATCTGGCATAGCTTTTGGCATTGTATCTGGTACAGCTTTTGGCGTTGTATTTGGCACAGCTTCTGCCATTCTATCTGGCATAGCTTTTGGCATTCTATCTGGCATAGCTTTTGGCATTCTATCTCGCATAGCTTTTGGCATTCTATCTGGCATAGCTTTTGGCATTGTATCTGGCACAGCTTTTGGCATTGTATCTGGCACAGCTTCTGCGATTCTATCTGGCATAGCTTTTGGCATTCTATCTCGCATAGCTTTTGGCATTCTATCTGGCATAGTTTTTGGCATTCTATCTGGCATAGCTTTTGGCATTCTATCTGGCACAGCTTCTGCGATTCTATCTGGCATAGCTTTTGGCATTCTATCTGGCATAGCTTTTGACATACTATCTGGCATAGCTTTTGGCAGGGGAGTTGAGGTCCGGCAGGGAACACTGGACACTGGGCGTGGATGCTCGTGGTTGAGGTCCGGCAGGGAACGCTGAGCGTGGATGATCGTGGTTGAGGTCCGGCAGGGAGCACTGAGCGTGGATGATCGTGGTTGAGGTCCGGCAGGGAACACTGAGGAGTGATCATCGTGGTTGAGGTCCGGCGAGGAGAGGAGAAGGAGGAGGAGAAGGAGAAGGAAACTGCTAACATAAAATCTAACAACCCTCACCTGGCAGGTCGGGAAAAAATACTTATCAAGAGGCCGTGCACACATGATTTTGCCCAGAGGTCAGAGGTCTCTTAGAAGTGGCCTATGAACGGCACTTGCGTAGGAATATTTCAAAAGTCCTGTGACGATACTCATGACAAGGAATTTGCTGCAGCTTGTACCCGCATCTTATCAGAGCCCTCATTCAGTCAGAACATGACATAAGGGTTTTAGCAGCTATGCAAGTACATGTATACTGTATATTCATACATAAGTATGTACATAACAATACATGTATCGGTATGATGTATGTATGCTTACATACTTAGGTGTAGACAGATGCATTTATCATGCAGCTACGTTTTGACGTATCACATCTTATTTCATATTTCATGTAGTTGTTTTCGTCGTTTAAGTGCAGGGTACTGTAGCATGTGCTATATTTTCGTGTTCACAATCGAGGATGAAGGTGTCTACATGTGTCTGGGTCGGAATATACACATATCTACATATTTGCACATGTATTTACCAATGTATACCAATATTGTTTTAGTAGTATTTTTTTTGATAGTCATATATCATGTACATAACAGACTTACATATGTGTATACCAGCGAAGTCACTGGCGTTGAAATTTCCACACCAGTGAAAAAAAGAGCAAATTTCGCGAAATTCTCGCACCAACATGAAATTCCCACACCATTTCCCAGAACATCCAATACATCCAGTACATGTCATTTTTTGGTGTTTGAAGTGTTTTTGTACCAATTGGTACCATCCTGGACACTATCGCGCTTTTTTGCTTCAACCAGCAATGTGTGCGTGCAAGGATGTCTTGTATACATCCAATGTCCTTTGCACTGTTTGCTTTGGTGAAACTCGTCGAGACATTCGGGATAATACCCCGATAAATGACTCATCAATTTGGCAACTATCGCTCAATGTGTTTTCTATGTACTCAATTCGTTTGCTCTCAATTTGCAGCAAGCGAAAACTATGAAAGAGCAGGTGAGCTTTTGTGTGGATTGGAAAGCGGGGCTCTCTCTTGGAAAGGCTGATCTCTGCAGCCTGCGTGCAAGGATGTCTTGTATACATCCAATGTCCTTTGCACTGTTTGCTTTGGTGAAACTCGTCGAGACATTCGGGATAATACCCCGATAAATGACTCATCAGTTTGGCAACTATCGCTCAATGTGTTTTCTATGTACTCAATTCGTTTGCTCTCAATTTGCAGCAAGCGAAAACTGTGAAAGAGCAGGTGAGCTTTGGTGTGGATTGGAAAACGGGGCTCTCTCTTGGAAAGGCTGATCTCTGCAGCCTTTTTATAGGCACGGAGATGGACAAGGCCATGGTTGGCGATCCGTGCAGCAACATTTGCTGGAAGCCAGAGACCAGACTTGAAAAGTTCACGCATGGCGGCATTGATCTTTGTCCTAAGTGATCAAGATTAGAAAAATTATGACAAAGATGGCCCAAACAGCAAGACGACAACAAAGAAGATAACACCAAGCATCACTGCCAGAGCGATGAAGGGAACTCGTGCATCAATCGCGGCCCATTGGTCCACCACATCATTGGTCAGCAAAGACTCCAACCATTCCTGATGATTGTGAAAGTGACAGGGATTATGGATACACAACCTGTCAAACACTCCAACTGCAATAATTTGAAGCCAAGTTGCGAGCAACAGCGTAGTGCTGTCACCCTTCTGCCAGCCTCCTTCTGGCCAGTCCAAGTTAGAAAGGAAACTCAAGGACTGGCGAGAGATGCGAGTGAAGTATGGTCTTTCCTTAAGATTGGGTGGTCAGATCTGTGCATGCATCCTTCAGAAATTTCACTCATGCCCGCATGTTTACGCTAAGGGTCTTTGCGTTGCCTGCAAAAGGCTAGCCATTGGTCGGTGAGAAGCTGAAACCTGGCTTCCACACCACCAGCAGGTTGAAATTGTTGCAAGACCACTAGGGCACTGCTCACGAAGTATTTGCCGTGGCCCAAGTGAAGGTTGTGGAATACATCTGGACGCCAAAGCCATGGGCGCCGGTTGCCAAAACCTGGGAGCTGCAGAAAAGGCGGCAGACTATGCCAAGGAGCTGCGGCCGCAGCTGACTGCATTGTCTTCTCAAAAAGAGGTGCTTCAGAGAAATCTTCGTAAGGTATGGCGGCACCATTCGGGACAGAAGCACCTGCCAAGCACAGATGGCACACTCCTGGGCACACCATCGATGTGCTGCCGCGACGTGGAGCCCGCCGGAAATGGCGCTCAAAGTGCCCGCATTCGATGAGGAACGGCAGGTCCCCCTTTATGCCACAGCAGCAAAACCGGAGATGAACTTTCTGACCCTGCACACTGACAGGGATTCCTTCACGCAAGGCTCTGTCCAAATCACCAACAATTAGGGTGGCTGCGTCGTCCAAGGCTGTTTCACAGTCTGCATAAAATTCTTTCAGGGCCAGGAAAAGGACGAAGCGGGTGGTCAGGCACTGTCCCAACCTGAGATGATGCAATGAAGAAAGAAAACTGCTCAAGGAACCGAGGGTTATCAGCCAAGAAGCAAGTTCAACCTTTGAAATTGCTCTTGTTCCTCGATGCTGGCTCTGATCGATTTTGAAGTGCCTTTTCCCAACATTGGTTGCCAATGCACTATCATGATGGGCGTTTTCTTTTTACCTTGGGCCAGCAGGATTTAAAAAGGCCAAAAGACAGCCAAAAATGACGAACTCATACATTATGTTTTGTCCAGGTGCTTCGGCCCTCATCTCCATGGAGCTTGATCGGGACTGTGAGTTCCAATTCTTCTTCCCCCAGGATACCAAACACATCATGGTCAGGGTACCTGAAATGCATGGACGAATGAAAACCAAAAAAATGGCAAGGGAAAGGAAATTGCTACCAAGGCACTGAATCTTCCATCTTTCCCAGAAGGTGCGCAATGCAGCTTTGGCAGGCTGCAAGGTGGGCTTCGGCAACAATAGATTCACTTTGTCAAGACGGCTGAGCATGGCCACCATGTCCGTCAGTTTGATCCAGGGATAACCTGGAACATGCCATTGGCAATGGTCAAATCCCAGCAGCGAAGGGGACAGGACACATCTCCCTAAAAGCCAAGGAGCGAGGATCCGGGCCCACTTGGCCTTGAGAAATCGGCAATGGGACTCTCAGGCCTGTTTCATCCAAGGCCTTGAAGCATTCTCTGCCCTCAGTGACATGGCCGGACACTAGGCAAATTTTTTCTGGAGTATGCCAGAAAAAAAATTAAGAGCCAAGTAGCTGCATTCCCCTCACCCTTCGCCAGCCGCAAGAGCAAGCGATCATGCCTCCGCACACCAAGCGCTTGATCATCTTTCAGGATAGCTTTGGCGTGTTCCGCAAGCTGTATTGCAGGAGCCTGTGCTCAACAGGTTCCAGGTGATTTTCGGACGCTACAAGTTTGGAACTCGCAAAGTATCCTGTCAGGAAAACTAGTGCCAACTAGAAACTCCTCGGCTCAAGCTACGCGCCAAGCTGCGTGCAATATGGCTGCCTCCTTGCAAGGTTCGCGCAAATTGGCTGCCAGCTGCTTGCTGCTGCACGCGGGCTGCAAATTTACCTGGCTTCTAGTTGTCGCAGTCTCCATCATGACTGTGCTCCATCATGACTGTCGCTGTTCTTGCAGAAGCTTTCACGCAAAGCACTTTTTTCTTCTGACACAAGTGGGGCGCTCCAGCGCGATCAGCATCTGTTACTGCAGGTTCCTATGGCACTTGTGGCGCCACCCCCGCAGCATGATGCGTGGACCTCTGAATTTC
>VSDK01021387.1:67009-90397 GCA_009767595.1 Symbiodinium kawagutii
TCGGCCTTTCGGCTGACGCTTCTTGGGTGGCTCTTCAGCAGCGTCGCCGTCAGTAGGCTTGTCATCGTCGGGCTTTCTCTTGTTCGATTTTTTTTCTCACCATTCAACAGCTTAAACCGGTGCTTGGCTGCCATGATTTGCACACACCTAGGATGCAGCATATGGAATGGACAGCAAAATTGGTCTCTGAAGAAATGCAATCAGGTAACGGATCTCGCGCAGATTGCTTCGCTTCATCCAGCTGCTGCTGGAACCTTATGATGGCAGGCTGCCATGACAACAGACCAGTGGCACATTAAAAAAAAAAATCTAATTCGATCCAAGAAACTTGGCCATATCATCCACACCACTGTCCAAAGAATGCTGGCGCTCGGCCAACTTAAGGAAAGCAGACTCCAAGTTGTCCGACAATTTCTTCATGTCGCCCACAAACCTTTGATGTTAAACATGCACACATGAAAGTTCAAATTGATGCAGTGAATGTCTGGAAGCCATTGCTGCCGAGAAACTTCTCAGATCGTGAGTTGTTCAACGGCTCGATCTGCTGGATCCAGTGAACAATCTGCGCAGCTTTCTGGTGCACAGAGTCCGTGAACTGGCGTAGATTCTCCTTCGCTTCAGCCACAGTATCCAATGGAACCGCTCCAGTCTTTCCTGGCAAGGTGCCATCTTCAGCGCCTTCGACTGCCGGCATCAAAGGCAGCGGTTGAAAATCCTTCTCCTCCGGCATCCCCTGGCCACAAAAAAAATGGACAAACTAAAATTGCAGACTGCAAATGGAGCGCCTCTTCCTGGCAATCTTCGAACAGCTGGTACTTTTCCAATTCAGACCGTTTGATCTTCACAGTTTCATCCGTGGTGACGAAATACTCATTGACAGAGGTGTCGTACTTGTATGGTCTGACACAGAGGGAATTGGTCACAAGCATGCACAATCAAGAATCATGATAAAGACTATGTGACAAAAAAAAACATGAATCAAAACGGCTGCAGTGAAACAAATTGGAGGCACGCCTCACCAAGCACTTTCCAAATCGGGCACAGTAGACTTTGATTTTGGCAACCAACGCCCTGAGAAGACAGGACAGTACCAGCATGCAAACATGAATTTCCATGAAAAAGACAGCAAAGCAGCAGCATGCAAACATCAGGCAAGATGCTTGCTGTAGCCTTTCTCATTCTGCATTCGCTCCTCGGTGAGCCACTTTCCCTCCAGTTCCTCGTCGCGACTGCGCATCTTTTCGCGCAGCTTTGTCAGCTGCTGCTGAAACTCGGCCTCGAGATTCTGGTGTTGCAGACATCACAAGAAATGCATGTTAAATAAAAGTTTCACAACGCAGGCTCTGAGACTCACACACGCACAGCAGTGCGCGTCTTGGCACTGGAGTCATAGCCATGGAGTTTCAAAGCCCTGACAAGGGCAAGCGACATCTGGTCCCTGTCTCCTTCCAACCACTGTTTGTGGATGGATTCCGGGACAGACAACTTGCCACTGGCAGAGGGAGCGCACATCCGACGCAAGCGCATGTACAAGGCATGCGGCGAAAGCTCCTGTTCACATGGAACAGGTTATTCCAGGCCAAATGTGCAACATGAATTTACAATAAGTGAACGTTTCAGTCATCTGATTTCCATTCCAGAATTCAATTTTGGATTATGATATAGTCTATATAGGCATTCACTCCAACTGTAATGCTGGAGTTTGAAAAGGGGCACACCAAAACATAATGAGGTTATAAGTTGACAACCTTCTTGCAGGAAGATGTGGAGAGGGCACCATCCATGGCTGTAACAAGAAGCCCAAGAGTTCGAGATCTTTATATGTGCCTCATGCATGACCAGCCATGTTGTAATCAGCCATTGAATTATGAGGTACACAAGTTATCAGCCATAACAGGTTATCAGCCATAACGGGTGATCAGCCATAACAGGTTATCAGCCATAACGGGTTATCAGCCATAACGGGTTATCAGCCATAACGGGTTATCAGCCATAACGGGTTATCAGCCATAACAAGTTATTTGCCATAACAGGTTATCAGCCATAACCGGTGATCAGCCATAACAAGTTATCAGCCATAACGGGTTATCAGCCATAACAGGTTATCAGCCATAACGGGTTATCAGCCATAACGGGTTATCAGCCATAACGGGTTATCAGCCATAACGGGTTATCAGCCATAACTTATTATCAGCCATAAAGGGTTATCAGCCTTGAATTTATGAAGCGTATAAGTTATCAGCCGTATCGAGTCTTAGAGTTATCAGCCGTGTGATCGAGGCATCAAGCTGTGGTCCTGGCTGCATCCCTCCTGTCCTCTCGGGAAAGGTCGAAGTTTTCCATCAGACCCAACTCATCTTCACCCAAGACGGAGTCGGTGCCAGCATCCGATGCACAAGATGGGGCTGCAGAAGGCTGCGGTGCCTTTGGCGTAGCAGGACCAACTGAAGGAGGACCCAACTTAGGAACAGCTGGGGGCTGAGGGCTGGAGGCCGCACGGCCTTCCACAGAAGCCTTTGGGACACCAGGGGCTGCTGCAGACTTTGGCGCCGCAACACTGCTGGGCTGGGGGGCTTCCTTGGGAGTGAACAACTCTTTCTGCTGGAGTGGAGAAGTGGCAGGAACACTCGGCTGCTTCTTCCGCGCCGCATCTTCCATTGCCAGCAGCTTCTGTTGCATCTCCACAAATTTCTTTCTCAGCTCCGCCAAGTCCACGCCATCCACAGCTGTGGGCACCACGGCAGCTGCAGTGGCTTTCACAGGGGCAGCTTTGGCTGCAGTCATCTTGGGCTCTGGGGCAGCTGCAGGTTCTTTGGGAGAGGCCGCAGGTGACGCAACAGGAGTGGGGACTTCCTGCGCATCCTGCCAATTCTCAGGAGCATTCATGTCCGGTGGATCCACCAACGTGTCCCCAAGAGTCATGGTGGGAGCTCTCAGCATAGCAGCTGTTGCTGCCTCATCTTCCTCTGGGGTGGGCCAAGATGCTACCTGCGTAGGCGGAAGATCTTCCTCGTCGGAATCCACCACTTCCACGTGTCCCTGAAAAAAATAACAATCAAGGTTGCCAAGGTAACTTACTCCAAGGAAATGCAACGTGTTCCAGTGCAATGGTTGCATGTGCCAGCCTTCACTGCTGGAGTGGGAAGTGTGCTTGGCTCAAGCACTTCTTTCTTCACAGCAACGGCCATAGATTTCTCCTCTAACAGCAAAAGCAAAAACTGCGGTCTTACAAGATTTCACTCCGACATGGTAGCTATGCAGCCCAGACACGTTCTGGTCAGCCTGTTGCGGCTGTGCTGTGGCACCAGTAGACGCACCCATTGGAGCATCTGAGGATTCCTCTGGAGTACAGCAAAAAAATGCAAGCTTAACACGTGACACCTGCTGAAACTCCAGCCTTCCCAACAACCGTGTTCACTGCAGTAGGCTCCACAGATCCACTGTGCGAGGTAGGGCCCACAGCCGCCGCAGTCACTGGAGCCACCACACCCTGCATGGGTGACCAAAAAAAAACACAAGAGGTCCAAGCAAAACATCCTATACATGACTGTGCAAAAAAAAAGGCTGCAGTTAAAAAAATTGCCTCTGAGACCTTAGCTTCAGGAGGGTCGAGGCTTTCCATCTTGGCAGCAACCCATTGCGCCTGAAAAAACATGTGACATGTCAACTGTGGATCCTATAGCACGCAGCAAACACTGGGCGCCACACAACTGAAGTGGCATGAGCATCAAGAGAGTGCTCCGTGATGGCTTCTTCTGTCTCCTGAAGCCACTTCAATTAAAAAAATTGGTTAAGTGACTAGTTCCCAACAGGTCCTTCAGCATCTGCAGCAACTCTTCAGCGCTGAGCCCTTGCAGTTCCTGTTCCAACTCATCCCGCTGGGACTGCAACGCCAAGCCAGCAGGTGGAGCAGCCATGTCGCCACCAGCTGCTGCTGCTCGAACCAGAGAGCCGCAAGACCAGGCTCTGCTTTGCAGTCTGGTAGGCTCCATCGATCCCCTTGAGCACAAAAACGGCTGCAGATACCACAAGACAGCTGCAGGATCTGTTGCTGGTGGTCACACACGTGGTGCAAGCAGTGACACTAGTTCACTCGAACACTTTGAGGGCTTATATGACCATAAAACAATCCAACCAGGATAATTTGGGGGAAAAAACCAGTGACCTAGCCTCAAGAGGAGCCATGCGCAAAAAAAGGTGGAAAAAACCCGGACAAAGTGCACCGTTTTGAAGCTATCTGATACATCCAATACATCCAATACTTGTACTTTCTCCGGGTTTTCTCGCACCAAATTCTCGCACCATCTCCGCAAATTCTCGCACCAACTCCGCCTTTTCTCGCACCAAGTCCGCTACATCAATTTCTCCGGGTCATTTTGCTAATTTCTCCGGCTTTTTCTGCTCCAAAAAATTAAAAATTTCAACACCAGAAAGTGGTGTGGAAATTTTGGTGTACATGGTTGATTTTTAAAAAACATTAATTAAACAACCATCATGAGAGCCGGATGAGATTAGGGACCCACTGTGCACTCAGGGAAGACATTGCGCCATCTCTGAGGAAGACGGAGCTGCTTTGAGCCTCTAAGGTAATGGACAACCTCCATTAGCTTCGCTTCGTCCCACTTGTTGGTAGCGAAAGAGGCTTTGTGAAATTGATCCGCGGCATCCCATGCATTCACCCCTGGCGGTGGAGGCGTGATACCGGGTTTGCCACCGGTCGAATTCAGCAGGAGCGGCAGGGTTGGTCTTCAAGGTACAGCGAAGCATGGCTGCTTTGCTCAAAGTGCCACGGTCCAAGTGGCGAATCTGGTAGCTATTGCTAAAGCCCCGGTGTCGCTTCCTTAGATGGGAAAAAAACAAGTTAAATCACATAATTTGGACATGCATGCAACTCCAAGTATTTATCCGAGCATCGGAGACAAGCTTCCATAATGTCGAGCCCACCAACCCACACGCCAAACCCGTAGACGCCGACAAAGTTGTTCGAAAGCAGGGTACCATACAATTCGAGAACTGCAGGGTTGCTCTACCATCCAAGTGCCCCCAAGCACAGAGGCCAAGATGCAGATGAGCAACGATCTGCTCATCAAGCAATTTCCATCCTGAGTATACTCTATAGATCAATCAAGCTGCGTTAACTTATGTCTAATTAACCAACGACAACATGTCAACTTTCTGGCCGAGAGTCCACCACATGCTGGCGCCCAGTATCTCCCAACGGTGTGGACGGACTCCGTTTCGAAGTTCCCACGTTGATGGCACAAAATGATGTGCACACCACTGCCAGCAGGATGAAGAAACCAGCAGGTGAGGTATTGAGCAATACCCACACTGCCAGCCTTATTATTGATGCATGGTTACAGCAACCTTGAAACATGTTCAGAAAACGTTTTGGTTAATATGCCATCCAGGCACGCAAAGCCAGGAGGCGTCAGCATGTCGAATGGGTTGTGCTTGTAGACTTTGCCCAAAGCATCACCAAACCTTATATCGAGGGAGGCCGTTGCCACCACCAGCCCGTAGCGCAGGCTGTTGCTGACCATCCCATCTCCGGAGAACAGCTCACAGCATGTGAACGCCTGCAGAGCGAAGCAATTTTCTGCAATACTTGAATTACACCACAAGTTCCCGCCTCAGGAACCATTGGCATGCCCCCGTGGTAAAAGGTGAGGACTATGATCATCACAAATGCCTGCGGCGCAGTTATGTGCAAGGATGGCACCTGGAACTTTTACATCTCAAGTATAACACTTGTTAACAGAAGCTGTCCTTGGGCGCCCCAAACGCAATGAGCCGCAGGACCAATTGATCCAAGTCATGCTCTGTGGGCACAGCATGCAGCTTAGCCATGGCACAGCCAGGTCAGAAGGAAACGCTGTTGACTAAAAAAGGCTGCGGGACATCCAAGTGCAAAGGCAGGCCATGCTCACTCCAAGTGCAGCAGCTGAAGACAAACAGGTCAGGGATCACCTTTGGAAATTGCAGCTGCTGGCAAACGGCGGCTGGAGCTGCTGGCTTTGGGCGCCCAAGGTTGGCTGCAGTCGCGCTTCCTCTGTCCCCGCGCGCAGCGCTTCACCATGCCACCTGCCAGACACAAAAATGCAGGCTGTCAGAAGCAAGACAACAAAAGGAGAAACACAGGCACTGCAGCTCAAACTTTTTCTTTCTTGCGCGAAGAAGCCACCATCTGAAGGCAATGATGGCGAACTGCCATCTAGTATACTACATCGCCCATGGAAGGCCGACCATGCCAGCAGTTTTTTTAGTACACCATTTACTTCTTTACTTTAGTTCAACCCGTTTTTAAGTTTAGAGACTTGACTTTTATTTCCTCACTCTGGACTGCTGCCACGTCGACGGCGGCGGCGATGACGGGAGCGGGCGGGGCGGGCCGCCGGAGCATGCTCAGATCCCCTCGTGGAAGCCGCTGCTGAAGTGCTGGGAGGTGGAGCTGGTGGTGGGCCCAAAGGAGCTGCAGCCGGTGGGGGCAAAGAAGCTGTAGCAGCTAGTGCGGCTGGTAGTCCTGGAGGAAGTTGCCCTTGACCAGCAGGCAGCCACATCCAACAGTTCACCCACATTCCCTTGCCCAGAGTCGGAGGGTCATAGGGCATCTGCTTTGGACGTGGTGGGATGCCAGCCGCAGAACCATGCATAGGAGGAGGCCCTGGACCCTTGTATCCTTTCCTTAAAGATAGCGGCAAAAAAAAAAATTGCAAAAAAAGAAAGGAAAAGAACACGAGTGGCCATGAGAAAAATTAATGCAATCCAAGAGGCCCATCCTTGCCACGATTCTTGCCAGAGTCTTTTCCTCCACCTCCACCCCTTCTATCACCACGGTCTTCGTCCGAACCGAGTCCATCATCATCGCCGTTGGCCATGGTACCAACGAAATCGCCAGAGGCGAAGGGAACCCAGCTGCAACTTCTTTGGGCAAAAAATGGCCACGGACAAGTGAGCTACAAACAACTTGCTGCGCAACACAGCGGGCACCAAGACAAACACAACTCGCAGTGCACTGTGTCTGGCCTGGCCAAAGCTTCTGGACTCGGCAGCCAGCAGCAGGAGCAGCAAAACATCGCCATGGGACCTGGCAAACAAATTTCGTTCGAGTGTGTTTTCATGGGTGACCCCTGCAAGACTTTCAGGTTTTTTTTCCCAGTGGATCTGCTCGCCGCTGATCCTTTGAAGATTTGGTCCTTTGACCGTCGAAAGTTCAAAGCATCACACCATGGTTTCTTAACAAAACAAAATCTGCAACTATGATATTCGATGTTTTTTTTGACAAGTTAAAATTCAGAAACCACTGTGTGGACCCTATGATACTGAAGACACAGGCTTCCCATGTCCAAACCCCCAAACAGCTGCGAGGCCATTCTCAGAAACAGATCGGCTGGAGGCATCCTCAAGCGCCAGCCTTGCTTGCCGCCAACTTCTGCTTCTCGAAGCGGTCATGGCAGGCAGCTGCGGTCACAGAAATTCTGCAGTACTCATCATACGCTTCCTGGCTGTCAACAAATGCAGCGTCATAGTTCATCAAATAATCCTGCAGCATCTTGGCTTGCAAGATGTTGATCGCAATGGAGGGGAATTGGCGGCCGAAGTAAGACTTCTGGGACCAACCTCCATTGCTGGCCACCTTCAAGCCAGTAGCAAAGCGATTCCAGTAGGGCGTGATCTTCATCCAATCCTTTGGCTTCCTTGGCCAGTCACCCGGCTAACTATATCTAATGGTACGTTATATTGGCTATAAATTTTATATGCAGTCTAGTTTCTCCATGTGCATCCGATCTTTGTTGCGGTCATACTCCACAGCAGAGTACTTCACCATGCAAGCCATGAACTGCTTCAACATGATCTCGTCCACCTTGACACGGCCAGCAGCATCAGTCTGCTTGGCCTTCTTGCGGGCAACTTCTGCTTGCCGAAGCGAAACAGCAGAGGCAGCCTCCGAGGGAGCAGCAGGCTGGTCAGGTGCTGGCCTTTTCTTGGAGGAAGCCGCCTTCTCTTCGTCTTCAGCTGCCTTGCCCTTCTGCTTTCTGCTCTTGCGAGGGGCAGCTTCTTCTGAGCTTTTTCGAGGTCTACCCCTCGCCTTTGCCTTAGCCTTGGGTGAGGCTGTCAACTTCGCTTCCTTTGCAGCTGCCTTCTCTGCTTCAGCCTTTTCTTTTTCAGCAGCACGCATGGTCAGCTGAGACCGCCTGAAGTCATCAGCTTTCTCTGGCGCTGCTTCAGCCGCTTCTTGCTGCAACAGCGCTTCAGCATCTGCCACAGCACTGTCAGCAGCCTGCGGGGTGAGCTCCACAGGTGGAGGGGCAGCAGCAGCAACCTTCACCTCCTGGGCAGGGGCTTCTGCAACAAGTGCGGCTGCAGGAGGAAGCTTCTTCGATTCAGCTGGCACCGGGGCTTCCGCAGCAGGAAACTCCATAGGCATAGTTTGCACCGTGTCATTTGTAGAACCTACAGTATCAAAACGTTTACACAAAAAAATATTTCTTTTTTTTGCTTCTAAGCAACCCAAAGCACCAGAGCCAACTTCTGCGCACGCTGCTGCCAACTCTTCATCTTGACGCTTAGCCAACCTGGTCGGCTACATGATGTAAGCTGTTCAGGTCCAGGTATGTTGCGCACAAAAGAAAACAAGACAAGTATTCCAAATAGAAGCTAAGCAACAGCTCCAGCAATTTCTGCTTTCTCAAGGTCAGCAGAACCAAGGAGCCACCAGGCGCACGACCCGCAGGCACAGGCGCTTCAGGAACCTGAGGCGCAGCAGCAGACGGACTTGGCTTGAAGGTCAGCGCAGGTTTCGGGTCAGCAGCCTTCTCAGGCACAGCTGCTGCTGGTGCAGCAACAGCTGCAGGAGGCTCACGGCTTCCAGCAGAGCAAACATCCTCGCCCTTCTTCTTTGATGGCTCCTGATGAAACAAAAACCAAGCCAAGCAACCCTCACAAGCAAATGATTCCGTGATTAAGATATTATGCACTTTACTTATAATACTTACAACCCCCAACTTTAAATGATCAAACATGCTATTGTTTTTTGCTTTGGCCAAGCTGTGACTTACATCGAACCAAAAAGAGAAATTTGAAGCGCCCGCTGTTGAGAACAGCTGTGCACAAAAAGTGGCAATGTCCAAATGGCTGCGAGGTGAAACTGGCTATCAGGAAAACCGCACAGCTGCGGCAAATGCCTTCCAATCCATGACGGAAAAGCAGAATGAAATCACAGAAAGGACTGCAGAGAAAAGAGGCTGCTGAGGCTGCCATCATCTGAGGTCCAAACAGCTACAAGATAAACGGGCCACAGGAAGGAAAATGCCTGAAGCAACAATGGCATGCAGAGAACCTGCCAGAAAAGGCTGCGTGACAAATGCTCACAATGCCAGAAGAAAAGATACCAGTCAAAAACCATGAAAAGGCTGCTGTGAAGTCACTCCAGGAATGGAAAAAAACTGCAGGAGACAGGATGGCTACAGAAAAACTGTTGTTGGACAAAAACAGCTCCGAGTCACTGCCGCTTTTCAAAAGCTTGCCAATGACCCTGCTCCAAATGGCTGCAGCAAGGCTGCAACAATTGAGCTGCAAAAAACAATTGCAGGAAAACTCATTGCAGCAAAATGGCTGCAGAGGACAAATGGCTGCGGTAAAACAAAATAGCTGCAAGAACAAATCTTAAATGATGGCAATGAAAAAAATGGCTGCGGAAGAAAACGCTCTAAATGATGGCAATGAAAAAAATGGCTGCGGACAACAAATGGCTGCGGAACAATTGGAGAGAACGAAGCAACAAAATGGCTGCAGGACAAAGTGCCAAATGACAGCAATGTAAAAAAATGGCTGCGATAAGATCAACTGTTGCAATAAAAGAATTAACATGGCTACAGTGCAACAAAATGGCTGCGGAAACAAAGGCTGCAGAAACACGGCTGCGGTGAAAGAAATGGCTGCAGAAACTTCTAAAAGAAAAAAGGCTGCGGTGAAAAAGGCTGCAGTGAAAGAAAAGCTGCGGTGGAAACAATTAAACTGCATTGACAAAACGTGATGTAACAGGGCTGCAGAAAATAGATGCGTTGAAAATGGCAGCGACAATGCTGGAATGAAAAATGGCTACAGTGAAGACAGCAGCAGCAAAATCAGCTAACTAAGAAATCACTGCAGTTGTTGTGACACCCTGCCCCCAGCCAGACAGTCCTTGACCTCCTCCGTGGGCACCTTCCAGTTCTCCATGGACAGCCCAAAGTCTTCCAAGAGACTTCGCATCAGCACATCCTGTTGTTACAGAACATCATTGGGCACCAGAGCAACTATAGACCAAACAGTTTGGCAATTTCCCCAACCCTGGCACCTTCGGTGGTTTTGGTTTCCACATCGCCTGCTTGACGACTCCAACCATGTATCTCAAACTCCAGGCTTCGTCCTGGACTGTCTTGACACTTGGAGTCTTACCGTGGGCTTGGTAGAGCTTGAAGATCTCGTTGGAGAGAGCGCCTATATCTGCCACAAGATGCCTCACATGAGCCATCTTCTTGAGCAAAGGGCGCACAGCCACATGGTTGAACTTGCAGGTGTCCACCGTCTTGCAAATCGCTCCACTCGGAGCTTCCATTGCAGCATCAGGAGACGGCTTCTCAACGCACAACCGACCCACATCTCTCATCCGAGCCCTCAAGTCAGGCGAGGCGTCCCAGGCTTCAAAGAGCCCACCCAGCTCAGCAAAGGTGAGGGCCTTCGAGGCTGAAGGAGGACTCACAGGGCTATCAGCTACCATCGTTCCAGGAAGCGTGGAGCAAACACAAGTTCTGTGACCCAAAACGGCTGGCAAGCAGCGGTTGACAAAGCACACCATCACAACACCAACAGTGCAGACCGCAAAGACGTTTGAACAGAGCAGGGAACAAGTTGGGCACCAAGTTTTCAAACCGTGCAGTGCAAACAGGTCAGCAGGACCGTAAGCCCATTTCAGGGCTACAAGTTGGAGCAAGAAAAGAGGCTGCGGATGAAAAAAAATCAAAAAATAGAATTCCCACACCGTTTTGGACTGGCGGAGAAATTCCTCCACCAACCAAAAAAACGGAGATTTTTTTGAAATTCTTCAGAATTTAGATGTATTCGACGTAGCTGGTTTATATATGTACACTTTGTCCAGGCAATAACCAAGCGGCATATCGTTGGATTATCTTTTTTCCAGAGCACTCTTTACATTGCGCGGCCAGGCAAAGGTGTTCCAAGACGCAGGTCACTTGAGCTGAGAAGCCACAGCCAACCCAGCAGATGCAACGAGGAATGCCACGGTTGTGGGCTTGGTGGGAGCCTACCCCTGGGCGACTCCACGCACCAAGTTATCGTTGGGATGTGAACTTCACATGTTTTGGGATTTTTCAGTTTCCAAACAAATCAGAAACTGACTGGTGTCATGTGGCAAGCACACAAAACTATTGACTGCCCAAATGTTTGAGGTTCCATTGACTATTCATTTTTGTTTCTCATTGTTTGGTCTTTTTAGTACCCTTCCAGCTACAGCACTATGTCATTTCTTGCTGTGGGCGACTGGGCACCTTGTGTTTGGACAGCCCTGCAACAGCAACAAGCAGCATCGCAGAGGTGTCCAGATCCACCGATAACTTCTGGCGCTCTGCATCGACAATCAGATCTTTACATGGGGGTTTCTCAAGACATAGGGTACCCAAAGTTATGGTTGCTTTATTGATCTTTTATTACTAAATAGATGATTACTAAAATTGATGATTTGGAGGTACCCCATCTCAAGATACCACCACATACAGTACAGGAGCAACAGGGCCACAAGGTCACATTCAGTCACTGCCATGGAATTAGTTAGGCATGGGGTGCCACGATCCTTGCGCACCCAGGATAATGACTATGATTACCATGATCCTAGCTATGAGACGAGCCCATCATAAACCTAGATTGCCACTGAGCTAGATGGGGTCATGATCACTTCAATCAGCTGAGAACATCCATGACTCAATCATCAATTTATGGCGAAATGCAGTCATCACCAAACTTCATCAACTTCGTTTTTTTCGTCCGCCATTGTATACAGCCGAGTTTAATCAACCCCCCTCTCTTTTCTTTGCAGCTCATGTCTTTTGAAGTGGTGCGCCTACAGCAAGTCAGTTCATGGTCGTTTCAAAGCATCCCTTACGGGTTTCGTTTCGGACTTGCCGAGCTCAGGCAGTGGTCAGTCTGAGGCACCATTGGATGGTGAAGCATGGCTTCTGAGTGGAGAATGAGACATGGAAAAAATTGGACCGCTGCAACCTGGCTGGTTGTGATATCAGGAGGGGTTTACGGCTGGAATTTGAAAATGGGGGGGGGGGCTCAGGCATGAAATTTCTCAGAAATACTTCACTTGGGAAACTCCCCCGCTAGTTGTGATGAATTAGTGGGGTTAAAGTTTCAACTTCGGAACTTTTGATCATATCATTTGGATCATCTAGGTGTTGAGGAAGGTGCTTCACCCGCATGTGGAATCGCCATCCAATGACGGAAGAGGCAAAACCATCTGGGATGATGAAGTGCTTTGCCATGACAGATGCGGGCCAAAAGCATGGTAACTGGTCATTTAACGCATCCCATGAAATAAAGAAGTCGTTTGGGTGATTTGTGACGACTTCGGAGTACCTAGATGATTCCTTTGATTTTGAGGAAACGGTCAACAGTGGCGAGTGATGTTCGTTCTTTGGGGTTTGATTTCAACTCCACCAAATATAATGTCTTGTCAGTGGTAGTTGATCGCCAAAAACTGCTGATATGTATGTACATGCCTGGAGACAACGTGACTACCAACAGGAATAGGAACATGGCCACTCATGGCATGCCGCCAAAAGGGTAAGCACGGGGCATACCATGAGCTGGATCAACTTGACTGGGTGCTGGATGGGTTGACACCAGTGAACAGCTGCGTCATGAGCCAGGGACCATCTTTACGGAAGACGGGAAACAGTGTTCGGTTTAGCATGGTGCACTACTCCATGCTCATCGCTGTTGGAAGCAAATGATTCACATGGAAGCGCAGCCCTTCCACTTTCTGGATCCGGATCCTTATTTGGAGGACCATTTCACCGTGTTCCTCGGGTGCTGCAAATCGGGGGTTGTCTCTACAAGCCAGCTCCAGTTAGCGAAAACTCAGGACCTGAGCGGTTGGGGACGCTTCATCAATGTAGAATCACAATATGGCTATGGGTCAATATTAATCAACCAACTAATGGGGGATTTCCACCAACAACAATAAGGAAAACAATGCTTAATAGTGGGGGAACAAGGGGTACATGGTTTTGACCCACAGCCATATACTGATCGTGACTCCATAGGCGGACACCCTGCATGTTTGTCCAATTTTGTCAAGCCATATCTTTATTTGTGTATTGTATGTATTGGTATAGTAATGTAGAGTATGTAATTTATCTATCACTATATTATTGTATGCACAGAATCTATCAAGTAGATTCTTAGATGTCCGTGTGTTTTCTGGTACATATATCAAATGCACACCTATATCCCACTACTATTTTTACTCCAGTGGTTGTGCCGCAACGCTCAACTCATTTGGAAGAATGCCGCACAATGCCACCTCCCATATAAGCAGGGCACAACAATTCTCATGGACAGCAATCTGTTTGAGTCAAGCTGCGGTGAACCGTTCGTGTGCAACAAGCGTTGAGTCCAGGAGCATTGTTTTTTGAGTCAGCAGCTGTTGCAATTTGCAACATGGCTTCCCCGATAAGAAGAGAACAAGTTCAAGTGCTCCAAACTTGTCTAAACTTACACTCTACTTTACAAGAAACACAATGGAAGGAATTAGTACCAGTATCCCCGTCTTTATGCGATTTGCAGCATGGATTTCCAGACTGCAAGGATTTGATGCGCCAAAATCCTCCACTAGTTTGCAGCTGCACCTTAGCATCACCAGTACTTTTCTGTCTCCTTATCTACTTCCAGCAACAATCACCACTCAATATCATCACCCACCATTTCATCCAATTCCATCAGTAACACTGACCATATTTACCCAATGATAGCTTCTCAGCTGTTACCCAATGATACTCTAATCATTTCTGGGATTGAACCATAGTCTAAACACAGTCTAACCATGGAATCTAACATAACCTAACCATAGAATCTAACATAACCTAACCATAGCCCACACTGGTTGTGCCACCATTTCATCATATTTCATCTACTCAAAGCACCGCAACCAGCGTGGGCCACAGCTATACGCAGCTCCAAAAGGTTGATGTTTTCCCTGTCGCGCCATGAGCTGGTTCCGCACCCGGGAAGGCCATCAGGTGCAGTTGGGGCCCGGTCACAAGTGGATGGCTACTGGGGGAGCCATCGCACTGTGTCATGGGGATGGGGGGGTTCTCAAAATGGGGGGCCCAAAAAATGATTTTCTTATGTTTTCTTGATTACCATTACTGAAATGGTTTGGGGATATATACCCCTATTTTGACTCATGTAGCCTTTGGAGCCACGGGTCTTTACCGGGACTTCACCAATCGGCGACTTGAAAATCCACTGACTGTTTGGCTGTTTTTCCATGACTTGTGCTCATCCATTGGTCTGCGACAATGTGGAGCCTTCCGTGAATCGGCCCCGAAGAATCCGTTCTCAAAATGGGAGAAGAATGTGACAATATTGTAGGAAATCATCCAAGCAAATGATATAAAACCATAGGAAACCATATGAGAAACATAGTGCGCAGAGAATCCATATGGAGACCATGGAAAAAATATCATTTTTGTCGTGTCATTTATGGACACATCCAAACAAGAAAAGATTTGGCATGTGGCATGTTCAGCCGAACCTGGCACTCCCAGTGTGGCCAGGTTTGGGTGCCTCGCGAAGAGATCGTTTACACCATGGTGGGGCCACCAGCCGGTTTGGAGGAGTCACGAGGGAAAGGGCAGCTGTCCATGAGTACCGCACGTACCTGTAAGGCCCATGTTTGGATCCGAATTGGGACCCGAAATCATTGTTGGATGAACTCACTGAATCAACATGAACACATCTTTGCGGTACAGCATTTGTGGACTCAGTGGCAGGTTTGCAGGATATTCATTTGAGATTTCATAGGGATCCTTTGGGATCCCCATGTGGTGTTCCTTCCCCATCTCACAAGGTCAGCTTGTATCAATGATGGGTCGCCAATGCTGAGCCTCAGGAGCTTGCTACAAAGGAGGTTCGGTTCCTGTCCGCCAGCCCCAAGGAGTTATGGTAGCCTATGGCCAAGGGCAACCTCAACTGCCTCCATGGGGGTGATCAGCTGTTGGCATTGACGGCATAGAAAGACATGGATGTTGAGCAATATCGTGGAGGTAAAAAACCTTTTGTGTCTTGCGATTTCTGGCGAAATTGCTGACTTCAGTCACCAAGCGTGGAGGTTGAGTAGCCCAAGTGTGTCAAGCAGTGGCCCTGAGAAAACCAAAAATGTATTCAGGAGGGATCTGAATGCGAGTGTCATGCTGTCTTTCGTATTTTTATACGGAAATTATGACACTGTCACTTGAGCATGTGTGTTCATCAATTGCTTTGGCATAAGAGCAAGTGAGACTCGGAAACATACAGGCAACTATATATTTCTCTTGGCGTCAACGAAGTAACCACAGGCAGTGACAATTTTCATATACATACATTACATATTTTTGTATACAAGTAGTCACAATCTATTCATAATTGCCAGTGTTTCATGTCCAAGTCCTGATTGGCTTAAGACTAGCATGCTGCATCATCAATCACGTATGGATTCCCTGTGCAAAGAGGAATACACACTTAGCACGCACAGATTTGCTTCCGCTTCCCTTGCATTCTTGCCTTATCACATACAGAGGGTCCCTGCCATTTCCTCTTCCTGGGACAAGTGGCAAAGCATTTTCATGACCCGCCTAACGAGAAGCTACATTATTCAGAGGCAGGTCATTGATTCACGATTAATTATCACACACCCTAGCTGTTGTTGTTGTTGTTGATGATGATGATGATGACGATGATGATGATGATGATGATGATGATGATGATGATGATGATGACAATGACGATGACAATAACAATGATGATGATGATGATGATGATGATGATGATGATGATGATGATGATGATGATGATCAACATATATCAAAATATCTCAAGATCCCCAACTACTTGCCAGCTCATGTGGTCAGAACATTGAGCAGGTGCAGCTTTTCGTTGGGATGATGGTCCATGAGATGCCCTGAGAGTTTCTCCTAAACTGTGAGCGCTGCTGCCCTCAGCTCACGTACTTGTCCCTGGGAAGCAGCAAGCCGGTGTTCCAGGACGGCCAGGGGACATGTGAGGGTGATAAAGGAAGAATAGTTGGAGTTGTTTATTCGAAAGAACTGATTGTTCGCACTTGAGATTCTTTGGTCTCCAGGTTTCCTGAAGAAAGATTGTTTCTGAAGTTCTGAAAAGGCAGACATGATTTCAGTGTTTTTG
This sequence comes from Symbiodinium kawagutii, assembly GCA_009767595.1. Lineage (NCBI taxonomy): Eukaryota > Dinophyceae > Suessiales > Symbiodiniaceae > Symbiodinium > Symbiodinium kawagutii. The sequence goes on from VSDK01021387.1 coordinate 83,477, forward strand.
TTTCCCAGTCTTATGCAGGTAGATTGATTGAATCTGAAAGCTCGTTTTCAATAGTTGCTTCTCCGTGCAACATGAGCCAAATACTGGGAACGCACATTCTAGGTATACATCACACTTTTGGATCGACACCCTGTATGATTGTCATCTCCAAATGCATCCTGCATTGAGAGTGACAGTTATGCTTTGTGGCCAACCCTTTAAATAGGGCGAGAAATGGCCATCAAGACCCTCGAATGGGAGAACGAAACTAAGGCGTGGTTGTACAAAGAAGTTGTTGTCGTCATCCCTTGCGAATTAGCTCCCAACCAGTGCGAGGATTCCTGATCTGGGAGGGCAACTCTTGCGGACTGCACTATGAAACTCTTAGTTGCTATCGCGATGTCACCTCTCTCCTTCAAAATTGCACAAAATAAGTGATCTCAGCAATCGCTGGGATTAAGTACTAAGTAATCCCTTCCAACTACTACACTTAAACTCGGTCGGTTTCACAAGGGCAGTCTTCACTTTGGGGCCAGGGGTGCCAGGGCATTGGTTCAGCAACCTTGGGCAGGAGAATTTCGAAGACGAAGTGTGGGACGGGAGGACCCGGACTCAAACTTCCTGGACTCCTGGGCTCAAAGTTCCTGGAATAAGCTTCCCAATGGTGGTTTATATTAGGGGATAGGGAGTAAGATACTATGTATATATCATACATTGCTATGGATGTATTTGGATATACCATACTTGATAATCCATATATGTATCTATTTCCAGGAAGGATCGTATCTCCAGTATCCCAAATTATGCCTTTGAGAACGCTCAAAGCTATGAAGGCACCAAATCCTCAGCGCATGGGAAGCTGTGGACAAAGCTTTCGCTAGACCACGGGTGCATGCTAGTCGCCAGCGCACGGGAGAAAGCTCTTGTCTTCCTGAAGCATTAGAGGCTTATTAGTTTGGTGGGTTCCTTTCAAACTCATGATTATTCAATGAGGTCAGTCAGTCGCTCGTTTCGCACAGCAACCAACTTGTTACTGGGAATCTATCAAGTGCTTGCTGTGGGTCACCTTTGACAGGGGTACTAGGCATCGCATATATAGGCTCTGAAGTAGCTCTGAGTGATGTGCAGCTCCAGTTTCCACACAGATTCTATTGCAGTACCTTGGCACCGGGCTCGCCAGGAAAAAACGCCATGGGCGAAGTGGCAAGCGGGGCTACCTGGTGTTGCTGGCAAACTTGTGGCGCAGCTCAATCCGATTTATCCTGGCGCTCTTGGATCATGCAATGTTTGATTGCATGTCGCTCTTTAGCTGTTCCTGTCAGCAGCAGCAGCAGAGGGGATCAATGCTACTTCCTCTTATTTGCTTCTGTGGGGACAGTCCCAGAATCATTGTGTGTGGGCATGTTGCGTGCAGAATTGAGCGTCAGCGAGCTATCACTCTGATATTACAATGGTTTTGTTCTTAAGTCTTGAGTCTGTTTGTTGTTGACAAGGGTGTCCGTTTCCAATGCTTGCAGGGTGACTGTGCCCCGCTAGAACACTGGAAAGAGGGACACGACAATGACAGGGACATCCCAGTGCCACAACACAAGGCACCATCAAGAAGATCCAACCAACAGCAAAAATATGGCTTTGGTCAAGCCAATCAAAAGTCGATTGCATTTGTGATTGTTTATGTCAATGTCCAATCAACAGACACGGTCATCACCCATTTGTGGGGACGTAGAATGCTGCATAATATATGGCTTGGGACAAGCCAATCAAAAGTCGATTGCATTTGTGATTGTTTATGTCAATGTCCAATCAACAGACACGGTCATCACCCATTTGTGGGGACGTAGAATGCTGCATAATATGTATTTGTGCATATATAGACCATGACAATGAATTCCCATCCATTGCCCAGCATCTTTGAAAATCACAGATCATATCCTCAACCTCTGAACAACTGGTTCTTGCTTAGCTCTTGTTGCTTGCTTCCCCTTGTTGGTTGGTTCCCCTTGTTGGTTGGTTCCCCTTGTTGGTTCTACCTTCCCTTGCAACGGTTCCCCATGTCCATCCACCAGCTGTGCCAGGTGCGAGTTGACATCGACGAAAGCGCGCGAGTGGTTTCTTGGTTCAAGGCACGACCTGCACTTGGTCCCAGGGTTAACACAGGTCCAACCAATGGGTCTCCCCAAGCAAGGAAATGGACTGGACAAGAAACATCTATGTCATCGATGTTTTTTTCCTCGAGGCATGAAGAAACTCGGTGAGTTGCGGCCTGGATGTCATAGATATGTGTATATGAGTATGTGTTTTTTTGCAACAGTGAGGGTGATATGGAATGGTTGAGGATGGTCAGGGATGGTTGGGGTGGTCGACTATGAGGATGATCGTTGATTATTTTCGGTTTTCAAAGGAAGCTGCCAATGTTTAGGCTATACATATATGTTTTGATAGACGCACATGGTGTACAAGTGCAGCGTGGAAGACCCAACATTGAACTGCATAAGAGATGAGAATGGTATATTCCATTAATGTTCGCAACCACGATACCATGCATACACTTGGACATGCAGCCTATTCTAGGAACATCAAGACATTTGGCTGGACTGAGACTTCTCCCAACAGAACACGGTCGGATGTAACAAAAATATCCACATGTAAAAGAGGGTTTCGCTACGTGAGTATTGATATAATTACTATAAACCCTGGGAAAGGACCACCATGATTAGCATCGAAACAATAAATGAACAGACAGACCAAGCACTGGAATTGCTGTTCCCATGATTTAATGATCAATGGCTCATGGTCGAATTGTAGAATGGTCCCTGGCATGGTACCCATTTTGGTTGGTAACCGCCATGCCGGAGGCGGCACTTCAGATCCTCATGCGAGACAAGGCATGGGTGCCCAGCTGACTCGTACAGATGGTTGCTGGCGTTGAGATCCTTGGCTTATCAATTATCGGATTTGTTTAGGAGACTGACTGCGAACCAACACCTTCAAATGACGCACTCATTGTGAACGCGCAACTACATCCTGTTTATCTTTTGGTCGTCCACGATGGTCAGAACGCTTTCTTTTCAACTTTCATGCGGCTATTTTGTTACATGCTGGATTTTTCTTTTGCTGGGATTCAGCGCAAATGATTTAGGACATGAGCTGTGGACAAATCCCCCGAGTCGGGTTCTGTTTAATAAGAGGGGATCGGACATGTTGCGCTAAGTGCTTCACCACCCAACCGTGCAACTGCACTAGCCAACTGCCTGAAGGGTTGAAGATCGCTGGGTTGCGATCTTCAATCTCTGCATGCAGTTGCTGGTTGGTTCGTGTCATGTATTTGAAATACATACACACATTTGGACACATGCGTGTGGCATATGTTGCATGTATACACATGCTTCAGCTTGGAGCCCCAAACACGTAATTACATCAATTTGTCACGGTGAGCTATGCCCTCTTGAAGATGACAGTGCCTAGGTAGCATGACTCAAAATATGTTTTCACCCCAAGTACACTTCTGGATTCTCGCATTTGAGAAATACGGGCTTGTGTCCGCTATTTGTGAATCGGCGATGTATATGATGATGTATATGATGAGGTATTTACAGATGCCCATGGTCCTTCCATATCAATCTATAGTCAGTAGTATGTATTGGGGGGTTTCTTGAAATAGGAAATTCTCCAAAATGGTTGGTTTATCACAATAAATGACTGACATTGGATGATTGAGGGCTACCCCCTACTTTGAGAAACACCCATTGTGGGACTTGGGGCGCTTGCCTTGCCCCGATCCCCGGGAGGTGGTTTCCAAAGTGGACCCACAAGAGGCGAAGAACTCGAAGCGGAGGCCCAGCACTAAGAGGTGGAAGGTACACCCAGCCACTGGAGAAACATCACCTGTACGCAATTGATGGGTATTGCTTTTTCATGATGGTAGTGAAATCATGAAATGACTCAGCTATCAAATAGGCTTGATATCAACATGTGATTGATCACTCAAACAGCAACTCTGTGATCAAATGGTTTTGTGTTAGTCAATGAGCATTGATGAATGAACATGAAGAGCCATTGAAGGCTAAACATGATAGTCAGATAGCAGTTATGATAGCCGTTTCGGTGCTAGAAACGGTTCTGGCACATCTTTTGCTCTTGGGACCTCCCTGCAGCATGCCAGGTTCAGAACAGGTCATCGGACAAAGATCTATATATCCATATCATTCCATATCTAGATCTCCGAACTGTATATTTTATTTGTACATGCATGCATCTTTGAACAGTTGTTGAATCTATATGTCTATTGCAAGATCAAGTATTGGATAGCAAAAGTACTTGCAATCTATACATATGTCTATCAATTCTACATCAATAGTTGTAAAATGCATACATCTATCAACTATACCTTTACGATTGAAGCATCCGTGGTTGCACCATCCATCACAGGTTGATCAGCAGATACAATGCAGAGCTTTTGGATCAGCTTGCCGTGGCAGTACTAGGCCAAGGGTTGATCTCTACGAGCAATATACAGTGGTAAGAGACCCTGGATTTCATCTCAGTTGTTTTCTTTGTGGGTTGTAATATGTTGTAGGAAAGGGTTCTTGTTTTAAGAAGAGTTGTCGTTAAGAAAACTTCAAAGTACAAGTTTGTTTGTGTATGGGCTTGACTTTGGTAATTACACAATGAATTAAGTACACTACCAAAACGGTCAATAACCAACTAGGTTTTCCTGTCAGCTACCTGGTGCTGGTCACATAGCTCTCCTGAACTTGGGTGTTTCCTGACGGTGGGTTGCGTCCCAAATTTCATAGCTGGCTCCATGAAGCCATGCCACCTGCAGGAAACAGCAGCGAGGCCACAATGAATGCGAAGTGGAAACCCTTCAGAGGCCACGACGGTCGCTGGTGAAAATCTGGTGATTTCTCAAGCCAGCTTGGGGATCCCCAAAGTTATGGATGGTTTAGTGGATTTACGGGCAAACCCCCCCGTTTGCCCGCGCCTCTGTCGTCAGCGTCTTGGAACGTCCAAAAACATTGGTTTTTACGGGACAAAATGCACCTGTGTGACATGAAGCGTATCTTGACGGCGCGCGCAGGTCCTTGACCTGTGTTTTGCTTGCATTCTGGAGACATACAACCCTAAAACCCTAAAACCCTAAAACCCCAAAACCATAAACCCTAAAACCCTAAACCATAAACCCGAAAAAGCTAAACCGTAAAGCCAAAAACCTAAAAACATTTGGCAAGCGGCCAAAAGTCCCGGTCAAGGAATTCATACAAAAGGACGTTAATGACGATGATGTGGCTTGCTAAACAAATTCGTTAAGAGGCGGGCCCCCAAGTAAATGCAGCAAAACACCACCTAGGCGCTAGTGCAGCGCTAGCACGGCGCTAGCAAAACTGACCTATTGGCCAAATATTTCTTGTATCGATCGATGGATCTACTTATCCACATCTCTACTTGTCAGCAAATGAAATCAGTTTGTGGAATCTGTCTATCCATTAAATTGATCAATTGGTTTGTTTATTCCTTCTATTTGTTTTATCGATTTACTTATCTATCTACTTGTCTTTCTGTATTTATTGATCCACATGTGACCCACCTATATTCTTCTATTCTGCAGTATCATATCTTATGCTGTGCAGCTTGGAGTTGCGAGTTGAAATCTTGTAAGCCTTGTGCCTGGAAGCTTTCTGGCTTCAGAGGGTTCCCGGGTTTCCTTTCCTCCAATGTCGTTTGTTGGTCCTGATGCCCCTTCTCTTTGTAGAGTTGGGCGTGGCATGCCCTGCGGGGCAGAGATGGGAGCCTTGAAATTTCACGAGGAATACCGCGTCTGGACTCGCAAGTGCGCATTCTGGCATAACTTAGTTCTTTTTTTGGACTTTAAGACGGCATCGGCTGAGAAGTCTTAAGAGCAACATAGACTTAGATCATTTTTTGTTTTCTGACCTTGCAAAACGATGAGTTTAAGCCCAGTGGAAGGTATGCGCAAGTCATCATGTGGCTGTGCTCCTGGATGGCGATTGGGTTTTCACGTCCAAGCTGAGCGTCCTCATGAAGGGCCGACCGGCGCTTGGGCAAGATGATGCTGGCGATGGTGGTGGTGGGACGGCTGTGTGGCTTTTGCTGCAGGCTTTGTCGTTTTTTGCTTGCCTTTGGTTGTTTTGGCTCGTGTCCTCGTTGTTGTCAGGTGGGTTGCGGTTCTCGTGGTTGTCGTGGTTGTCGTGGTTGTTGTGTTGCTGTGGTTGTCCCTGTGGTGGTCGTTTTTCACTCGCTGCCCTGCTCAGGTCCTACAACGTGGACCGCAAGAGCAAGTTCCCGCACCTTGGCTGCATAGACGGGTCGTTCGTGGTTGTTCGTGTTGGTGGTTGTGGTTGTCGTCGTTGTGGTGGTCGTGTTTTGTTGTTGTCCTCGTTGTTGTCAGGTTGGTTGCGGTTCTCGTGGTTGTCGTGGTTGTCGTGGTTGTTGTGTTGCTGTGGTTGTCCTTGTGGTGGTCGTTTTTCACTCGCTGCCCTGCTCAGGTCCTACAACGTGGACCGCAAGAGCAAGTTCCCGCACCTGGGCTGCATAGACGGGTCGTTCGTGGTTGTTCGTGGTTGTTCGTGGTTGTTCGTGGTTGTCCGTTGTTGTTCGTGGTTGTTCGTGGTTGTTTTTGTTGTTGTTGTGGTTGTTGCTGTTGTTGTTGTTGTTGTTGTTGTTGTTGTTGTTGTTGTCGTTGTCGTTGTCGTTGTCGTTGTCGTTGCTGTTGTTGTTGTGTTTGTGTTTGTGGTCTGGTTTCCCTTCTGATCGTCGTCCTCGGCTTCGTCGTTGTTTTTTTTTTGTCTGTGGGGTGGGGGTTTTGTCTGCTTGCTTTCGTCCCTGCTTTTGCTTTGGGGGTTGAGCTATGTCGGCCTTTGGGTTGAGGTTCCTTCTGCTGAAGGCCCAGCTCCTGTGGTTCCAGATGATGGCGGCAGAGCC
>VSDK01021387.1:90436-147984 GCA_009767595.1 Symbiodinium kawagutii
GGAGACTCCCTCGGACATGTGCGGTCACACACTTAGGAAGTCGCAAGTGGTTTAAACAGTTCGATCGGAGATGTTCCCGTCTCTTGCCCCATCCCGGGAATAACTGGTTACTGAAGCCCTTTACTAAGAGTCAGCAATTGTTCTATCACCGGCCTCCAGGACACCGTGCGCCCAGCTGGCCCAGTTGCAACGCCTGAAGGCAAAAGAGCAAGGACAGTGGAACTTGACACGCCACTCAAAGTCAGGAAAGTGGGCTTCGGAGGCGCGACTTCCAGAGCGGAGTGCTGCAAGAATGATGCATGCGGAGCACCTCGCACCAAAGACTTCAGGAATGATTGCGAGTATGGCTTCAGACGGCCGGGCCGGTCCCGTGCCGTGAGCGCATGGACTGAAGAGATGAAGCGCCAGGTAGCAGCAGAATCCAAAGCCCGCCGGCAGACAAGCAGCTCGAATGCAAAGTAAGAAGTACTGATGTAGGAAAGGCTGGCAAAGACTCAAGTTACAGAGTTGTTCCCCAGCTCTCTCGCAGATCTATTTCTTGTTGTTTCCCTCCTGCTCTTGATGCGTGTCAGGATTGGCTGAGAGCTTGACGAAACCTGCCCATCGCATCTTGTACGAGCAGCAGTTGGAAATCCTGAGAGAACTCAAGAAAAGGGGCTGAGTGAGCGCAGTCCCGCCCGCAGCTTGCAGCTGCGGGTTCCTTTTTTGGGGCGGTGCACAAACTTGTGTGCGCAGGGGTTTAGCCTGCGAGCCAGGCATAGCTGCAAAGCTTACAGCGAGCGCAAGGGGAAAGAATAGTGACAGCAGGGGGCAGATCAGAAGCGCCCAAGACATGGACAAGCATTGCAATCTTGAACCTTGCTGACCCGCTGCCGTTTCCACAACGCCATCTTTTTTGCATATCGGCTCCACAGGTTGCAAGTAGCAGCAGAAACTTAAATAGATCAAAGCAAGATAAATTAGGATTGCATTTTTCCAAAATGAAGTCGTGATTTCGCGCTAGCGTGGCGCTAGCACGGCGCTAGCAAAAGTTACATTTCCTTGTGTTGACAAGACACCTCCCCACATGACTTTCTTGGTGCTGTGATTTTCTAATAGCTTCAGCCTCCAATGGATGTTGCCGTGCACTTGTCCAATGCCGAGCGTGCCAAGCTGCGAAGGCAAGGCCGAGACCGTTTGTACAATCAGATCGGCGCCGGGAAGGACAATTCTTTGGAGCGAGCTGCTTCTGCAGCTCTAGGGCCAGAAGCTCGGCGCAAAGATCTTGACAACTGGAAGCGCCAAGAATGCGCCAGGCAGTTCATGGCCATGAATCGCGTGGATCAATGCAATGTATTGCCGGAATTCTGGAAATATCACGCTGATGATGATCGCAGAGATGCGGTCGCTGACGAAATTGACCCTCACCCTGCCGAGGCGCTCCCAGCCCACCCGCTGCCAGAAGAGGAGCTCCCAGAGTGCAAGAATTCTCGCCGGGGCAAGCGGGGGAAGAAAAGAAAATTTGGTGGTGGGAAGAAAATAGAAACACCCTTTGCATCCAGCACAAGACGAATGCAGAGAACAAAGGTGACGCAAGCCTTCACAGTGTTGCTGAAGAACTGTTGGACTTCTGAAGATGCATCGGTTTTCCTGGGAAAGCTTGTGAAGGCAGCTCTCGCGCACTACCCTGGACTGAGCGATCTCCTGGGTCAACATGGCATATCCACTTCTTGCAAATGCGCGACTCTCACTGGCGTGCTGAGTAACTTGACACAGGACACTACCATAGCACGCGATGCTACGAGCAGGAATTCTGTGGCACGTGCTGCAATCCAAGCTGGTTTTAGCAATCGGAGAGTGGCAGTGAAGAATGGCTTGCACATTTCCAGACGCACTTGGAAAAACGCAGTTCGTGGTGAACAGGTGAAGCTTAGCAAGCTTGGTCGGCCAAGCTTGCAGAACGATGAAAGACTACAGAAGCTCGTCGTTGACCTGGCTCACGAACATTCGCGTCCCAGCAGCAAGTTTATGATGGTGCGGCGCCAGAATGAGACAGAAGGTCGGCCAGAAACTGTCAGACATTTCACGACGTACCCCCACCAGCTGTACGTCACCAGTGAGACATTGATGCAGGAAATGTCTTGGAAGACGTTCTTGAGGATTCTCCGTGCCCAGTGTCCACACATCAAAGTGGGCAGCAATATATCCGACTATTGCGACCATTGCTATGCCTTCAAGCGAGTCATCCTGGTGAAAATGCATGCTCTGATCGACAAGCTGAAGAAGGACTGGGGCTTAAAATTTTCAAGCCCCCAATTGCAATACTTGAGGGCAGCTGTGCCTGTTTGTTACTTGTGGTTGTGAAACCGTTAAGCCGTTGTTAAATCATGTGGCCCTGCTTGTTGCAGGACTTGACGGCCACATGGCCATCTTATTTTGTGCACTTCAAGCAAACTTGGAATGCGGCAGCTCCCCGGGCAGCCTCGCGCTTTTGCCATTCATTTCTGGAATACCTGAACAAGCACACTGCGAAGTTTCGATCAGAGTTCCCAGTCAGGAGCAGAAACAAGTTGATCTTTGATCTCCACGCTAAGGAGGCTAGATATGAGCATGAGTTGAGATGGATGCACAAGGTGTGTCGGTCCTATGAATTCCATTCGGAGTCTGCCGAACGTCAAAATGAAGCTTGCAAGCAGCAGATTGCCACTTTGAAAGAGAAGGAGGTTCTGCTGTGGCTCGACTGGACTGGAAACAGAATTTGACGTTGCCACTGGCAGCGGTTCAGACAAATGAGCAATTCTGGGCACACTCCAGGAAAGAAGTCAGCTGCCTTGGTTGTGTTGCTTATGTGGGGCGCACGAATGCTGAGCCAATCAGAATCTGCTTTGTTTATTTGAGCGAGATTATCGAGCACACTTGCTTGGCAGCATGTTTGCAGATCGACAAAATGCTTGAGTCTCTTGGTGGCCTTTCGAACTACAACTCTGTGAAGTTGTGGTTCGATTGCGGACCCCATTATCGGTCTCTAGACTTGGCTGCTCACATTGCGGAGAAGCACGTGCGGCCACAAAACAGAAACAATCTCATTCTTTCCATCAACTTCTTCACCGAAAAGCATGGAAAAGGACAAGTAGATAGTTTGTTCAGCAGCTGCAACCGCTGGTTGAAGTCAAGCCTGATGAAGCCGGATACTCTTCTGATGAGCGTGGAACAACTCCGAGATGCTTTTACTGCTGGAGCTGCGCATGACATGAAGCAATCTCCTCCAAACAAGGGGGGAACCAAGTACATCATTGCGATCTGGGACAGCCAAGCCAAACCAGCAACCCATTTCAAAGGAAGCTCCGAAACTTTGCAGATCAAAAAGACATACAGCATTGAAATGCAGCACATTGGCGGTGACGCTGCTCGAATGCTTCGTTTCCGCAATATGTTTTTCAGCGATTGTGAGCGAGCAAAGAGTGAAGTCTTTTATTTGGATGTCAGAACTGCTGAGATCCCAGCTGAGGAGAGAAGTTGGCGAAAAGGTTTTTTCGGAAACACTCGCTGGCAAAAGGCTTTTCCGGATCCAAATGACCGAAACACAATGATTTCGCGAATGACTGCCTTGGAAGGACATGCTGCTGAAGAAGTGGTACGCTCTACCCTCTTTGAACGTCGCCTAGGCCGCTACTTGCAGCAGCTGCAACAATCCAGACAGAAACGTCAGAGGCAAAGAGAGGCCGTGAGATCACAGGACAGCAGTTCACCATCCAGTTCATCATCAGAAGACAGTAGCAGCTCATCCTCAGACGACTGAAAAAAAGAGTGCGGAAGTCCCGCGCTACTGCAAATTGCAACGAATTCTAACATGAGACTACTTTCTTCAAGATTTTCCAGAGTCGCCACAAATGAATACGCCAAGCAGCGGGCCCCCATCTAAATGAGCCATTAACGTCGTTTCTGGGAACCAACATTTCGACCACACGCCATTTGAGAAAAACGATAAAACCTTGAAACCATAAACCCTAAAACCCCAAAACCATAAGCCCTAAAACCCTAAAACTATAAACCATAAACTATTACGCGCAAACCCCCCCGTGGGCGAACGGGGGGGTTTGCGCGTACATTTACTACTAGAAATGGTTCAACTGGATGATTCACTGGGGGTACCCCTATGACTTGAGAACCCATAATGGGAACATGGACCAAGCTCAACTCAAGTCGCCGTATCATTTCGCCCAGTTTTTGGGGACAGCCTGCGCCTTATGAATACATCTTCTGGAACGTGAGAATGCATTGTTTGTTCACTACCAACTATAAATTCCAAGATGTTTTTAGATTTTTTTTGGCGAAAATCACATGTATCGTCACCAGTCGTACCAGTTAAAGCCCTTTTCATTCTTGGGCTCGTGTTTTCATAGCGTGTTTGTTAGCTTTGCCCTTGCACGGGCCTTGAACCAGCCTTCTCTTTTGCATCCACTTCCGGGAAGCCACACGGACTTCGCCCAGAACAAATAGCTCAGCTAATGTCTGTAGCGATCCACTGGTTCTCACCAGGAAATTCAGGGATGCAGAGAGACATTCAAATGACGTGACATGTTGATTTGACGTTTATCACCGTAGAAAGTTTGATCCAAATGTGACCGTTTCGATTTCCATCACCTTGTGAGGTGCCATCATGGAGTATGTGGACCTGGATTTCAAGTGCGCAGCGGCATGACGACAGGGGCGGGTGCTTTGTTGTCCTAGCCGTTGTTGTTGCCGTTCCAATTATTGTTGACGAAGGAGCTGTTGCTTTTGCTCTTGCTGTTGCTGCTGCTGTTGTTGCAGTTGCTTTTGCTGGTGCTGCTGCTGTAGTTTCAGCCGGACGAGGAGTAGCAGAAGAAGTAGTAGTAGAAGAAATACTAGTAGAAGAAGTGGTAAAAGAAGAAGTAAGAGTCGTAGTACTATCAGTAGTAGTTGTGGGAGTCGTAGTCGTGGTGGTGGTAGTAGTAGTCGTAGTAGTCGTAGTAGTCGTAGTAGTCGTAGTAGTAGTAGTAGTAGTCGTCGTCGTCGTCGTCGTCGTCGTCGTCGTCGTCGTCGTCGTCGTCGTCGTCGTCGTCGTCGTCGTCGTCGTGGTTGTTGTTGTTGTTGTTGTTGTTGTTGTTGTTGTTGTTGTTGGCGTTGGCGTTGCCGCTCTTGTTGTTTGTTCTTCTTGCTACATTCCTTGATTGCGCTGGCTCACCAGTTTGCTTCAAGCATGCAGCGTTGTCAAAGAGCTTGCTGAGTGGACACCTGGTTGGTTGAGCCACGGTAGGTACGGGTCTGCTCCAATGAAGCCTCGCAAGAGCTCAATCTCTTCACCAACCAACAGGCCACGTCTTTGCCAGCGGTATTGGTTGATTGGTTGATTGCCTGGTTGCTTAGTTTGGTAACCAACTAATAGCTAGACTGTACTAAATTAATCCTTAATGATTAGGCGGATTGCCGATTAGCGGTTTACGGATTAGGGTGTGGGATCCCATGGTTGAAAGCCCCCAAAGAATCCCAAAGGTGCGTTCATTTTGGACGGAGAAAAGACACGTTTCGCGAGATTTGGTTCATAGCTCTTTGATTTCTTGGGTCGTTGCAATGGTTCGTGCAGTGGCTGGGCTGCCAAAAAAGGGGCGTGCCAACTCGTTCCAAATTTTCTCGGCTCCGAGAAAGTTGGGCTCCAAAGAAGGTGGCAAAGCTTGGAAAGCTCTGGAAGGAGTTGCAAGCTTGGAACCCCGCCTCGGGGTTTCCAATTTGTCCAACCCGGCCTTAGAATTCTTTTTTACAACCGCACTTTTATTTGTCCAGGTGCCAAAGCCCCGACTGAGCCGCTTCGATGTCAATGTTGCTTGCCTGGGGTTTCCCAATTGTTTTCAACCTGGCCTGGCTTCCAGCTACATTATTCCTTTTACAACCATGTGTTTAGTTTTACAAGCGCCAAAGTCCCGAATGAGCCGCTTTGACGTCAATGTTGCCCGACGGGGGTTTCCAAGTTGTTTCCAGCCCGTCTTTGCTTCCTCGCGCAGCCATATTTCTATGTGTCAAAGCGCCAAAGCCCCGAAGGAGCCGCTTTCACGTCAATGTTGTCCGCCTGGGGTTTCCAAGTTGTTTCCAACCCGGCCTGGCTTCCATTTGAATGTTTCCTTTCGCAGCCATGTTTCTTTGTCCAGGTGCCAAAGCCCCGACTGAGCCGCTTCGATGTCAATGTTGCTTGCCTGGGGTTTCCAATGTGTTTGCAACCCGGCTTTGGTTCCATCTACATGTCCTTTTTGAGAACATAGTTCTATTTGTCAAAATCCCAAAATCCCGGAAGAGCCGGTTTGCAGCCATTCCTGCCCGCTCGGGGTTTCCAATCGGTTTCCAACACAGATTTGCTCTTATTGGGATTTAAATATGTTGAAGCGTATTTGTATTTGTCAAGCCGCCGAACCCCCCGAAGGAGCCAGTTTGCGGCCGTTTTTCCCATCTCGGTTTACTAATTCCCTTCAGGCGATGTGCTGACCTGAGCTTTGATGGTTTTCGACCCAGCAGTTGCGCCTGTTGGTGAAAGCCCCGGCCAGCCCTTGCCGGATTACCGGTTGCGCGCGGATTACGGATTATGCTCTTTATGGGTTCCAAGACGGATTACACTATTACGGATTAAGGTAAGGCCCGCGTGGATTTAGTACAGGCCAGAATAGGCAACTAATCAACATCAACAACTTATTGGTTGTTGTGGTGTTTGGTTCGTTTGTTTATTTGATGGTTTGGTTGTTTGATTGGTTGATTTGTCGCTAATTAGTTGTCATAATCTGTAAGTAGAAGCTGGATATAGTGATTGCATTTAGCCTGTCGTTGATCGTGGCTTATCACCTTTGAAATTTTTGTCCCATCATGTAGGTATACTCTATGGGCATGAAAAAACACGCATGACTCACATGGAGCAGGTTGCTCGTTTGTTGGTTGATGATCACGGCAATAGAAATCACGAATATCGCCCACAAATTCATAAGCAACAATGACAGATATTTCTCAGCAGCACAGCCCAGCAACATTTAAGATGTCAATAGCTCTGTTGGCTCGGGTTGGTTGTTGTTTCTGGGATCATTGCTTGGCTTGACTGGTCAACTGCGGGCACTATCGACATGAATCCGAGATCCCAAACTCGGAATATCCGCAGCAACATGAGAGCTTATTATCCATAAACAGTTGTAGCCGGTTGAAGCAACCAACTTCCGCCGGCACGATCATGTGCCCATGACTAGAGCAGATGAAGTAACAATCAGGAACCACCCTATTGACAAGCTACTGCATCTTGCAAAGCGCAGTTGCTTTCATCTCCAAGAGTAGCCGCTGACTGTTCTGGTCTGTACTAGACTATAATCCGGGTGATTCTAGTAGAATCCGTCATCATAAGAACTTTATCGATTTTCTACCAATATAATTTCCTACACTATAATCCATCATATAGACGGCAAAAACGAGGGCTCCAAGCCAGCGTGATACGGGCGGTTGCCAACATGTTTCTTTATTAATTGTACGTATGATGTGTGTGTGTGTCCCATGTTGTTGAGTATGGATCTCCAACATGTTTTGTCACCCGTATTCCGTTGGGCCACGAATGCATTCTGGAATACTAGACTGGCACCGGCCAATGTAGTGTTTGCAGACACACACACACATTTTGTTTCGTGATCACTGATGTTGCTGCTGTTGCTTTGTTGTTGTCGTTCTTGCTGCCCATTTTACACTTTGATTGGTGTTACCGTTGCTGCTTCTTGTCGTTGTTGCTGTCGGATGAATTGCTATGAATCGCACGATTCTGAGGTCGCCCAATCAGCATTTTGGTGGTCTTCATTTTGTGGCTGAAACAAGTCTAGTTTGATCTGGTTATCTGACCTGTTTAGCTCATTCCTGGTTAATGCTTTTTTGAATTGTTTGACCTATATTTTTTGAACCGTTTAATGGATTTTAATGGTGGTTGAGAACCAACGCTGCTGGTTAATGACCAACAATGCTGGTTGAAAACCAAAAAATCATCCAATCTTAGTCATTTATAGCATTGAACCACAATGTTAAGCACTGCCCAGGGGTGTTTTTTCCCGAGAACCAGCCTTGTCAAAATGACGACCACCCTGTCGAGGTGCTGTCCATAGAGACCTGGCATCAAGTCTTGGCAGAGGCGCGGAGCAGCGCTGGTCCCATGGTCCCTGGGGGATTGTGACCACCCGGCAGACGGACAGGCAGGCAGATGGATAGATGGATGGATGGATGGACATGGATAGGTGGTCACATAGTTGGATAGACAGAGAAATAGATGGTGACAATGCATGGATGGATCAGTTGATGGATGCACAAACCGACAGAAGAGTTGGAAATTGAATGGAAATTACACACAGCAGTGGACAGGCAGAGAAATGAGCAGCGTTCTAAATTGCCGCTAGTTTACTTTCCTTTTCGTGGGAATTTATTCTAGGAAATCTTGACTACGTCTCGCACCGCGAAAGCTCGCGAAAGCAATGTTCGCATGCATTTGTATTTTCGGATGTGTTGTGTTGTTCTGACTTCGCGAAAGGCAACAGTCACCAAAATCATACACAATCACAAAAGGAGGGTTTCGCGAAAGCCCGCGAAAGCAAATCAACATCCAAACGTTTCGCGAAAGCAAACACCTCATCCGCGAAAGCTCCGCGCAAGCTTTCGCGTAAGCAAGGAATAATTTCCATTGCGCGGAAAAAGGATTCTAGAACAAAGCTCAAATGGACAGAAGGACAGACAGATAGATTCCAGACACATGTGGCTCTTCGAATGGATCGCTCTGTCATCCTTGCATCTCAGCTAGCCTTTCTCTCCTATAGGCTTCCTATCTTGAAACTTCCGCCACTGCTTTGTGGTACTTGTTTAATTTCCTCTGATTTACTGTTCCCACAAGTCACTATCGCAAACCATTTTTTTCCATCCTTTATCATTTTTCGATCACTATTCATCACTATCAAACTTTTCCCAACGAGAGTATCCATAAGAATGGTTTTGTACTGGTATTTCCCATATCAATTCACCGTCAGTAAGGCATCAGTTTACTCAGTTTACCGTCAGTCAACCATCACTGAAGCATCATCTAAACCGTCCAAACCCATCAGAATACCATCAGTTCACCCTTAAGTTTAACTCTTAAGGGTGCACTCATAAGGATACTCATCCACTTAATTTTTCACATCTGTCAATTCATTAAACTTACATCGGTTCACTTCTCACTCAGTTTTTCTTCAAATCTCTGAACTCACCTTGAAATCTCTGGACTCTGGCCACTTCTCAGTTTTCCCTCAGCCCATGAAGCTCAAGCGCGGTGCCGCGCTGGCGCTGCTTTTTGGGTCCGGTGGCGCCTTCACGGGGGCCATGCTGCGGGCGGTGCACAGCGTGGCTACGTCGCTGAATTGGCACGTGGCCACGTGGCCAGTGCCTTGGCAGAACGCCCGGTGGAGATTTTCCGTGGTGGTTTCTTAGTGGGTTTTGTGAGGGGCTTGCAATGCTTAAGAATACGAGGACACATGACTAGTGTAGTGGTTGATAAATGTTTATAAGGATTAGTTATATATGGTTTATTATTGATATAATAGCAATAATTTTGTAGGGGATTCTGATGGTAAATCACAGGGAATAGCCAACAAGAATGGTTAAACAACTGCTAGTCATGGTCCTTTCTCAACATAGGGGGCGCCAAAGCTAAGGTGGGTTTGCGATGGGCTAAGAATGATTAATAATGGTTTATTTACAAGGGACAAAAATGCACAATAAGAGGGTATATACAAACTATATGTAATGGTTGGTTTATGACTATAAATCATTGATCAACTGGATGAATTTGGGGGTCCCCTATTTTGAGAAACACCCAAGATGATGGTGACCAGGTTGGTGGCGAGTGAAGATGGCAGGGTGAAGATAGCTGGGGATTAACAACGCTTATGGTTGGATGGTCATTATCCCGCGTTCAGGATGATCAAACCATTTCATGGTTATCAATCAATGAATAGGTAAGGGTTGGGGGTTATGATTATCAGCGCTTATGGTATTGGACCATTGTTGCGAATCATGCATGGATATTCCAATGCTCATAAACCATCGTATTTATGATGAGTATTAATTATCAATGATTTGACAAGGATAGCGAATTGAACCGATCCATCATTGATGGCTACATCTTCCATTACAAACTTGGAAGTTAGAAATTTCTATTTTCTGTAGGTGCACCCGCTATAATTGGTGGATGTTCAATCTAGCCAGTTCAGGTTAGTTTACCAAGAATAGTCATGCTGAGTCATGCTATCAAATATGATTGATTATCCGCCATTTTTGGGAATGTTGAAGGACATGATTAACATCAATGATGGTAAATCAATATTGGCAATCAGAATACTCCATCATGAACGGGTAATCACCATTCATAGGTTCATGGTGGGCGGCAATGGTTAATTAAGCCAATCAGTCACCATTTATTGATTATCAATTACTATATGAGTTTGCAGAGATTGCATAGTCGTTTAAAATGACTGGTGATTGACTATATCTAACTATGATTTGATGATCATCAACCACTGCAGGACCGGTTGTTGATAAAGATGGTCAATGATATTGCTGGTTGTGAATGATGCTTACTAGTGATCACTGATTGCCAGTTTACAAACCACCATTGCGGCCACTAAAAATTCAGTGTCAATTCGGTGGGATGGCGCCAGTCGTGCTGGCAGCAGTGGGGGAGCTATTTTGGGTGCAGAGATTGCAACCTTAGACCTCAACTGGTTTCACCAAAATACGGCTGCAGGATTTATCAAGAACCACTTTTATTTGATGAACAACTAGGGTTTATCAAGTTTATTTAATGAACAACTCGACTGATTTCTTGTATGTCGACGAGATGTTGAGTTTTTCATCAAACCCTGTCCACCATCAAGCACTGCCAGTCATTTCCTGCCAGCATCAATGACTCAAGCTAGCTGATTTGTACGCCAAAAGGATCCAACCAGGTGGCGGTTGTTGCTGCTTGCTATGAAATATCACCATTAAGAAACTCGACAGGGCATTCTGAACCATTTCTTGATCATTATCAACGAGGTGATAAACCATTTTTCAACCATCTTAACCACCAAATCCACGGCACTTAAATAATCACCATTAACCGTTTTTGTCTCTGGCTCCTGGCGGTGATCTAGGGCTTGGTGTATGGCAACAGCACCATCTTCCACTTCGCCAATGTCCCTGAAGCACGAGGAAATGCGCTCGGGAAATACCGGGAACGGCGAGTCTTCACCTGGGGTCAGCCAGGCAGAAGACGTAATTACACAATGCCAATAAATGACTGATGACTGATGCCTCATGATTTAATTATGTGTCATCATGTGCAAACAACTTCGATATCATATGGCCAGATTGATGCTTGCTCCCGAGATTTGTGTATCTAATCTATTCAGTCTCTTGGTTTATTACTGCTTTACAGCTGTTTCGGCTGATTCAACACCAGAAACCATTCTTCACATAGGAGATCCATCAAACCATTCCCCATTTCAGCAGTAATTTACCTCCGCAAATGGCTCGTTTCCTGGCTGGACTCCGGTGGGTCACCTCGCGGCGCGGAGTTCCACGACCCAATGGCACCATCCTTGAAGCACGAACTTCACCCCTACCATCATGGTTGCTCATCGTTGGATAGTTGATCTGATAATCATGAAACATTTTGAAAGCCCTCACATGGTTTGCGCCCATTGGTCACATACCCACCATATCCCATTATTTAGATAGTAAGATAGTAATGATGGCTATGTGACAAGTATGAAACTGATCATGATAACAATGATGCATATTGCGACCCATGTGGTAATATCCTGTTCGTAAGAATACCCACGCGGTATGACTAGGTTCTTTTGCCAGTGACTGTACGTACGGTGTTTTATGCTTACATCACCAGTCATCGCTGCTATCTATTCTCGTTATATACTACTGAATATTCATGACAGTTGTGCATATCTCCTATCTATAATTGTCGGTAATACCCATGAGGGTTGTCCACATCCGTTATCATGTTTACATGATCGTATGGCTGAATGATGTACAAATGAAGGTCATACCAACGATACGTTAGAATTGGGTATGTTACGCCAATATGATTACACAATATGGTAGTAATACAAATTGAATATTTCCATATAAATCACCATATACCTAACGACAACTATTGCCAAATACTAATGATATAATGATGGTTGGATGCAACCCCCCTGGCCCTGGGTGTAATGGTTCCCCTATGCGCTAGGACACGTGGCGCTGACTATCGACGACGGCCTGTGCTGTAAGGGCCAAGGTCGAGCGTTGATCGCCGAAGTGCGAAGCTTATTGAAGGAGCGGAGCAGAGCGGAACACCGGGCACCACTGGGGCACCAGGGCGGGCCATCAGGGTGGGCCTCCAGGGGAACATGAGCGGAACACGGCGATATATTTTTTTGAATTTGGTGAAATAGGCATTTTGAATGGTGAGGGGATAGTTAACCAACATAGAAACAATAAACAAAGTGGATTATCACCACAGCCAACAGAAAACCAGGAGCAAAAGGATGCAAAAGTGGTTTTACTAGAGGTTGATAGTGGTTTGATGATGATTACCCAGCTTCTCAATGGGCAAGAGCCAACAATGAGCAATAAGGACCCAAAAAACACACACAACCAACAATTATATTGGTTTCTAAAGGTTGATTCTCAACAAAAAAGCAACACCAACCAACAACCCTTCGTGTGCGCGTAAGTGTGCGCACATTTTTGTCAAACATGCAACCTCAGTATGCCTCGGTCGTATTACATCCTCACTATACATTGGCTCCCCTACAATCGGTTTGGATTGAAACTAGTCACATTGTTTTTGAGTCGTAAAAAGCCATCCATGGTGACTGAAGGTACTCCCAAATATTTCTATGAACAAACCTAGAGCTTCAAAAGTACAAAAATATCTGCTCGAGCAAATTTCTGCTCGTTTACTTAAAATGTGCTCGTTTGCGATTTGGCCATATTGGGGATATGATGATAAATTAGAAAACCCATAATTCCACATCTTTCCTCCTTCTTCCCCCACAGCGTGCACAGTACAGTGCAACACCACTGCCTTTTTCCTTGTGGAGCTGGGTTTCTCTGAGCTGGTCCGGTACTCAGCTTTTGGATGCTTTGCTCCATTCAGCTCGGTACTGGATTAAGCTTTTGCGAGCGAGAGAGAAGACTTGCGTGAGACTTGTTGAATGGACTTTCCTGCTGACCCTGCTAATTCGTCCTATAAAATCCTCGTCAGACCAGCAGGCAGTGCCTCGGGGGCCCCCAATCTCTGGATCATGTAATATCTTCGTCATGTTAGCTTCATGCAAGGCACTGTGTGTGACATACACCAAGTGCCTGGCTAGCTGGATTGAGTACATATTCAGCCGAAGGTTGTTGAAGAACATATTCCATCTGAAGCCTTGGGCTTTGGAAACAAAGAAAGGGGAGGCTAGAAAGGGTTCCAGAAAAGTTATCAAACAGCCAAGGAACAGCACATGGCAAAACATGTGGATCTTGGGTCTGATGTAGTAGAGCGCCCAACCGTATGTTGAACTGAGCACACTGCAAGAACCGTATGCTTCCTAGGATGCTGTCCCAGCAAGTGGGCCAACAGAAGCCATTAATAGGATGCACGTACAGCAAAAGCATGCAAAAGCCCATGACACAGTTCTCAACAAGAAATCTAGCATGGAATCTTGAATTGATCAAGTGTCAGCCATATTCCAGCCATTGTAAACGGCATGCTCAGCTTCGGCTCTGTTCAACCAAAGTTTGCCACAGTAAATAGCTCGAAAAAACGCATTGGTAGAGTTGCAGCCCCACTTGACCACTTTGAAGAGGTCCTGGTAGGTTTCCTGATGGGGCAAAGGGTGCCAAATGCTAGGTGACCCAATATGGTAGTTCAATTCAACATAAAACACTCTGAACATCGATATGATGGACAAACAAGCGGCTGGGACCGCATGCTCGTCCATCCTTTCCATGACCGATTGAAGCCACCCTGACACCAAGGCGGAATCCGAGCCTTTTCCCAGACCTCTGGGATACTGCTGCAACCTCAGATGGCAAAGATTGGGGGATCAGGAAAGATAGCGAAAAAGCACCAACAAAACTAACAAACCACATGATCTTATACGTGATTGGGAAAATTTGTAGCATTGAAGTTCAAGGGGCGATGTTACTTTGAGCTCTTGGAAGCTAAACTCCTTGATGGTGCTGGTTTTCCGTCTTGTTGCGCACCACGTTTTGAAGGAATCGTATGCAGCATCCAACTGTTGTGGGATGTTGGTACCCCCAAAGGCTACACATCTCACGGCAAGGAATACAAGAGTGGAAGCCAGTTCATCTTTCCCAAATCCAGCAATGGCATATGTGTGAGCCAGATCTACCTTTATCAAACTGGGATCGTCACCACTAGGAAGCAAGTTTCGTAGGGCTGCTTTTGGCCCAGCCCAAAATGGATCAGGCGAAATTGCGTTGGAAGGCCAGCTTCTAATGAGAGCAGTAGGTGTGAAGTCGTACCAGTCCTCAGCAGCAAATACCCAAGAGTTGGAAGGGAGGATAGCATCTACAATTTCACCGGAATACTTGGGGGAGAACATGGAAAGCTTAAAACATAAGATGACCCAAAGCCATGAATCAGCAATATCGCAAAGGTGGCACTTGCGCTTCGAGGTGTATCCGGTCTGGAGTTTGTAACTGGAACGTAGGAAGGGCCAGTCGCCCTTGGTCCCTAAGCACTTTAATCGAAAGGTTACGGTTTCATCGGCACATTTCACCTCACAGGGAAACTGGGTAAACCATATGAAATTATTTCAGTTCAAAGATCCTATAGCTAGCAATTTGTTCCCACAACCTGACCCCGTAAGTTCACTCGAAGGCCTCGATGCCCTCTTGGTAGAGTTGGTTCAGATCATCCACCAATGCTTGAAGCAAATGCTGCAACGTACCACCTTTCGGCGCATAGTTTTCAGAGGGGATAGCAGTGTAAAGCAGCCTGGTAGTGAAGGTGTTCCTTAGCTTTTGGTGAATAAACAGGTGGTGAGAAGGGGTGCGCATGAGAGCAAATGTTGAAAACCCAAACCATGATTTCGGGATATCAAGAAGCAAAAATTCTGAAATTGAAGGGAAAGATCCTGGATGAATTCAACTTTTCACATCCTCCCCAACTCATCACTGGCTGGAACGATATCACCATGATGGGTCGCTTGACTTGGCCTCTCCCCTCATCCCCGTGAATGTACACCGGGATGGTGTGCTGGGGATCTTGAGGCCAACTGCCATCCACGTAGGAATGCCGATCCCAGAATTGGCTGAGCATGGACTCAATTTCCGTGAGCTGTTCATTCACCCTCAAACCTCCCAAGAAAAAAAAGCCATAGTAAGGATCCTGGAAACTTGTCTTCAACCAGGCACTCAAATGCAGGACAGGCCAGGTGCAACGACCTGGTTTCTTGTAGCGCGAGGTCCCCCTTACAGGCGTGTCTTTCACTCCCATGACTTTCACCGGCAATGTTTTGTGATTCCGATGAACAAAGGAGTGCAGGTTACGGCTGACATTTCTTCCATAGCGATCATGGGTTCCAGCATCGGCCAACTCAGCAATCTTACTGTCATAGATTCCTCAGCTAATGTCATGGCTATATGTTTGAACATCTAAGACCCTCACTTGATCTAGCTAGCTGCTTTTTACTCAACCAGTTGATGCAGAAAATGCTATTGGACAAACATAGCAATGATCTAACTTGCGTGCCAAGTACCATGGCGTTTCAAGAGTCGATCGGTTTTCCGAGCCCCAGTCACAACATCCTTTGCAGATGCCTAGAGTGAGCGCAACAAACACCCCGCTCCGCTATGCATGAGTCAGTGCATACCATTGACATGATTCCCCTTTTCTGACCAAGAAACTCCTTTGGCAAAGTTCTCGACCATAAAGTCTTGTAGGTCATCATCTGAATCGCTGGAGTGGTCACCTGGGCTACTAGCGAGCTGGTAAATAGTAACGTTACAGGTCAAGTCGGTTACTGAGTTGGTAATTGCTTGTGCCTGCTAAGGTCTGTGTTAACTTGGGTGCATCCAAAGCACCTCGTTTCAGCTCATCTTCGCGGTGACCTGGCACGTAAGGGGCTCAGATTCTGATGGATGCACTCTTGGCTGGTGGATTCCAATTTCCGGCAGTAGATACACAACTCCCCAAAGGATTGGGCCGCAACAGCTTTGCATTTTTTTTGGGACTGGGCGATTGTTCAAACACCACTTCGGGCAGAATCATCTAAGCATGCCTGCATCACCCAAGGAAACATATCATATATCTATCGATAGTATGAACCGTTTGCACATTTGGATGAACTTCAGTACTTGGGGTGCAGCTGGCAATCTCAAAAGCTATATCGATTCAAAAGTGCACTCTGACATGCGCACTTCCCTCAAACAGCACAACGTGTTGATGAACACATTGTGGAAACCCGAAAATATATGTATGGAGTTCATGTCTCCTTTGGCTCCTTGCCTTTCCTTTTGGGAGCAGCCTTGGGCTTTTCAGCCGCTTTTGCCTTTGGGGCCTTTGCCTTCGAGGCCTTTGGACCCTTTGCCTTTGGCACTTTTCCCCCATCACTCCCCACCGCTGAGGAAGGACCAGAAGGCGACTTCATAGCCCTGAGGCCAGCAAGCTATGGCAAGAGAGGGCAGTGGGACAGGGAACGGTTTGATTCAAAAGTCTTGCTAGCAATTGCAGCTTGAGAACTTACCACGAACAAGGAGAGAATTCATGGATACATCCAGTTTTGTGACAGCCACGAAGTTCGCTTGGATCTCAGTTCGCTTTGACCTAGGGTTTGCAAACATGTGAGGTCCCCAGCAGTATCAAGTTAAAATGCACCAGTGGCAACATAAAATGTTTTCCGCAATTGCCAACTATGTTGTCAATAAGCCACTCTGTGATTGAAGCTGGCGCAACAGTAGCTTCCGACAAGGTTTGGGCAAGAGCTTCATACTTCGATTGCATATCCACCAACGATTTGCCAATTTGATCTGCCAACCTAAGATAGTCCAGCAGGAGGAATGTTGCGCAGGTTTATAGTACTCATGCAAACCAAGGCTGTACAGCATTAGCGTGAATTGGGCCAAGTCTTTGTCAAGGAACCCTTGGGATGCTGTTGTCCCAACAGACCGGAGTCGGTCCTGGCAGGCCATGCCCTATAAATTGTGGTTGGATGGGACTTACACATATTGCACTGATTGGTTCAACTCAACACTTGGGCGGTCCGTCTCGGTTCTGAGTCTGTCCAGTTTTTTTCCAAGGACATCGACGAACCCCGGCAACACTTGCAGCGGCGTAGTTGTTGGAGTGACTGTTGGAAAACATAACCTAAGGGCATTGACTCCATGAAGACAAATCAGTTCGGATATGTTGATCAATTTGTTGCACACCTCCTTAGTCGCTACCTAGTCAACTGCGCTACCATGATTGGTATTTTGGTTCAATACAAGTTCTGGCTACGAAACTTGAAGGTCATGATTCCCGTAGTGTTGCCGACAGTGGCAGGGGCAGATTGTCCAGGCTGGTTGACTGGGAGTAGGCCGTCTGCATCAGCCCCGGCATCAGGCAAAGCGGAGTCGAAAAGTGAACCTTCATCATCCTCGCGAGTGACAAAGGCAGTGGGGCCCATTACCATATTGCATTGGGTCCCGGAAAGATTGAAAGACAAAACCAAACATGCCATGATCAAAGAATTAAAACTGAAACATGCACATTGAATAACAAGGTATCCTGGACGGCAATGCTACCGCTTTGCTCAACCTCCTCAATCTCGGCGTTGCTCAGTTCAAACGTTTCGTTGAGCACTATCTGGATCTCCTCTTCTCCATGCACCTGATTGGTCCTCACCCTACCACGGGCCTGGGCCCATGCCCAAGCTTTGTCCACCATCTTCCTCAGGGAATGGAGCAAACCAAAATTAACCGTTGGGGTAGTCCCTACTTGCAGCATTATGAGAGCAGTATGGTTGTTAAATTGAACTGGGGCCCTGTCTTTGTCCAACCCTTCTCAGTCTTCAGGATATGCTCAGAGTACCAACCACCTCCTGCGTTTTGATTACGTGTCTTGACGGTCTTCTTGCGGATCTGGATTTCCATAGCTTCGAAGGAACCATGTTCGCGGAACATCTTCTTGAGTTCCTCACCTCGATGATCATCTGATTTGAAGGGAATACAGCTAGTGTCATTACATTAGCCATATCGTAAGCAAGTCATGTTGATTGGATAGCATACTGTCATCCTCAGCTTAGCAACGTCCAGCAGTGGTTCCCCACATTTTCAAAGCCTCTGCGGAACACTTCAGCTCACCACCAGCTTTTGGAGTGAAGTACCGACGCATCCTGGGCCAGGCAGCAGTATCAGCATTGACCTGTGGAAGGACAACCGAGCTGGTCATATGAAGTTGGTGAAAAAAGACATCCCCCAAAAGATATCCACCCAGAGTAATGGTGCATAGCTTTGGCTTTGTGATAAGAGTGACTAAGATTTGCCAATAATGCCATGTTCATGCACATGACTTTTCAATACCAACCGAACAAGAAACATCACGCAAATGGTAAGTTTGAGGTTTTAGTTTTGAGTTCCTACCAGAGTGTACTCTCAGCCGCTTGACTCGTGTAGTAGAATTCGTTCCTTACAAGAAGATTGTTTGATTCTTTCACAACACCCATATCAAATGCTGAAATATTGTTTGTGCATTTACTTCCCGAATGGATCCTTTTGGTTCGCCTTCCACTTGTGATATGACATGTAATAATTGCTGTGTAAGAAGAACTCTTGGTTTGCTGAAATCCAAGAAGGCTTAAAAAGTCACTTTTGAAAATAGTGGTTTTGACATAGTTGGTAATAGTCTTGCCTTGAGATCTTTAATCAACATGAAAAGGCTCAACCAAATAATGATGCATTATTCAATTGTTTGTGATCTGCACACTTCTACAATAATGGTTGGCAGTATACACTTGGTTGCAAAGAAATGTAAAACACGTCCCTCGCTAAAGACGATGAGGACTCTTTTTGGGCTGGTATCCTGAAGACCTACCAAACCTGACCCTCTCTTCCATTGTGATGTAGTCTAAGTACCCAGCTTATAGGGTTCCATTTCGGGACCAGCTGTTTCTTGGGTGCCTTTCGTGTTGCGATGTCAACCCAGAAACATATCATATGTTGAAGACCATATGGTACCGTTGGTTCGTTACAATGTTGAGGATACTTATCAACCAATCATTAAGGAAGGGATTCTCTCACCAAGCCGGGAAACTTGAAATACTCCGTCCGGTCGCCGGAAGGAGTTGGTTCTGGAGCTGCAGAAGCTGAGTCACCAACGTCGGACTCTTCAGGCTGCACTGTTGCTGGACGTGGTGGGGGCATGGAGGGTTGAACAATTTCACCTGGCACAGTTGTAGCGGGGCTCATGTTTGGAGACCTGGGCTGGGAATCATCCAAAAACGGCATCTGGGTTTCATCTGGGACCGGACTTGTTGGCTGCGTTGGCACAGGCTCAGCCATTGCATGTTTTTCTGTTGCTGAGTCTGCAACTGAAATGGGCTGGGACTCATCTTGTGGGTTCCCGGCAGCGAATGCACCATTGTTCTCCGTGGCATACACGCCCCCTTAGCAGGCCAGTGCACACTCACAGGGATCGCGCACAAACGCTGGCACACAGACACGCATGCGCACTGTCAGGATGCAAAACACATAGAGAGCCTGGAACTGGTGGATCTGCAGGTTTGCCCGGTGCTGGTGCGTTGTTCATCTTTCGACGAAGGGCTTCGACTCTACTCTTTTGAGCCTTGTTTGACAAAAAGCACGCAAAGTGAACTTTTGAAGATGGTACAAACCTTGGAACATATGTTGAGCACGTGCACTATATGTGCCCTGCCTGGATTTGCAATTCAAGTTCCCTCTTGCGCTCCGTATTGGAGCCAGGACCCTTGAAACCTACATTTGCCATACCCTCCACAAGAGTATTGTTGGAAAGCAAGCGCGAAGACATGCTAACTTCCAGCCAGAATAGCTGAGGATAAACGGACAAAGCATTCAGCATCAAGCAAAAATGCAAAAGAGACCGGAAAAAACACTACTTTCACCAATGTGCGGTGTAAAATGCCTCAAAACTAGCTGAAAGCTACAAACCTAAAAGAGCACTTTTTGAGTGTGCGCTCGTGTGCGCGAAAGTGCGCTCGTGTGCGCAAAAGTGCGCTCGTTGTGCGGCCTGTTTTTTACCGCCAAATTCTGGCAAAAACTCTGAACTTGTCTGTTTCAGCAGAGTCTATGGATTGAATTATCAATTTCGATCTAAAATGCAACGAAATCAGTGAAACATCTCTAGGATTCAGCATTGGATCGACCTATCATCCCCTAAGGCCGGCCCCTTTGGTGCTTCAAGAGCTCCGCATGTAGGGCCACATTGCCCAAAACCTGCAGCTGAATAACATACTAGTGTCATTTGGTTCAGTTGGACAACTGATAGTGGAATATGGTTGGAACAGATGGTAATTGCAGCAAAGGGGCTGTGCAACGGTATTCATCGATGAAGGAATTAATCGATTCATACCAATGCTCCGGGATCCTGAATTAAAAAGGATTGAGGGAACATGCTGGGTCGAAGCCACAAACCCCTTAAACAACAGCATTGATCCTGTTCTAAGAGCCGGAAGGTTAAGTACAGTAGTTCATCCAATCTCATTTCCCCAACATCGATTACCCAACCAGCCAGCTGACTACCCCCGTTCAAATAAACTTCAAAACCACATAAGCCACCATGGTCCTGAGTCGCTTTGAATGGATAAGGTAGTCAAAAACCTCAAGTAGCTCACCATCCTCCCAAAGGTCGCCCATGGGAAGGGCGTTGAACTGGTCAACCTCTGACAAGGTTGGGTCCACTTGAGGTTTGAACCTCAAATCCTGTCTGCTCGGCCCACGGAGGTGCTCTTCGTAGCAGTTCAGCAGTTGGCGAGCAAAGCCACCAGGATACGTCCTCAGCCACTGGAGCATGGTCTCGTGAACGGCTGCAGTTTGGGCGCCACAGCATAAGGCATACGTGTGGTTGTCTACGTAATTCTTACACGCAGGATTTGTCAGCACGATGGTGATCCCTGATCCCTGAAAAAATGACCAGAAAATCATTAAATGAAATCAGAGTAGATCCAGAACTCATCAAGAGGTATCAAGGGAATAGGTGGTGAATTGACATCAGGGTTATATGCATGTTTGATCAACTATTATTAGGACACATGATCGAAGCAGTTTAGTTAAAGTCCAGGGCTCTTGCTTTGGGATAAACCTGCAGTGCCTTGAAAGCGTTCTCGTCCGTTGCTATCCAGATACTTGCCTTAGTTATTGCCACAACAAAAGGACCCGGTTGTTGATGGTAAACACAAAGCATTAGAAATGGAACCAAAACTGTCATTTTCAGCATCGGTACGTGTGGTTTTGAGTTCAGTTCGTTGTTCACGCTCCACCTTCGTCAGCGTGCCCAAGTCCAGGAGGTAGAGTTCCCTCATGTTGCTCCAACACTTAGTTGGTTTAGGGCTTGGATGGCCGTGAAGCATCATCCAAAAACTGCATTCATAGGCCTAGGCATCAACAAAACACACGTGCATGTTTGACCCCTTAATCTGAGCCATGTCAAAAACCTGGTGGTAATCATGGTTATATCATTAGGAACGCTCAGGGTATCATAATCAAACCACGGTTTTTGACATTGCTCAAGTGAACAAACTGGTTGAATTCATGACTGGTGCGTTTGGTGATGCTATAGATTTCCAGCATCCCCTTGAGTGGACAGTGTGCACCAGAAATCTTTAGCATTTTACCATCAGTTTCTGAGGGCAGCACATAAACCACATGGTTTATCAGCCAGCTGAATCTTCGGTGCAAGGCCAGAAGAGATTGGCGTGGCTGCTCCACGACCCAGAGGCAATGGTTTGCCAAGAGAACCAGTATGAGAAGTACTAGCCTGAGTGCATGGACAAATCAATTTGCATCTTAAAACTTTTGACTGCGGAAACAATCATAACACAAACCGAATTGTGTCCAGGAACCGTGTGATCATCATGGAGCTTCTTCGAACCCAAGCAGACCCCATAAAGCCATGGATGTTAATTGGGGACCTCATCGATGACCCTCTAGCCGGCAACCCCCAGCTGGAGCAGTCGGGCCCACATACACCGATGCTGTTGGCCATCATCCCCATTGCGATGGCGAGGGTTAACCTGAGCAACGAATCGGGACAGGAGTGTGGGATATGATGGGATACGCATTAGATACCAGTGGCAAACACGGAGCATCCGACAAGAAAAACACATCATAGCTGAGGAACACAAACCCTGGTGCCGAAAGGAAGTCCATCGTACGTGGGTTGTGGGTAATGTCATAGCTGGCACATCTATACCCATGCTCGGTCCTGAGCAGCAAGTTTGGTCCGTATCCTGTATTACCCCTGGGCAAAGCGCACAGCTTCAATTATGCAGGTCCAAAGTGGTCCACAATTACCAGGTTCCATCTTCAAGATATAATTAGAGGAGTTCTAGATACAAAAATGATCCATGGTCCCGAAAAAATGCAATTGATTAAGTTCTGGGGCTAGAGCCAAATCCTCGAAATCGCTTCCTCTCCACTAAATAAATCAAGTAGATCATAGTTGCAAGCCGGGACATCCATCCAGGATATCAGCAGTACCTTGGGTGAAGTACCTTGGGTGAAGGTGGTCCATGATGCTGTTTGGATTTGAAACTGACATGCATATATGTTAGTAAGCACCCAGCCAAAGCAATCAATGCCTGCAGGCGCAAGGACTGTGGTCTAGTTGAAACATTGCATGATGACTTGTGATGTCATATAGAAAGAATGTTGATTAAAGCCCCCACCTTTGGTGCTTGCACATGCTGCAGGCGTTGCACCGGGTTCTTCATTGGATGAACAAATGGACTACCCCTGTAAGCAAAAAAGCTGCCAAGTTTGATGGCCGTCGAATTCAACATCCCTGCCAGATTTCCAATAATCCAATTCTGAACCATGTCATGCCCCAAATGTACCAGCAGCAATGGAACTCTGGGAGTTTTGGTTGAACCTTGTTCAAGCTAAACTGCAAGCATAAGTTTTGCTGGTTGCATCGCCAACATGCCAGGCTGGCCACAAAGGATAGCAGCCCGAGCCCAGCCCGCCATCCAGGCACAACTGGGATTCCGTTGCAGCGGCTGGCCATGTCACCTGTGCCGGTTGTGCATCAGGCGTTTGACCCATGAGAGATCATGCATGTTGTTGATGATAGCGAAATCTTCCTGATGGGGAGCCGCAACAACAGCTACATGACCATACTCTTTGATTATAGATGAGCTATGTCATGTCGAAAACCTTGATTGGATTTAGTTGCTATCACCTGTAAGGAGGCCCTAGAATACATAGCCACGAATCAGAACATTACCACTAATGCCTAACAAAGGGATCACACCAAGGGTCTGTATGCGTCTCAAATGCAATGCATATTTTTGATCACTTCTCGCGCTAGTTCTGCTCCATGTGTGCATGAGCGGTGTGCTCACTGCTGGGCTTCCGGCTAAGATGAATGATTGATACTCCACTTCATAACACCGGGCTATGAAATGATCACGCACTTGCTTTGCAAGAGCTACCCAACCCCAAACCCAAGCGCATCAGCTTGGGACATCCCAAAGTGCCCACAGAGCACATCAGTTCGTCTCAGAATATGCCTTGGGCACAGTGGTCACAACCATCAAGGTCTGGTTTGAGGGGAAATGTCTTGGAACTTTCCTGGGAAACTGAAACAGTCCGAAGTGAAGTGATATGGTTGATCTGTTTGTCATGCACCCTTAAGTATCAAAGGGAACTTTCTAATATTCAAAAGGGAAGGTGCATTATATCGCATTGGTTCAGGGGTGTTGGGATGTGTTGAGTCCAAGATGCTTTCTTGCCTGCTGCCTTTGCTTCCTCTTCTGACTTACCCTCTGCAAGCGCCACCCTCCGAGCCACATGGTATGCTGATGACCTTCTGGATGCCCTCTGCTTCGCTTCAGATACATCAGCCTTGGGTGCTGCTTTTGCTTTTGGCTTTGCCTTTGCCTTGCATGTTGGCCTTGGTCCAGTGCTAGCAGCACTCTCGGCAGTCTCGGTGGGAGCACTCTCAGCAGCCTCGGTGGGTTCAGTCTCCGTGCCATGTGCCACCTTGCCCCTCTTGGGAGCTGAAGATGAAGATGCTGCACCATCGCCACTTGAGGATGCTTTGGAAGATCGTTTTGCCCTTGATGCCTTTGCCTTTGTCTCAATCGTCTCAGCCGGCTTGGTGTCCACACCACGTGCCACCCTGCGCCTCTTAGGAGCTGTGGATGAAGCTGCTGCACTATCCTCAGCGGCAGTCTCGGGCTGTGCATCCTTCTCCTTGGCGGCGGTCTTTGCGTCTGCTGCTTTAGATGGGGCTCTTGGCTTCCGACCTTTGCCACGTCCTTTGCCTCGACCTCTCCCCCGTCCCTTGCCCCGTCGATTGCCACGCCCCCGACTTGGCAAAGCAGATGGATCTGCCTCTTCCTCCTCTTCAGGATCAGCCGTTTCCTTGAACAGGTGTTTCTGCTCGGTAGGGGAAATGCTTTGGCCGACAGTCTTCAAAGTGTCGTCAGGTCGTGGGTTTGCTTTCTCATTCTCACATCTCACCTGCAGCAAGCTGCAGAACAGTTTTTAGATGCATGTGAGTTAAAGTATGAACTGGTTGACCTCCAATCCTGCAGCCTTTCAAAATTAATATGCCATGCTTTGATGTTGGTGGTCAAGCCACCTTGTCTTGAACACTCTCACGAGTCAAACTGCGAGACAAGGATGGCTTGCCAGAATCCAATGGCTTGTCAGCATCGGAGGTCTTGTCCGGGTCGGGAGGGTTGTTAGAGTCAGAAGGCGTGTCCAAGTTGGAAGGCGTGTCAACCCCCATGATCAAAGTCTTGGAACGAGGTTTGCCAGCAAAGTATGGTCGCTCACCCGTTTCCGCAGGCTGCCCCGGGTCCTCGCTCTTACCCACCTCCTCAGCCAAGTATTCCAAGGACTGCGTGTTCATGTGGAGCGTCTCGGTGTTGTCAGCACCTTAAGCCACTGAGGATATCGGAAGTACCCCCGAAGTTTCTGGGATATGGGAGGGCCAGCATCCAACAGCACTAGCTACAGCAACCGTAGTTCAACCTATGAATGCATCCTGGGCACATGGAACTTCAGGCTCAACCCACGATTTCTTTCGAAGCCTTCTTCTTGGAACTGGTGGAGGTGGCAAGGTAGCAGCAGGCTCAGGTAATGCGCTTTGGGATGTGCATGGAGTAGCAGGTGGACGTCTCAACTTTTGCTCCTCCTCCTCCTCCTGCATTCGCTGGTAGGCTTTTTTGAAAGCATCATCCCATTCACCATTAGAAGCTTCCACAGCCCATGTGGCAATGTGCTCTGGGATCTTGATCTTGAGCAGCTTGCCTTTCATGTTGTCGTAGTTCCGCTTTTTGTACTCATCACATGCTTTGTCCACATCCTCTTCTCGACCAACCACGGCCTCAACATCCATCATGAGTCGCTCCTCCTCCAGTGCTTCTAGCATCTCCTGCTCTTTCTGCAACTCGTTGATCAGTGCCAGCTGCTGCTCCAATGCCTGCAGTTGATCGATTTCCTCTTGAATTTGCGATGCTGTCATGTTGTCGTCATTTGTTGCAACTGCGTTCCTGAACGGGTTCTCAGTGATCTCCCCTTCCTCCTTTGGGTAGACTGGTTCCCCGGTTGCATTGGGGCACGGCTGGGCCCTTATATCTTCGACCCATCCTCTCTGCCCACAACGTAAGCACTCGAATCCATGGGTCTTGTTCTTCACAAGGTAGTGTCCAGGCTTCAGATGAGCTCGAGTATGATCTCCTTCCCAAGCGGGACTCACTTGAACCTAAGCTAATTTGTAAGCTGGCCTTTGATTCTATGGATGGGCTTGGTTTCAGAGCACCTACCACCAAATTATACCAGTAACTGCCTTGTGGGAGTCTACTGTCTACTGACTGCACCTCCTGGAACTTGATTTGCCCCGCCTGGAGGCGCCGAAGACTCTTCAGAAGAGGCACCAAGCGTGGATGGTGGCAAATCTTTGGGACCCTCACCTGCATAGATTCAAAGGTTGTATGGAATGGGTTTTGGGGCTAAAAGCACGCAAGGGTACAGGTAAGAAATTTAGTGCCAACCAAACACCAGCCTTCAGCTGCAGCGGGTTCCATTGCTGCATCAGGGGCATCCTTGCATAGAAGCACGGATGTTAGTGGAACAAGCTGTGGAACTACCAAAGTACTGCACCCGATGAATTATCAGTCCTCTACTTCAAGCACTGGGTCATCCTCCTCGATTTCAGTCTCAGTCAACTCGTGGTCATCCTCCT
The DNA here is from genome assembly GCA_009767595.1 of Symbiodinium kawagutii. Lineage (NCBI taxonomy): Eukaryota > Dinophyceae > Suessiales > Symbiodiniaceae > Symbiodinium > Symbiodinium kawagutii. The sequence goes on from VSDK01021387.1 coordinate 116,889, forward strand.
CCTCATCATCATCATCAGGTTCATCTTCTCCCTGATCATCTTCCTCTGCATCATCATCAAGAAGAGTCTCACCTGAGACAGTTTTTCTTTTTTCTCTGAAGCATTATGGAATAGTTTTTTGAAGAAGGTCAAGTGACTAGAGAAAACTATTGAGACTAGTAGCGGGAGGATGGAGGAACAGGGATTTCCGCTCTTTCATAAAGTCGTCTGATATTGGCCGCCCTCGGGCGGTGGCCTCTCTTTGAGAGGCGGGCAAAGGTATACACCAAGCGCCTGAGGATCCAAGCTTCCAGTCGGACCACTTGACCTCAGAGATAGCTAGGGCTAGATCAAGGGTAGGGGATGCTTGCAAAAAGACTACAATACAATTCTGTTGGGTTGATTGTTTGCTTTGATCGGCTTGGGGCTCTAGCGAGATGGCAATTTCTTGCCACGAGGTCGGCAGTGATGGAGAAACATCTCTGTAGCTTCCATTAGGGTAGACAAAGAAGGGCGAAGACCTAGGCAGTTTTGATGTGGACTGTTGGGAAGGCTAGTGGTACCAATTAATGCCACATGTCACATATTGACTTGAATGCTACATGGCATACCCTAATTTGTCCAAGAAACCCACGTGTTCGATAATGGGAGCTATGATGTCGTGGTTTGCGGCAACTTCTCGCCGATCCACAAGTTCCTTCCTCCCAATCTGTGCTATGCACATCTTGGCTGCCCTATGGCAAAGCTGGTCATTGCCTTTCCACTCGTCAAAAACAGCTATGGCTGTACTACTGTATACAGCCATTCTCCAGCAAGGCTAAAGACTAAAGGTACTTTGGGCCACAAATGCCTCATCATTCAAAGTGATCTCAGAGAAACTGGCTGGTTTGTCCCCCAGTGGTTTCCCAACCCTTGGTGCCAGCCTTGTGCAGGCGACGACGAAGCGTGCACTCTATGGGCCAACAGCTGCACGCAAAGGGTGGTATGGGAACATAAAGTGCATGATACATGGAAGTGAAATTATGCAGAAACCATGAAGTGCTCGTTTAGCAATAAAAGTGCTCGAGGTGGTTAATTCTGCTCGTTTACTTAAAAAGTGCTACGAACATGCTGATGTACACTTATTTCTGCTCGTTTGAAGTTTCAGGAAAATATAGAACTAGACAATGATATCATATTCACTAACCGCAACCTGCAATAGGTAAAATACCATTCATGCTAAAACTATTACTGTAATTTATAGCTACCAACCAAAGTAAGAACTGATGGTGGAGCCAATCTCCCTGAGAAATGGGCGCTTGCGCCCTCTGCGCTCGGGTCCCAGCACGCAGAGTGTGTGCCTGGCGGCGCCTGTACGTGAAGAATCGCCACCAGCAATCAGCAACAAAAACAAACAATGGCCAACAATAATGGCCATGGGTCAATATCAATTAACCAACTAATGGGGGATTTCCACCAACAGTAATAGGGAAAGCAATGGTTAACACGTGGGAACCAGGGGTACGGGTTTTTGACCCACTGACTAATGGCGATTTGGTATTGTTTGGAAATGGTTCGGTGAAAACTCGGTGAAAGAAACTGATGGTAACCAGCAAAATGGTGTTTTCAAACAAAACAGCAATGCACAAACAATTAGCAACATTGATACTTTTTTTATGCAAGGGCAATAGTGGTTGATGATGCGTGTTGATGATTAGCGTGTGGCTTGTCAGTGGTTAAATGGGAATAAACAAACAACCACCAATAATCACGTATGCTATGGTTGTTGATGCTTACTCCAATGATCTCTAATGATTGGTAATGGGTAGTGCATCGCTAATCAGTGATTGTTTAATGATTAAGGATGAGTGGTCGAGAATGACTATATATAATGGAGGTTAGTAGTGACTGATGATGGTTTGGTTGACAGTACGTATAGTAAAGGTCATCAATTAGCAATAGGCAACAACAAATTGGTCGGTTCGACCAAAGACAACTGACCGGCTGGTGGTCAGCAACGATCACCACCAACTGTAGTGAGTACAGCGGCTGTGAGCAGTGGATAGTAGGATTGATGTTGGTTTATAATCCTGAATTGTAGGTGTTCTTTCTTTTTGTTGTTGATCTTGCTTTTGTTGCTGTTGATATTATCTTTGTTATTGATCTGAAATTTTAGTGATAGTAGAATCTTTTTGTTGTTGATCTTGATTTTGTTGCTGTTCTCCATGTCCTGGTTGTTGCTTTAGTGAATCCGGACCATCTCTTGACCTTTCCCGATCTGGTTCTCCAGCTCGGTGCGGAAGATAGTCCGATAGACCTCCTGGTAACCATGACGATGACTAGCATGCAGGTTCTCCCAAACGATAAACATACTAATACAGATAGTTAACGAGAGCGCTGGCGCTGGCGATAGTCATTTGTCATTCTCACAATCTCCATCATGATCTCGATAAGCGAAGAGCCATGGAAGAACTTGACATCTCTCCTCTCTCTATGTCTCTCCACCTTTTTGGTTTGGACGTGGGAGGAGCATGGTGCAAGCGCGACATTTTTCCTGTGCTCCAACAACGTCAGGGGCTTCGAGAAGGACAGCGGGACACCATCGCATGATGGATTTTTCGCTAACGTGAGTGGTTCCCCTATGTGAACATTGCATGGTTCAGAGGTAACTTGATGCCAACTCACATGCATGTGTCCATAATATGCTTGTATATGTGGATGTGTGTGTGTATATTATATACATGCACGCATCTGTTTTGTTTGAGGGCACGCACAGATATATGTGTTTGTAATGTTTTGTCTGTTTCTATACCTGAGCACACAGGTGTGTCTACATATGGAAGGGGGCGCACTCATGTCTACATGAATATATATATATATATATACATATGGAAGGGGGCGCACTCATGTCTACATGAATATTATATATATACATATGCCTTTTAGAAACATGCATACATACGTACATGTAGCACAGATGTGTCTATGCGCACAGATGTGTCTATGCAAATGAGCCTGCATATTTTTCCTTGCAAATCCATGTATATGAACATGCATTTTTGTCTTTCGTATCCCTCCATCCCTCCATCCATCCCTCCATCCATCCCTCCATCCATCCCTCCATCCATCCCTCCATCCATCCATCCATGTTAATTACATGTCTATCTCTATATGTGCAAGCCATGTGTGACCCGCCACACACCATGGTCCTTCCAGGAGGCCAAAGAGCTTTTGGACGATGGCCATGAGTGGCTGGGATGGAAACCCACCACGTGAACCAGGGCAACATATGGTCATGTTGTAAATGGTAATTTGGCTGTGGGTCAAAAACCCGTACCCCTGGTTCCCCTATCATTCACCATTGGGGTTCCCTTATTATTGGTTGGTCATTATAAGCCATTATTGATGGTTAATATTGATCCACAGCCATTTATATTGGTTGTTAACAAGTTACAGTGATGACAGTGCTATAGTTAATTGCAATGATTGATTGAACTTGCAAATATGATGCTTCATATGTGCACAGGCCTGGTAAGTGTGATGCATGAGATGGGCTTAGTATAGTGAGTGTAGTCATAATTAATTCCTTATGTTTCCTGAATTTTGACAATGAAGTCACCTTCTGGTCGATACCAATGGTTGACAATGGATGATAGTGATAGTGATAGTGATGGTTGATTGTGGCTTTTGATGATCGATGATGGCTAGATGGAACATCCCCGCTGCTTGAAGGCAAGATAAGGCCCACAGTACTGGGAAGGCATGTCAAGCAGGGGTAGCGGCTCTTCACTGAGAGCTGATGGTCAATAAGGCTTGGCTATGAACTATCTATCCTTCCTTGTTCATAAGATTCTACTAATCACTACTCGCCATCTACCACTGTATGTTGCTTGGGCAATCTTGGCCGGTGGATCATCTTGTACTTGAAGGGTATTTTTCAGACAAAGTTGCTTGATCAGACATGTTTCTTTCCGGCTCTGGGCAAGATCATCACTTTTTTAAGCACCACTGTGAATGCATGAGTTGTTCACCACTATTAAACTATTCATGAATCTGACTGGCTGTCTGGCTTTGGGTCAATATCTTGTCATTCCTTCTGGTGAACATCCCATGAATGACCGGACCAAACTATATAGTCGTTGTTGGGATGTTCAGCTAGCCACTTTTCGGAACCACTATTGGTGCTGCATAGTGAGCTGCAGCCTATTTCTACGCAGTAGTCAGGGATCCCACAATGGGACAGAGATCCAGTCAAAGAACTGTGGTTTGGGGTTCAACGATTCAAAGTGGTCAGCCAAGTTTCAGCCAAGAACAGTGGGCTCCTATAGTTCATTGATTGAGTATTGTCCAGAAATTCAGCACCAAGTATTAATCCAAAAGTGATTCACGACGGAATAAGGCCAATTAGCCAAGGATCAAAATCATTAGAGTATATATTCTGCTTATTACTTGTTGTTCTTTGCTGAAATGTCCCTTTTGCCAACCAGTAACGTGTCAGGTTTGGAAACCACTGTCACTCGGACACGAACGACTTGGTGGAAAGTGAGTTTGGTTGGTTCACTACGGCCGTATTGTGGAATATTGTGGGTATTTAGAAACCACCTTAATTCGAGTATAAGGTTGATCCAGTATCTAGGGCGAATCCATTCATGGCCAGAGTCGCAAACTCTGCAGTGGAGTGAGCTCGAAACGAAGTCAGATGATTAGTTCAAGCTTTATCAGATCGAAGGTAGCCCGCCCTGGCCTACCGAGCTGGTTGCTTAGTCTTTTCGGTTCACAAAAAAAATGGTCAGTCAAGGTGGCGATGACCGCCCTGCCTGGCTTTGTAGCACTGCTGTTCAGCTGCTATCACCATGTCCCATTTGTAGGGACCCCAAGAACCAAAAATCATGGTGAATGTTGGATGACAAGGGCTAGCAATGCTTAATAGGATGTAATCCCCAACAGTGTGACCACCACCTAAGCTTAATGATAGGATATGATAGAATATGAGAGGGTATGAAAGGGTATGATTTAGCCAAGAGTGATCAACAATTAGGACAATTTTGGCACTGACGCCCTGGAGCAATAGAGATGCAACCATTTGCCACGTTGGGATTGCTGTTGGTTCATCCCCTACCCAGTCTTTTACGCCGTTGCCAAGTCTTTAAAGTTCTTGGGATGCCTTGAAAAAGGCATTTCTGCTGGCAATGTGGGATCCTGAAACAGTCATTCCCGCATCGAACCATCCCTGAATTTTTGGTCGGCATGACCGACATACAGCCTTGTGATGCCTTGTGCCAATCCTAGAAGAAGTGTGCCTGTGCCAAAAGTAATCCCTCATGCTATTCATCATGGGCCAAGTTGCAGAAGCCATTCTGAATGGGTGGTTCTTGTTCATGTTCACCCCCTGCTATCAACCATGAGCCATTGACATCATTGCTAACCATTACCAACCGTTATTGGGCAATCGCATGATTATCCATTAGTAAGCATTTTTGTTCACCAATGAGCCCTAGTAAGTTTCATTGGCCATTGCAGAATTTTCTTATCCATTGTTCAACGTAAATGCTTGTCCATTATTCACCAGAAGTGCTCATGGCCAACCATTATTGATCATGACCAACCACAATTAGGCATCCAGTAGCCATGATTAATGATGACTTAACAATTGATTGACCATCAAGTAGCCATCATGAAGCCATCAGTTAACCATGAATTAAGGCTTGATTCAAATTGATTAATTCACCGTCAAGTTACCCAATGATCAATATCCTCAATGAACCCTTCATTGTTTCTTTTCCATCACTTTTCAAGGCAGCTCAGGTGCGTCCTTGTCAGGGTGGTACTGCTGCCTGGGCTTTGCCCAGGTCCGTCTGATGGGGTGAACTACTTCGGCATGGAAAAAGCCGACTTCGAGCGTCCTGGCCAAAGGATTGCTGGGGCGTCCTGGTTGGTGATGAGTTGATGAGTTGGCGTTTCAGTGGTGTGGTTTTATGTGTAGTTCATGAACCACCCCAATAATTCGTCTTCCTTGAGTGTTCTTTCCCACCATGATCTTTAATTTTGTGGGTCCCCGCAGATTTCTTTCTCACTTGAGGTGTTCGTGGTATTTTTTGCTGTGGCTTCCGATCAACGCGTGTGAATTGTTGCAATCAGGAAAGCGCCGATCACTTTGGCGAAGTGTACCATTGAAATTGATGTTTCAGGTGGCCTCATCCTTGGTTGGATATTTGACTCACCCACATGTGCGCGGCTGAGGGAGCTGGTACCCAATTGCCAGGGCGATAATGTAATGAAGTATAATTATGTCCATTTTGATGTAGCAATACATTTGTATTTCTTTCGAAAAATTGGTTCTATTTTTGGGATTCCACCATTGGTTGGCTATAAATCCCTAGTGTTAGTTCAAAGATTTTAGGTTGACTGCCGTGATCATTTGATTCTACTTCAAACCAATTTGACTCTTTCTCATCCTGGTGGTGTGCAGTTTGTCAAGTCTCATGACTCATTTCATCTCATTTCACTTGATAATCTGCAACCACCCAGCTAACTAATGGGTGGAACCACCCACGAGTAGCCACCCATTAGTAACCATCCAGCTATGCCGGTAAAAAACATCGCTGGTGGCGGCCATCCCAAGGGTCCAGCTGCTTGACCTCCAAGGCGGGAGCTTTTGAAAACCTCCAGCAAGATCCAGGACCGGTGATGGCAGATGTTGGTCAAGGATTTGTTTCCAACAAAAAACATATGTGATAAAGATTGGTTGATGACCATGTGCCAAAAAACATGTTGATACTTTTTTGTTGGCAGATTTTGGTATAAAGGTGTGGTTACACACATGTTGGTCGATCTTTCCTCACCGATGGAAGCTTTGCAATTGAAGTGGATCGTTGGTGCCCGCGGCTGGGAGTTGGTGGTTTTGCATGGTCTTATGACTTCAAACTGTGGGACAACCAGCTGAATCGCACAGGATTATTGGATCTTAGCTGTTAGGTTTTCGATTCAGGCAGGGACTTGTTGGTTGCTCACCGAACACCACACGAGCATGGACGAAAGATATCATGTGATGCAAATTCATAGCATATAACTTGACATAAACTTGATATAACTATATAAACATATTATATGTCTACCATCTATTTGGATTAACCCAGCACATCTGAATCAACCTATGCTTATGTGATCGTGTGTTGTTTGGTTGGTTGCCTATGACCTGATGATTCATCGCTCGGCAGCTCCCACAGGAGCTCACCGGCAGCTTGCCGCGCTGGTTTCGAGCGCCGCAAGGGAAGTGAGCCCCATGGAAATTGGGGTCGTGGGAGGGTTTGCCCGGCCAGCAGCAGTGGTTTATTGTGGTTGAGAATGGTTACCGATGTTCAATCATGATTGGAATTGATGGTCAGTTAATGGTTACTGCAAATGATGGTAAGATGGTAAGTTTCTGTTCTACTACTGGTAAATTGATGAGAGAGTGATGGTGCATTGATTATTGATTGATGGTTAATTGCTGGTTAGTGATTTTCCAATGATGATGCTGATGATGATGATGAAGAATGATGTTTGATGGTTGCTCGATGCTTACAGTAATTGTGTCATGATAAAGATTATCATGCAAATTCTCAAGTGATACTTTCTCGATTGTTGAGTCATTATTCAGGACAATTCATCATGGTCAAGAATGGCCGCTAGCGGCTGATTTTGATAATTGTCAATGACAATTGTTGAAAAAGCGGTCAATGATAGGGGTTTGGTTCCACAGCCCAGCAGTGAAAAAGTAGTCCCGCAAAAGGATGCAGTGCATGTGGATGTGCTCATATACGAGCAAGTTGAGTTGCTTCTGAATTCTGAAATGTGTTTTTTTTCATAAATCAACTCACCATAAGATCCACGTGGTATTATGGTTTCTGAAGATATGACTCACCATGTGGATTTTCTACAAATCCCATAAGTTCCACTGTGCAACCCTCCTGGACAAGTCATGCAAGACAACTACCTTGCCAGAACACTGATTTGAGCAGGTGCCATGACCTATCAATGAGAGGCAATACTCCAAACTCAAAAACTATGACCTGAGTTCATGAAAGTATTTCTATGGCTTAAGTGGTTAACTACTAGGTTAGCAGGTCAACTCTATTAGTAGGTCAACTATTACTACGCGCTAGTTACCCAACACGAGCAATTTGCAACTCTCAACTTGTTGGTCATACCAGCGTTGGGGGGGTCGACCGAGCAACGAAAAACAAGACCTTGCTTGGTTGATAGTCCGCGATCAGACCAGTTACTTCGGGTCACCCATGAACTGGGAGACTGCAATCTTTCAAGCAATAGTTTCTAATGTTTGATCACTACTGATTGATAAACAAGGTTTTACTGCTGCTAGAGTTAGTAGCAACTACGAAAACCATAATCAACCAACATGAACTAATAGTTGGTATCAAAATAAGTAAGGATAGTTTAGGTTGCTTGTGGTTCTGCATCGCAATCCTCTTTGTTTGAAACTGTTTTGTCGACCAGTCTGAAGCATGATTACTTATTAACAGTGGTTTTATAATTCTGAACATTTGTTCACCAGTATGAGCCATTACTAGCCATCAATTATAATCATCGGTCAAGACCCCAACATTTGTTCGACATATAAGCACTTGTGCACTATGATTTCAACATGAGTCAGCATCATTTAAGCATGATTGACATTAATTAGTAATCATATGTTCCACCGCATTGTCCAGTGCAATGTTAATTCCACCATTAGTCGGAATCAGTAATGAGTCAACAATGATTTCAATTCAGTAATCTTTGACAATTTACTATTAACAATAATTATGAATTAGTGTTAACATTGATCATTGTTAACTGACATTCATGGTGATCGTAACCAAGACATTGTCATCAATGATGTTAACCAAGACAAAAATCGTTGATGACATTCATGGCTCAACTGGAGAGCTGTCCCGTCGTAGGTACTCTGGCAGCATGCACGCCGCGGTGTCGAAACATGGCATGGAGCATGCCCTGGGGGACTGCTACTGTGACGACTGGGCAGTTGAGGAGAGGGACTAGTGGACCCAAGGAACACATGACCACCAGCGGAACGATTGGTCGGTGAATGCGCCCAAGTTGAGTGCCTACTTAGCGGCTAATCCATCGCTTGTAACGTCTACTTATTGGTTAATTAATCCTGATTTGATGGTTAATTAGCGTTTTATGATGGTTACTTGATGATTCATTCATGAATTACGAAGGCTAGTATACAATGGTTAATGTATCTAAGTATTGGTTGAGTAGATAGTGGCTGATGTTTTTTTTTTTTTTTTCGGAACGGTTAACAACGATTAATCATGGTAGCTATGGTCTATTGCTAGCTAACCCTCCAGTTGGTGACTAGAAATGGTGCGGGAAACGACATGGGCCCGGCTGGGACACAACTAGGATGAGTGGCGATCCCAGGTTTTGTTAACATGGCGTTTACTTATTCACGATCTTAACGGTTCGGTGGAAGATGCTTGGACCAGGCTAGCCTATGAATGATACATAACGATATCTCCTACAGCATCAGATTTCCATTGAGATCATTATGATCGTCCAGATAGGTTTTCTTCTCCTTGCAATCCTCGTTGGTCCCGTGGAGCTGGATGGAGAATCACCAGCATCAATACGTTAGGAAAGTGGTGGAGTTTCCATTGCCAAGTTCAACATGTTCAACAAGGGTGGCAACCGATGATAACCAACAACTGTAGGACAACATGCGAGGGACAAGCAACAACACTTGGCAAAACGAGAGATAGTTCTGCGCACGAAATTATGGTTGTGGGTTCTAGCCTTCTAGCCCCTTTGTTCAAACCCCCAATGTGAATGAAGAATAGAAGGGATCAGTTGTTGCAGGCTATACTATTCATTATCATTGATCGATTGTAAGTGTATGACTGGCCATTTACCCTTAGACATCTTTACCAACTTGGACACTATCAGCCCTTCATCATCAACCATTCTCAGCCTTTTCTTAGCCATTAAAACCAACGATTTCATAGAAATCTGCCACTCATGGCATTTCTGAGCATTTCTTAGCCATTCTTGACAGCCATGATTTCATAGAAAACCCAGCAGCAGATTCCTGGCAGCAGCAGCAGCCTCCAGGATTCGGAGTGGGTGGCCAGCCAGCTGCTGCAGCAAGTGCGCGGCGGCTCGATCCTCATTATGCACATGCCGGAGCGAGGCAGAGCCCGAGACGGCTCCCCGCAGAACTGCTGGTTGCCGTGGGTAACTGCCAGGTGTGGCAGATGTAAGTGCAGTTAGAGTGGCTTATGAACCAGCTAATACGAATAATAAGAAGCTGGTAATCTAGCATGGCTGGCTGGAAAATCACGTATTTTAGGGAAAATTCCAGGGGAAACAATGATTGGTGGAATTTCAGTTGCTATATTAAATATAATTATAGGGATCATCCACCATTTCTCTTGGGTCATTGCAAATGTTCACTGCTTCGTTTGAATACCAGAGGGTAATTGATGGTAAATGCCGTGGCGAGAGGCCGTGACAAGCTATTTTACAACGAAAGATGTGGACTGGCTGATTTTCCAGGTAAAAAAGACCATTTTTGAATGGTGTGCGGACCCCTCTCTTTGTGGGCAAGCCCAATGCTATCACAAGAATTGACCACATCTCATCTCAGCACCACAAACCAGCTATCAACCAGCTCTCAACCATCAGCTATCAACCAGCTATCAACTACCATTGGTTCAACTTGGATGGAGAATTCCCAGAGGGAATTCCTATGAACCAACCAGCCTGGCTCGCCGCGCGCAGGTTTCCGAGAACATCTCTTGAAGGCAGGGAGGGACCTGCCACACATCACAGGAGCTGCCCTGACAAGGACGGTATGTCATCACATGGGTATGTGCCAAAATCGGAGAACCAATGGGCCCCTCCAAAAAATGATCATTTTACCAGGGAACCATTGGTCGTGGGGTCACTATTTCAGCACCCAAATGGCACTTCGGCATTAAGATCTAGCTGCCAACCCAGGTTTTTGCCCGATCCCACTTGAAGATTTTGGTATATGCTCAGCCCCCACCATTTTTTATGGTTTTCAGGGATAGAAACACCTCGATTAGTTGTCATGGTCACCAGGTATTTTTGCACCACCATGTAGTGAGTGACCGGTACCAAGTTATTTTCTGACATCATTTGCAGGCCTGTATGATTATGAGAAGCCACACCCTGCCAATGCTGAAGCTCTTATTCGTGGTTGGTGGTGGTGGGCCATATGCCATATGCCCACTCAAAGTAACTACCATGAATGGTGGAAACCATGATTGATAAAGGATGACTGACAATAACACATCGCTATGAACCACCTCCAGCTGTAAATTGTTTGGTTTCTTGACCAACCACTTCTGCACTAGGAACTGAGGGCCTTCAGAAACTGAGTAGAACTGAAACAATGCATGATTCACCGTCTCCAGCGCAATCGGTCACTAGGCCCTCACTAGGCTACCTTGAATACGATTTCATGATCTATCAAGTCCACCTGCGGCCCTGATATATCGGCATCCCCACTGAGTTGTGGACTCCGAAGTTGCAGTCAACCCATGGTGGGGTACAGTGAGGAGGAGAAGCACATCATGGCTCTCGCCATGTTGAAAAACCAGCTTCATCGGCGGATGGCTGCACAATGTTGTATATTTGGGAACAAAAACCTATTTTGAAAGCCGGCTCCTGTCGAAGTTCTGTGTTCGTTTTGGCAACCTGCGGGATATGTTTCACCGGAATCTTCATACCTCGTTGGTTGTGTCATGGTAATTGTGCGGGATACGAATGAACAATGCGTATACATATTAACTGGCTACCTTACATTGTATACACATTGTATTTCGTTGCTTGTATTTTTTGCTGTTTTGTGCTGCACTCCCGTGCATTTGTTGTAGGAAACTCCAACCAAAACACCATCCATCCATCCCAAGGCACTGGAGTTGGTGCTGATAGGCCAGGGACAGCATTGGGAGGGGGGCACACTCAGCTACCGAGGGCAACTGTTCAGCTACCAGGACGGGCTGTGCTTGCCACCACGCTTATCATGCGGGATGACCAGTCATTCTAGTCACACTGGACGGGTTTTGCATATTTGTCTATACATACTGGTGTATCTATAACATTGATAAAGCAGCCCCAAGTTTGTCATGAATAGCTGCAGATTTACTGTGCCAGAAGTTGATACTTTTTTTCTGCTTCAGTGATGTGGCGAAACTTCATGCCTCACACATCCACGGATGTACTTGTGCTTGGTTGTAAATATTTCTGGCCAAAGATGCGGATGGCACATGGCTGGTCGCAGGTGATCATTCAGCTAGTTCACAGGGGACCAACCATGGACGGCATGGCTGAGTTGCTATCATTGCGAATGGCGACCATAGATGATAGATGGCTTTAATACCCATAATTGGCCCATAATCAATTATTAATGATGCATTAGAACAAACTACTGACGATGATATGAGATGGTTGAAGCCATTTCGTTAGACCGCCACTAGTACCATTTGGTGTACTTTCGTAGTCATTTAACAGTCAGAATGCAAAGACTTTTCACCGAAGATGATGTCTAGGACCCAGCTGTGTGTCCACGATGCAGGGGCCATGATGGGATATAGACCAATAGTCGGTGTGTGATGCTGCAAGTGTAGGTAGAACATTCCAAGAGTCAGATGTGTTTATTGGTTCAGCATTATACTAAACATGGGCAATAAGATCCCTTCCCCTAGGATTGACCCCCGTGCTACTGTGGTTTTGCAAGTCATAATGAGTCTTCGTTTTAAATAGTTGATGGAGTTGATAGGGGAAGGGATAAGGTTGGATGGCTTGTTTTATTTGAGCTTGGTTCAAATGTGCATATACATTCATATATATATATACATACATATTTACAAAAGACATCAAAAGACGTTGTTGTTTATCTGGGAGATGAGAGAGAGAGAGAGAGACATGCATACGCATATATACACACGCATTTGCACAGATCCATTGTCACCACTATTATCCCTTGTCAACAATTCATAGCACACATGACCAATTCTCAAGTCAACCACTACCATTTAATTAAACAACAATTGACCATTATATGCCATTACATGCATTATTAACCCTTGTAATCATCATGCAACATCAGCCGGCAGGTCTGCGGCAGAAGGGTTTCAGCATTGTGACGTTGTCTCAGCTTTCGCAACTTGCAGCCAGACCAGCTACTGCGGCAAGCAGAGGTGGGGAGATGTGATTGGGAACAGGTCCGAGAACGCCTTGTTTGACCACCATGATGTACCCAAGTTGGTGCCAAGTTGGTTATTGTGGCTGTTGCCTTGCAAAGGTGGATTTTCAATTGTTACGGTTACGCTAACAATGCTTCACCAGATCATTTCCAGTGGAATAACCCGGAAGATCAGCATATTTTGTAAGAAAACTGGTGGATTCCACCACCATCTATCAACGGCGGATTTTCCGTTGCCACGTTAGTCTGCCAGAGGGTGATTAAGAACCGTTCTGATGGATAAGCTGTCAATCCTGTTGCATGATTTCATTTCATTGACTAATTTTACTTTTGGTTTGGTCAAGTGGATGGTGAGGGAACTTGGATCTTGAAATACGTTTATTCATGTGTATATATGTATATATATATATATATACTAGGGACTAGTGAGATAGGAGTTACAAAAGGACTAGTGAATTTGGCAACTACTAACACATGAGGCAAAAGCTGAAAATGACCTTTCGGGGGTACATAACTCCCACAACTCATCAGCGTGTGGAGCGTGATTTCGGTTTGACGTGTCCAACCGTGTTTGGCCTGCAGAGGCAAGGCAAGACACGTGAGATAGGAGTAAGACAACATATGGGCATAGATAACATGTCCATGCCGGGGAAAAAGGTATGCATACTGAACACGAAAAAACATGAGATAGGAACGGTGTGAAAACGCATGTGCCTGTAAATCCCATCTCATGGGGGACAGAGTGGTGGTACTACATGGGTCATTCAAAGCCATTTTTCATATGACCTTTCCGGGGTACATAACTCCCAACTCATCAACGTGTGGAGCGTGATTGCCGCATCTTGCCGCCCATGTCGGCATATTATGGTGCTCCCCATGCCGGCCTACCACCCATGCCGGCATACCACCCATGCCCGCATACCGCCCATGCCGGCATACCAAAGCGATCCGACACGTCCAATCATAGGCGGAATTCGGCTAACTCATGAGATAGGAGTGTTCTGATTTTGGACCCCCAGGTAAGTCCGAACTCACAATTGGCATACCAAGGTTTTTTCAAAAAACCCTAGGTTTTAGGATTATGAGTTAGGAGTCAAACCCTGTGCGCAAGTCCTAACTCATCGGGCCCCAGTATATGTATATATATATTTATATATATATGTATATATAAAAGTATATATGTATATATTTTTATTTCTCTCTATATATATATATATACACATATATATATATATACCTTGACAACCCTGGTGGTGTGGCTTTCGTTGGTCAACATAGTTGTCAAGTTTTCAAGAATTTCCTGCCTCAAACCCAAGATTGGACAACTTAATGCAAAATGGACAAATTCACCTATATAGATATGACATGATATGACCTTGTTTGGCAAGACCAAGCCTGACTGGGAAGGGCTCTCATAAAGAACAAGTGACAGCTGTAAGCCTGTGAGCACAAAATCACTGGATAGGCATCAGCATTTTCTCCTCGAAGCCTATTGTTGAAGCTTTTAAACTTTGACCGCAATGCAAAGATGATTGCGTCCGAAACTTCGGTCACCTAAACACCAAAGAAACATCTGAAGTACCAGTTCCGGGGAAATCCGCCCACTTGCCACCTGTTTCCGCCAACTTCCCACTTGTTTCCGCCCACTTTTGTGCAGTGATCTTGCACACCATCCACCAGTATTCTATTGAGAGCCAGCAGTTGGGATGATAAGCATAGGAAATGATTTCAGCACTGGCAAATCCAATTGGCACTAAGGTTCAACTTAGCAAATGCAACAGTCACAGGGAGGAGTGTACTTGTGACTTTCAGGCAGAGGATGGAACAGCAGCCAGTCTGGAAAACGGTTCTGAGAATGAAATGGCCAACTTCAATAAGTTTCCGCCCAGTTCCTCTTGGTTCTGCCCAATTGACCACTCTGCTGGGATTGACAGAAAAAAAGCTATTGGAGGTTCCAGGTCAATGTACATGTATTTTGAGTTATATGCTATGTGAGATGCATATACGTACATGTTTTTCGCTACATATGTTTTTTGCTTGAGACATAATGCTGAAGTTAATATCTTTGATGAGTATCTACATTACTGGTTGATGTTCAGATCAGCACCGCGTTCCTCAAACAATATGAAAGCAGAGCATCTAAGAGCAATGATTCATACTTCAATGAGAACATCTCAAGGGGTGGTTTCAAACATTTTTTACACCCTACCAGAGATGGTTGGTTCATGTTGGTTCTATTTTTGCTCACTCATGTTGTATTGGCATTGGCACCTCGAGTTTGTACTGGGGAAGTCGTCGGTTGAATAGCATTGGCATAGGCCTTAGGATTTACGGGTTGACTCAGCTCTTAACCGTCTTAACCATTCTCAGCCATCAACTAATACTAATTATCATACATTATCACTATCGACTGTTCTGAATGCTTAACCATCAAATATGAACTATTCCTAACGATTGGTGAACGAAAGTCACCAGTCAACATCTTTGTTGGGACTCCTCATCTAAAGGAATCAAGTTGAGCATAATTCACTGTTGGTTGACCATCAGTTGTTACCTCCTAAACCCAAGCATCAACCCTTCAAGACCACAGCATGCCAGGTCCCGCGGGCCGTGGCTACGCAGTGGTGACACACCATGATTTTGGCAACGTGCAGGGCCGTGTCTTCGAAACCAAGGAAGAGGTGGGGCCCAGGTAGGGCAGTGTCAACGGGTCTGAACAACCTTGGGGGCTATGAGGGTTTGTCCAGAAATGGTGCACTCCTACGGCTGGCTGGTTTCCCCAATGATGATCATTTGGGGGAACCACTATTCATGGACCCCACGAGTGACAACTTGCCAGGTGAGTGTGTGATCGTCGTCATCATGATTGTCCGACTCTGATGGACGACATCATTCACAATTTTTGTAAATATGGCTATGGGCCAATATTAGCCAACAGTAATGGGGGATATTAAGCAACAATAATAATGGGAAAGTAATGGTTAATGATGGGGAAACCAGGGGTATAGGGTTTTGGCCCACAGCCCTATCCCCAATGAAGGTAGGTTGATGTATGTGGCTTTGCCCAAAAGCGGGTGCACCCCCAAAACTGTTTTTTTCATGTGGTTTCCCCATTCGTATACAAGGTTATTATTGGATTGTTAGTAGATACCAGCACTTATGGTCAAACCCATGTTGATCCCCGGATATGTCTCTTCCACTTCCGCTTTATACTGCTATGGATGAACGGCTATTGGTTGATTAAATCACCATGATCAGGACTATCATAACCAACTAGTTGATCTTCACATTACAAACCCGGGATCAACCGGTCAATCAAGAATTTGGAATGAACTCACCACTATTTCACCATAAAGTAATCCGCCACTATTCATTATTTTTAAAATATGTAATCCACCAGTAACAAACCATTAACATATTAAATTATTGAACATTAGACACGATCAACAAACATCACCATTAGAACGGCTAAAAAAACACATCAATAAACATCACCATTAGACAAACTCAAAAAGAGACTTAGTAGAAAACCTTAAACAACAACATCAACAAACTCCATTAGAAAACCTTAAACAAAAGATTAGAAAACCTTTAAACAACTCCATTAAACATTCAAACAACAAAAAATGGACTGTCCAACAGCCGACCTCAGCTGCTTCGAGGCCCTGGCACACTGGCAGGAGTTACCTCTCTTCTCGGCGCACGCGTTGATAGGCCCTGGCACTGCCTGGTGAGTTGTTGACATTGGTGAAGGATGGGTGAATGGTTGGTGAAGGGTTGGTGAAGGATGGGTGAATGGTTGGTGAATGGTTGGTGAAGAATGGATTAATGGTTGGTTACTTGTTGAGTATCGATCGTTGACATGATCTTACTTAATTGTGGACCAAGCATTAGCTGATATTGTATGGTTAGCCAACCCACCATTATTAACCATCCATAGTTATTAACCAACCATTAACGGTTGGTTAACTCATATGCAACCAATGCTCGTGTGTTGTTGGTGAACCACCACAACGAGGAGATTGTTTTATTAACTAGAGCTGCTTACAGATGGTTGATAATGAGTCTGTTTAGTAATGTGTATTTGTCAATAGTTTATTAACCAATGATTTTTGTGTAGTAATTTATTTATATAATTTTGGTTTCACACTAGTTCAGTGGCTATGGATAATTAGTGGCTAACAACCAAGAACCATAGCGATGCTTTGCAAATGATTTGCTGGTCCATCATGGACAGTGTCCAACTCACCCAGACCACTCACCATCAATCAATCAGTACCCAACCATGATTATGGGTAGTCATCAGCCACCATGAAGCATCATTAACCATCAAAATCAGGTATCACTTAACAGTCAATTGACCAGTCATCACCCGTTGAAAAGGCAAGTATCAACCACTATTAGCATCTATTGGCATCTATTAGCATCTATTAGTCCCATCAATTCGCCTTGATTTCAGAATCCTTTGATCATCAAACCCTTACATGGATGGTTTCTAGTGGTTTCTAAGGGTTAGTTCAGCTACCAAACATAGGCCGTAGCTAACTATGGTAAAGTAATCCCGGCTGCACATCCAAGTAGCCACCACTTGGGGTTCCACTATTCATCATGATGATATTATGAGTATAGCCAGTATCAATCATCATTTACTCTCATGAACCCTTATCAACCATGATTATAGCCAGTATCAATCATCATCAATCAACCATTATGAACCATCATTAACACATATTACCACCGTCATTAACCATTTTCAAGCATCATTAATCATCATTAACCATGGTTCTCACCCAGCCTTCATAGCTTCCCTTGGCCGCCGGTTCCGTGCGCCAGACCCCGACGGCCGCGAGCTGCGGTACTACGGCCGTCGCGCCAACAACCGCGACGGAGAGATGCGGAGCTGGGCAGCGGGACAGTGAAAAAGAGCAGCGCTGGAGCTGGGTTTTTTGGGAGGGATTATTAGATTTGACCATGGGTTAACAATGTTAACAATGGTATAAAGCATCAGTAATAACCATGGTAACCAATGGGGTTAACTATCATGGGGGCTATCTTGAACATGGTTAGGACTGTCTGAACCACCAGTAATAATCATGTTCAAAATAACTTATAGCCAACCAGGTTTCTTTGAGGGAGTTATGGCCAACAATGGTTTTAAGTTAGCTATTGGATTTGAAGTTAAAACCATCAATAATGGTTCATAATGGGGTTATTAGATGGGTTAACAAGGGTAAACATGCTTAACAATGGTATAAACCACCAGTAATAACCATGTTCAAAATGACTTATAGCCAACCATTGTGGTGAAACAACCAGTTTTGTTTAAGGGAGTTATGGCCAAGAATGGTGATATTATAGCTATGTGGTTACAACCATGATTAATGGGATTATAACCATTAATAATGGTTCATAATGGCGGATAATTAGAAACTAACTAATCATCAACAATAAACACAAGTGGTTTTTTAGGTGGTTATAACATGGTTGGTGATACCGTTAGTTATGGGGACAGCAAGTAACAGTTTGGGATTCACTAGTAACTAATTGATTCATGGTTATAGTATGGTTACAACAAACAGGGGGATTCACTAGTAACTAATTGATTCATGGTTATAGTATGGTTATAACAAACAGGGGATATTAAGTAACAATAAGGGATAGTAAGCAATCACAATGGTTAAGAACAACAGCAGTAAAAAAAGGAGTTGGAGCACTGGGGAGAGCCTGTGGTGAATTGATGGTGAATTGATGGTGAATGGACAGGAAATGAATGGGAAATGGTGGATAAAGATTGTGGTTTCTCAAGCCATAGGGACCACCCAAAGTTATGGTTGGTGTATTGCTACAATTGGCTAACAAACTGGATGATTTGGCAGTCCCCTATTTCAAGAAACCACCAAATGGATAGGAAATGGATGGTGAATTGATGATGGATTCATAACTTTTCAATGGCAACTTGATGGTTAATCAAAGGAAGTTTGCAAGTCAAGTGTCTACGGAAAGTTGCAGCTGGTACTGTAGACCCTCAGAAGAGAAACATCAGCAAGGACGAGATGTCAAGAGAGAGATGCGAGTGCGTGAATGATGGGAATCGCGCCAAATGCCGTGTATTTCAATATTTATTTTCATATATATATATATATTTATTTATTTTAAATAAAGAGATTTATTTATTTATATATATATATATATATTTATTTATTTGGTTTGGTGTTCAATAGTTTGGTGCTCCGGGATGGTCGAAAGGTAGGCTCGGTAAAGTGGCGGGGGGGGGGGGGTGGGGGGAAAGTGCGGAACACAAGTTGCAAGCCAACAATATATACACATATATATATACATATTGATAACATGTGTAAAGTAACACAACATCTTTGCAACGTCTTTTGATCTTGAGATGTTCAAGATGCTGCTGTGGCGCGAGGCACATTTGCAAGGTCAATACTGCCAAAAAGTTGAGGGTCCTGCAACAGTTTTTGATGTTCCAGTGTAGACAGCAGAGATCAAAAGAGTTTCAACAGGGATGGATAGAGATAGATACATACAGGTGGAGAAAGAAAACATTTTCAATAGACAGACATGTAGATCGGTAGATAGATGATTAGATAGTTAAGGAGAGACAAATAGGTAGATAGCTATGATAGACAATTTGATAGCTATAGATAGGCAGAAAGCCAATTGCCTAGAAAGATGGATGTGGTGCAAGTTGTGCTGTCATGCAGGCTTTGCGGCGAGCCTATGGCCGGGTCTTCTTTTCAGCTGCGCAGGCGCAGGGACTGCGACTACTCGGGCATTTTGACCCGTTTTGGCGGGCGCTACGTTCGCATGTTCGTGGCCGATGCTGTTTGTCACAATCTGATCTATGCGACCATGCTGGTGGCATTTTGGCCTTGGCTGGGGAACATGTTTGTGCTAGCGGGGAGAAAACCGGACCCTTTTTTTACTACTTTTTGATGGGGTTGGGGTTGGGGTGGGGCATGTTAACGTCCGCTTGCACTTGCTTCGCATGCTAACGTTCTCTTGCGCTTGCTTCATGAAGTTGATGCTACGTGACGCATGGGGTTGGGTTGGGGTTGGGGTTGGGGTGGGGCATGTTAACGTGCGCTTGCACTTGCTTCGCATGCTAGCGTTCTCTTGCGCTTGCTTCATGAAGTTGATACTTTGTCACGCTTGGGGTTGGGGTGGGGTTGGGGTTGGGGTTGGGGTGGGGCATGTTAACGTGCGCTTGCACTTGCTTCGCATGCTAACGTTCTCTTGCGCTTGCTTCATGAAGTTGATGCTACGTCACGCTCGGGGTTGGGGTGGGGTTGGGGTTGGGGTTGGGCTGTGGCATGTTAACGTGCGCTTGCACTTGCTTCGCATGCTAACGTTCTCTTGCGCTTGCTTCATGAAGTTGATGCTACGTCACGCTCGGGGTTGGGGTGGGGTTGGGGTTGGGGTTGGGCTGTGGCATGTTAACGTGCGCTTGCACTTGCTTCGCATGCTAGCGTTCTCTTGCGCTTGCTTCATGAAGTTGATACTTTGTCACGCAATGGAGGTGGGTTCAGAAAAGCAGCCTGTTTCAGAAAACAGGGCGCCAGTTGTACAAAGAATCCTTTGGGTGAAAGTGTCGCGACAAAACAAGCTGACTTCTTGCAAACGAAATGCTTCAAAACGCAGGTTTTAGCTCATCTCAAGAAGGAATTTGATCAAATTCCTTGTCAGCAGTCAAGTCCATTTCGTGTGGGCCTGCCCATACGAAATACAGTTTCGCTGCTAAAATAAGGTCCGGATAACCCCCCGGCCGGACGTTTGTCCTATCTTGATTTGATGAAAGCCTTCTTAATGCAACATAATGCAACTTATTCATGTGATTGCTTAGACGTTGGCCTTTGTTCAGGATGTTGGTGTCATGTTGGGGTCTTGCTGGCGCATTTTGGCCTTTGCTGTTCTGGCGCTATGCTGGACAACTCGATATGTGCTGCAGCATCATCTTGAATCTGGCAATGCTGCCTGATGAGCAGCTGATCCCATCATTGATTCACAAACGGCCATGAACAACTACCTGGTGTATCTGTACGTTTGTGTGCACCTGGATCAAGACTATTCCCATCAATTTTGGCACATCATATCATCATCCGTTCATTCAAATGCACATTCGGTTCATTTACACATTCATGTTCGCGCAATTTGATACATTCATATCATTCATTTTAGCACCCTTTTAAATTAAAATGAAGGTGTTACAGCAAGGATTTTTTGAGAACCAAGTCGTGCAGCCAGGCTGAAACAGGGAGCAGTTCGCCAGTCGCAGGACGATCGGGGAAACGCCATGTTGGGAGATGCAATGAGGTAATGAAACTCATCTTGACGATGTCTTCCGAAGCTCATTTTCAGGACCCTAAGTCTCAAAATATTTGAAGGGACGATGATTAAACAAAGACTAGAGAGTAAGGAGCATTCCTAGCTTGAGAAAATTGAGAAACTTTCAGCCCCCTGCCCTTGTATGTCCCTTCATCTCCCTTCATTTGTCTGGTTGCCTATGGTTGCCTTATATGACATATCTGGTGTCATGGCTCATATGCTTGTGAGTTGTGTCATATCTTTCACATCGTTGCCTGGGATGACTCCAGACGATGCCCAGTTCTGCAGTTGTGCAGCTGAGGAGCGCCAGAGGTGGGCGAGGCGCCTCGGTGACAAAAATCGCCATAGCAGAGACCACAGAGATGGGTCCTGCAGTGGTAAACCCTAAGGGAAACCTGTGGGAAACCCATATTGAGGCAGTGGTTCTGAACCATCATCTTAAAATGGTTATCATTATCACTATTTGTATGGGGGTGATGATTTTGCTTATTTTGTGCTCATTATACCCATTTCAAGTCGCATGAAACCGACAGATCATAGAACTTCGATCACCAATTGTAATAGGTTCGTATGTATAGTTGGTGGTTGATGCTCATTGCCATTAAAGTATCCGACCAAAATACGCCATGGAACAAAGAACAGGATGACAAAGTTTGGACAACCGATATGCGACCACCCAACCCCGATACCTGTCAATATACAGAAATCAACCATATGACATCTTCACCGAACAAGTGATATTGAATTATTGTCCTAATTCATGAAGCGAATGACTGTCTAGGGGGCGTTGCGTGTTTTACAAGCAGTTTCCTGCAATGTTCATTGTGTCTATGTCTAGCAGGCGCCAAGGAGACCATGTTTTTTTGCAGATGGAGATCCAAGAAGATTGGGACAAAAAGTGTGTAAAATATTGCTTGATTCCCAAGAAACATAAACAATACACACTCTATGGAAATGCACCATTCATGTTTAGTTGCTTTATTTTCAAGTTTCCATACATCCAAAACCACATAACAAAATGGAGCCATTAGGATTTCTGGAAACTTGAAAACAGCGAGTTTAGTCCTGGCAGTTCCCTCTAAGTACTTTGCCATGCCTCCGTGTTGCGCTTGAGGTTGCCTCGTTTGATCCGCACTTCAAAGATGAAGAGGTGTGGAAGATAGGAGGCTAGAGTCATGGGAAAACCAAGAGATTGCATGCGTTTGTTTTTTGCAACCCCAAGTTTGCCCCTCCCCACTGCTTTTGGGTGGACCTTCCATCAGTTTCTTGGCATCTTGATGATCTGGCTAGTCCTTTCTTTCATAATCCTGTCAATCCTGTCCTCCTTATCTCACAAAGATTGTATCCTTACCTGGGATATCAATCCTTATCAACGAATCCTTAATGATCAATCCCTTTAAATGGATTCCTCTTTATCTAATTCCCCGAGTCATCCTTACGGACTCTGCGTCCGAGATCAACCCCTTGGTTGGTACCCCTTGAGTGTTCCCAAACCCAAGTTGAGACCCCATGTGCTTATTAGAGAAACACCACTGCTGTTCACCATTGCTCACCTATGTTTCATGATCCTAAATAGAAGCTGTAAAACCCTGGAGATTTTGGTTGACCGAAATGGGCAAAGAATCTTCGGCAAACACTTCTATCTACTTCGTGTCTTGAAGGTCATTTTCAACAGTCGTGCAGCTAGCTATTAAGCATCAACTCTAATCGATGGGACAAGGTCGTTCTCAAATCGCACTAGTGCCAGATTGGTCTGGAATGATCAACTTTGGTCCGTCCACGGCCAACTACAGTCTAGAGGCTTCCAGTTGTAATTGGGATCCGTATGATAGCCACTCATCTTGTTAAATCACTAGTACAGTGATCTATGGTCGGTATTTTGGGGTCGATGGCTTTATGGATATCCCATCCCATTGTCCACTGAGCATTCATAGCCAACTGTTGGTAGCAATGATTCAACAGTATTGTCAACCATCATTTTTTGCCATGATTGATAAATATTGACTATTGCTGTATATTTGGCAATATTTAAGAGTATGAACAGTATGATCAGCTATTTTGCTTTAGCTAGTGCCAACCAGCATCAACCATCATTTTTGCAGTACCAACCATATTGATCACATTTTCTTTTCTCTTCCCACTACCAACGATCAACCACGACCAAGTAACCATTTGTTTGCCAGCATGAACCATTACATACCAAGACTTTTGTTTTTTGAATGCCAGTGGTTATTCTGAGAGTGATGTTATTAACCAACTTAACTAACCAAAGTTATGAACCAACTTAACTAACCAACTTCTCCACCCATACAAAACCCATACCCACCCATACCCAGCCATCCCCACCCTATCCCAGGCCCTGTCCCCCCACCCTCCCAAGCTGTTCGATCGTTAGGCCTGGCTTGCCAACCTGTTGGGCAGAGATCTGCTGGAAGGGGAGGCAGGGGTGCCTCCATGCTGATTATTTGACAAAAAAAGGCGCATACAAAAATGAATGTGGTCAGTATCATAGTTGATTATAGCTAGTAAAATGATTGATAATGATAATCAATGGTTTGAATGATGGTTTATGGGGGTTTGTGCTGGTTTAAGGAGCATGAGTAAGGTGATTATCTTCGAATTAATGCTGGTTTATTATGGTCAAATCATCGCAAGCAATCATTAGGTTGATGGTTTATTTTTTGTTTATGATGCTTTATGAGGGTTGCTGCAACTATTCATATTTACTTTGGTTGATGATCATTGATAATGTAGGTTGGTAGTTCCAAGATGATTTGCTGTTTTCAAGCATACCTGGGCATGATTATTTCTCACTGATAATTTGGTGAACATATTTTGAGAATGGGAAAGCGACCACCAATGTATGACGGGAACTGGTTCATGATGGTCAACGATGGTTATATAATTTTGATGATGCATATTGCTTAATTCTTATATGTGGCGGTAGCCAACAATTATTGGAAATAGCATGGTTGACGATGGTCAAGAACTCAACCATTGTCCTGTGGAAAAATCAATCAGAAATGCCCAAAACTCTGTTTGGCTGGCTGTTGTATGAACTGATGTTAAGCGCATAGTGTCTACATGAGCCTATGGGATCAGCATAATGACTTTTGTTTAATCAAGCAATCATTGGAACTGGAGTCATTACACAAGAGCTTTTAACACTGCTCACTGAGACAAGTGATGGGCCACAGGATTTGTCGGCCCTGCTTGGTCCCTGTTGTCTCTACCGAAAGTGTGATTTCCTCAGTAGATTTATATATATGGAATGTGGAGTCCTTTTCGGCTCAAGACAAGTGAGACAAACACCTCAAAAGGTCATTTGATGAGCGTTGCATCCCGGTCTTTGCAATCCCAAGCCAGCTTGCACCAAAATGCTGTCCTAGTCCTACTTATACAGTCATGTGGATACTTGTTTTTCCTGGTAGTTGGCGCTACTTGTTCTATATGGATGAATGATGGAACACCTTAACAATCCCCAGTTGTGGTCATTACTAGCAGAGGGGCCATCCAAAAGGACACCGACTGAAACAAATTCAAGACGCAAGTCTCCAGTTGGAGACATATGAGTTGTCACATTGACAAGAAAAGATACTACATGATACTACACTTGAGACTAGTTCCTAGGCATCCCATTTCGATGCACCCTCTGGTGATGGTCATGCTATCAACTTTGCAGTTCTTGATAGATCGGCACCCTTGCCAGGCGGCAGACATCCCGGCTCCCATAGAGGCGCGCTTGGCCGCAGTCAATAAAGATTCCACTTGGGTGAAAGATGGTTGATGGTTAATGATTAGTAGATTCAACCATTACAGGATACCTTGGCCATGATGGCTCAATGCTGAATTGATGGTTTAATGATGAGCGACCGATGGGGGTCGCGAAAAAAACTGGTGAATGGTTCATGATGGTTAATATGGAATTCGGTGGAAGAGAATTCCGTTTGAGCAATTAGGCGCCAGGGACTACTTGACTAGCGACATTTAGTGATGAATGATTTGATATCTTCAATGGTGCGAGTGCATGCACCCACAGTCACACACGAGCCAGCAAGTGTGACAAGATTGTTGGCGCGAGGTGACCATAGTGGGTAGGGAGCTTGGACGTCCATGATCTTCAGAACTCCCTGCTGTTTGGATAGTGGCGAGTATCTGGATTCAAGATCATCCGTTGACTCAAATGAATCCTCTGTTTGGTAGCGTGAGTTGATTTTATTTTGTCTGAAGTGATTTACTGTGATTTACCTCACATTGTAAAAAATGGTTAAAACTTGCTAACCCACCAGCCAAGATTGCAGTTGAAGTTTTGTTCACAACAAAAATGCGTTTGCGGCAAACAACGGATGTCACATGCAGTTGTTGGTTTCAGCTGTTGTTTTGGTTTGTGGCTTTAGACATCCAATATTTCAAAATGTTTAAAGCCAGCAACCAAACAACCATGTGATGTGTATATAATGGCTATAGGCTATGGATGGCTATAAATGGGATGGTTGATTCACTCTTGGGATGGCATATCAAAGCACGAGTTGTGCATGGTTGCGGTCCAACTCACCACGAGCATCTCCACTGGGCAGGCACCTTGCGTCGCAGCACGGCCACGCTGGGGCGACATCAGCGATGGCTCAAGCCATGACGAGGGGGACTGGTCATGTGCCCTGAAGGCGGAGTGCTGCGTCCTGTCGTGGCCCCCCAGTGACGATTCTGATGAAACCTTAGGAGGGAAAAGTGACAAGAACGAGGGAAGAATGGAAAAGAATGATCTTAGGAGGGAAGAACGGAAGAAGGGACCACTTGGTGCTCGAACGCCATCGAAACCAGTGGATGCTTTGGCCCGCTCCTAGCAATGCCATCGAGAGATCTTCCCGAATATGAGAACATGCTACTCATCTAGCAGTGTGCTATCCTTATTTCCGACCATGAGAAGATGCTACTTATTCAATATGGTGGTATCTCAAAATAGGGGTACCCCTAAATCATCCAATAGTAGTCATTATTAGTATTAAACCCACCATTTTTGGGGGTTCCCCATTTTAAGAAACCACCATAGATTACTGGCAGTGAGAGGTGTCAGGATCATGCCGCAACAGCACCAGGCGGTCGCTTTGGAGCCCGCGGAGCCCCTCAAGTCCGTCGAGACCCCTCCAGTGGAGAGCCCGGCACAACGCCAGGTGCCCTCCGGCGCCCTTGGGCCGGGGCTGGTCATAGGATGGGCCATAGGCCTTGGTGCTAGTCGTATGCAGGATGCCCCCCCATAGTCAAGGCATGCTTCCATTGAACAAGAAATGAGGAATGGTTTGTTCATGTTTGTTCCTGGGTCAAGATGTTTATGATACATAGATTGTTCAGGGATTCCGCTGGTTTCAGAACGGATCCTAATGTGTGCCTGTGTCAATTCATGCAGGAAAATGTAGTACACCCAGTGATGTGAGCCACCGGTTGCGTATGGCAATCGACTCTTGAGATGATCTTGGTACCCCAGTAAGTAGCAGTAAAAATCTGACTATGCGTGTCAATGAGGAAATGTAACAACAAACTATGCCAAAAAATTAGAGTTTGGACAGAGAACGACAACGAGTTGAACACAGTGTTTATTGTGGTGAATGATTCTCACCAACAGTTATGTTCCCTTCCTGTTTGGTCAAAGATCTTCCATTGTACTAGTAGCCTCAAGAGCCATGTATCGAAACATTCTCGGTTTACGGACATCGAGATTACAAGCGAGAAAGGGACTAGCAGGGTCAAAATGGCCAGTCCGATCGATGTTCATGCTCGTAGCATCTCAGATAACTTTATTCCCATTGCTGGTGCTTGCATCCGCCATCCTCGTTGTCAGTTGTCACTGGATATGCCTGTTCCCAAACTGCGGTTTCGTTGTCGTCGTCGTTGTGGTTGTTCTTGTTCTTGTTGGAAGCGCATCCCCTCTTCTTGTAGCTATAGATCAAAATTGCCCAACCCTCATCACGGTTGCTACGCTAAAGATGGTGCTATTTGCGATCGTCTCGGCCCCCCGACTTGAAACCAGAATATCATCCAGTTTATGGATGAGCGCCCTGATGTTGGTGACCCCCCAAACCAAAGTGGGCATATGTTGGGAGATGTCGGACCATAGGCCCAACAAACTCAATAACATGTAACAACCATCAGTTACAATCATCATAGCTGGAATCTACAAGGGTTCATCTCCTGGTCAATCTCCATGGTGGTTTTCTATAGCGTATATATAACCATCAGCCGAGCTAGCTTTGGGGTTGTCCCCTTCGGCCCTTCCCAATCCTTGCATCGCAGGCAAAGCCGAGGCACAGCTGGGAGAACGCTGGTGGTTGTCTAGGAGGAGTCCCATGGTTGGATGAATCTTACAGAGAATTCTGGCTGACCTGACCATGAATCATTATAGTCTGTTGATCAATCATGATCAATCACTATCAATAACTCCAAGCCGTTACTACCAACCAGTTTGACGGTCAGGTTGTTTGATGAGTTTCAGTCATAGTTTGATGATGGTGTGATGAATTGCACCTTAAAATTGTTTCAAATTCTTTGGAACTCTTGAGAGTTTGCGACAGTCCCCTGATGGCGAGTCCATCTTTTGCATGTGATCAGCCTTTTGGGTGTGCACCATCAAAGCACATTCCCGCTGACTATGCTCAGATGGTTCGGAAATGCTTAATACGGCAATCATGAAGCCTCAAAATTGCTTGGTGTCACAGCAAGCATGTTAAGTGTTACGTCAAAGCGTGCGCGCCCTGTCCTTGAGAGCAGTGGTCGATTCCAAACAGGATGTCCCTTTTGCATCCTTTGACTCTATTGCCTGGGTACTTCCATTTCATTGATTTGCAGATGCACATGTTGTTTGCCTGCAGTTGTTTTGAGGTACTCGTAAAACTTCATTTGTGAACACTGCATACAAGTACGGGGTTCCACTTATTAGCATCATTTTTGGACACCATCTAGTTCTGGCTAGTCAGGTCATGCGTTGGTGTTCTGAGTGTGTTTGGTTTCTTGAGCATGATAGCCTCATGTCGGAGGATTCTGGAGCTTGATAGGAGACACTGGAGACACTATGAAAAGACACGGGTGAATTGCTGATCTTTAAAGTGACACATTAGAACAGTGATTTCAAATTGTGGAGGGTGAATGTTCATTGGATTCATTGGGTGCCAACATGTCTACCCTATTTGATCTCTATCTTTGTTGTTATCGTCGTGCATAGGTCTAGGTCAGTTACAGTTGTGTCCCTGTCAGACGGGTTGAATTCTTGGGAGGCCCTGTCCAAGAGCAAGATCGAGGCTCCAGGCTGCCTGGGGGACGACCAGGGAGCATCCTCCATGGTTGACCACCTGTTCAGCATGGAGGAACATCACATCAAACAATCTCCAGAGAGGGACCAGTGAAACCAGCAAGTGAGCCATGTAAAAATGCTGGCAGGAGGATCCCCAAGCAGCCAATGATCCACCAATTTTTGGGTCACACCATTGGAGCTTTTCCTGACATGTTTTTCATGCGAATCTCTTGCCAGACTCTCCTCCAGGCCCAGCTTGTTAAGGCCCCCAAGATTCAGAGAGATGGCGGTGCCCAGATTTTTCCACACAACCCAAAACTGCTCAAGACACGTATTCTATTGCCAAGTGTGCAAATATTCACATGAGATGTACTATTATGAATTCCGTGATCTCCGCGCTTGATTCATCCCAGGGCTCAACCTGATGAGGGCTCCATTTACGCAGTGCCAAGGGTGAATCAGTGGCTGGTAGGTGGGCATTCGTGAGACAACTGAATTATCACCGAAACATACGGAAATGGCATGAAATGGCTGAATGTTCCAAGCAATAAGACAAGTCACAGAGGTTCACTGGTTGCTTCGATGGGGATATGAGTGGAAGGGCCACAGAGTTGAAAAAACTCACAGAGATCGGCCATAGCACGGTCCTTAATTAAACACCTGGAGGTACAAGCCATCAGAGGTTGGTCATTGAAGCCTTGAACCATTGACAATGACCATATCCATCCATATCCTTTCTCATGGTACCAGTAGTCTTGCTTAACATTGATCTATTCCGTCTATTCCAAAGCATTCCGCTGATGCAGAGGTAGTATTGCTGTGGTTTGAAAAGTTTTCATCTCTTTTCATGGATCATCATCAGGGAGCTCAGGAACGGCAGGTCATGCAACTCCACATGGTGGACATTGGTGGACGCTGAGTGGTTGATCGACCCACGTGCAGGTGGCGTTCTGGATCCAGTTGTAGATGTTCTTTGATTTTCAATGAGCTCATTGAATGATAGACACTTCACCCCCATGCTTGATTCAGGATCAAGTGATCGACCCATGAGTTGCTACGAGGTTTGTTGAGACACTTCCCTATCCTCCACTTTGCTTTGAAGCGGTGTTTGTCACTTCCTGGAAGGTGAGAGGCAGCCGGGAAGAACAATCCCCAGGCGAACAATTATTGCTGCTGATGCTTTGAGCGATGTTTGTTTGACAGCAAAACTACAGGACACACCTCCGCATTTTGTGGTCGTCGGAGATTCTGATGCTTGAGGAGATTGTACAGGCAAACGTGAAAGTCGTCTATGTTTTCATCCATTTGCAGAAGTGTGTTTGAGTTTAGTCGTCCCTTTTAGGCTTCCCCCATACTGAATGCAGAAATTTTGGTAGGTCCTGATTTTGATGTATTATCCAATGAACCTTGCGTTCACATTGGTTTTTCACTTGCACACATGTGGTCTTGTGTTAGCCAAAGGTTGCATTGTCATTGTGTTTCCTGATTGAGACGGGGAAGCAGAGCAGAAGAGCTGAACAACAGGAAGCATGGGGAGAGGAAGGGAGAAAGAGACAGAGGGAGAGAGAGTGAGATATGAAATGCCTCCTGCTGCTACCTGCTGCCTGCTGCCCGCTGCTTGCTGATGTTTCTCGTATGAGAGAGACGTTCGCTTTCCGGACCATCTGCCAAAGAAAACAAGAAGAAGGGAAAATTATTTGCGAAGCAAGCGGTCAAGAAGTGCAAAATTGGAAGGCTTGTGAGCTCCAAGTTTTTTCAGGCGTTGAAATGCGGGAATGATCTGTCAAAGCAATCTTCTTGGCTAAGTTCTCGCATGCTCCACGCAAGCAGAAACCAATGATTTCGAGGACCAGGCAACAAAATCAAGGCAACAAATTGAATGCTTCAAACTAGCGTTTACATTCGGAAAAATTGTGAAGAAATGACTTAGGGATGACTTCTTGGAAACTGCGTTGCCATTGGGAAATGCACGAAAGGGACGCTGAGGGATGACATTCACCTCCGCCTGTATCAGTGGTGGCGATGTTGACTAAACCTTCAGCGGTTCAATCTGATGGCTGAGCAGTTGTCAAATACGCAGCTGTTGACATGTCAATAGGCGCTTTCCCAAGGCTGGTTATGGATGGAATCCATGGACTATGATGCAATCTTCCTAAACTGAGTGAACAACTGAGTGAAGTATCATTATTCACATTATACTAGCCAGTAAACGAATAACTACAGCCTTTCTTGGCCATATCATCATCATCATCATCATCATCATCATCATCATCATCATC
>VSDK01021388.1:2539-15039 GCA_009767595.1 Symbiodinium kawagutii
GCAGGAGTTTTAATTTCAACCACTTTGGGCTGCTCCGGCACTGGCGGATCTGTTGGGTTCTCTTTCTGCTCTGGTTCTGACGGCTTTCCAGACGGCTTTCCGGCTACGGGCTCGGCAATTAAGCCGGCATTGAGCCTTTTCGTCTCTGCCTTTTCCAGTTCCAATAGCTCTAGTAGTTCATCCACCCGCTCCTGTAGCGCATTGTTTTGTCTCGCTGCCTCATCGAGGCTTCTGTCCGTCGACACCTGAAGGTTCAGCAAATCACCTGACAAGGTATCGCACTCTTTTCTATTATCCTCTTTCAGCTTCTCAACGATGGATTCGGCATTCGCAACAGTTTCAGCAAGTACGGTGTTGAATTCATTGGTCAATTTGATCTTTTGCTGCTCGAGCAGTTTGTGATGTTCACCGGATGCCAACTGCTTATACCCTTCCAACTCAGCTGCATGAGTGCTGCGAAGATCTTTCATTTCTTGGGTCAACCTAGCGATTTCCAGATCTTTGTCACATACCATTTGAGTATGAATCTTTTCCATCTCTGCAACAATGGCACTGGTTTTGGCTTTCATGTTGCCAACCACCTGTTCCATGACCTCTCTATGCCTGGTTTCAGCCATCGCCATCAGCGCTTCAACATTTCCCTGTTGAACCATGTTGATGTTTTGTTGAATGAATTGGAAATACGCCGCAACTGGGGCACTCTGCATCTCCACATCCAGATCTTGCGGATCGGCTGGCACAGGAGGTAACCCGGCGGTTGAGGACACTGCCGGTACACTCCCAGAGGTGACAGGAACCATTGTACCATCACTCGCCATTGCGTGGTAGAGACTACGGCTGATAACCTGAATTTTCAGGTATCAATCACCGGATGGTAATATATAACCAGAAAATGAATAACCGTTAAGCTAGTGCAGCTAACCCCACAGCAAGCAGCTAGAGGTCTTTTTGAGCCGCACATGCTAAGGCAAAAGGTAAGCAATGATGTATGCATATATATTACAGGGGTTTTATGTGGTGCGCTTTTACAGCAATTACAAACAGACACAAACACGCCGACGCAAGCGCATGCTGGCAAACAAACCCCTAGGAAACATGCATAGTTCAAACACATCGCGCAGCTGTGGGTCAAGACCCTGAACTCTCTTTCACAGACCACTGATTAAAATTCTACGATGATTGTCCAGTTGCTGACCATTGATCAAGCACCAATTAGCACTAGTTGAATGGATTAGAAATTCCAGGATTTAGTTTTTAGCACTACTCTGATAAATCAAGCTTTCACTAACTTCAACCACCCCAGTTGTTGACCATTGATCAAGCACTACTTAGCACTACTTCACCAAGCCACACTTCCCCAAAAATGAACGAAACAAGACACTCCCAAATCGCCAGCCACGCCCTGCCACCAAGCTACGAAGTGACCTCCCTGGTTGGCGATAGCTTGCCTGGGCGCTCGCCATGGTGCGAGCCAACCCAAGCCACCTGGTCATCAATCAAGAAACCAGCAGCTTTGAGGATACACAATTTCAGTGAGAAAAACTAATAAAAAGAACTTAGTCGTTCCACTTATCAACCACCATTAACCACTTATTAACCACTTATCAACCACTATTAACCACTTATCAACCACTATTAACCACTTATCAACAACCATTAGCCATGATTACAAACCCAGGAGTCAGAACAGCCAGTGCCACGCCCGTTTCGTGCTCCCGGACGTCACTGCGCTGTTCGCTTCTGCCTTCGCCTGGCGCCACCAGACCAAGCCCCCTGGCCCGTCCGTGTAACGTAACCAGGGTCCTGGTAACCGAAATAGATGACAAAATGATACCAAAATAGTTAACCAAAGTAATGACTGGTTAAATGGATGTCAATAGATATCAATGGATGTCAATGGATGTCAATGGATGTGAATGGATGTGAATGGATGTCAAAATGGATGTCAAAATGGATGTCAAAATGGATGTCAATGGATGTCAATGGATGTCAATGATATCAAAAATCGGTAACAAAATGTGTGTCCAAGCAAAACATGTGCTGTGTTGACCCCCACCTTTTGATCAATTTCCAAAACTGAATGTGGGTCTACATGTTTGGGTATGCCAAACTCCCGGAGGGAGAGCATCTACACCGTTGCAATATACTTACCAGAAACTGCCCCACGGGAATGGTTCAAAGTCAAAGCAAATGCATATCATACTTCATAGTTGAATACTACTGGCAGTAGTGCTTAACAATGGTACGGTTTTACAATATTGTTTAATAGTAATGGTTTGCAATGTGAAGACTTCATAGTTGAAAAATCCTACTTCATAGTTAACAATTTGGTTTTACTAGTATGGTTTTAATAGTAATGGTTTAATAGTAATGGAGTTGAATAATACTGGCAGTAGTGCTTAACAATGGTATGGTTTTACAATAGTGTTTAATAGTAATGGTTTTACAATAGTGTTTGAGAATGGTCACGTCAGCCACCATCATTCCTTCGGCTCTTGAAGGCGCCCTTTCACTTGGCGACCTAATTGAAAGGGAACTTAGTTGAGATCATTCAACATGGCTATGGGTCAATATTAACCAACAAATAATGGAGGTTAATAACCAACAAAACTATAGGGAAAACAATGGTTGATGATGGGGAACCAGGGGGACTAAGGGTTTTGACCCACTGCCACATGGTGAACAATCAACAAATTGTGAGTACAGTATACAAGCCTTGAGCATATGGCCTACAAATTGACTGTTGTAGCCGGCAGATTGTGGACATACGTGTGAACGTAAATACATTTTGTGTGGCATGTGTCGGTCGTCTGCCTATTTTGTTTTCATGTGTCTATATTGTATGCTACGTAATCACGTAGGAATACTTGGCCAAAACTGAAAAATCATATCAGCAAAACGAATCTGGTGTAGCTAAATGGGGTTTTCTCAAACCCAGGGACCCGCCCAAATCATCCCATATTGATGATCTATTCATAATAAACCAACCAGTTTGGGGAGTTCCCTATGGCTTGAAAAACCCCAAGGATTGGACATCCAACTCATCTGCGGCACCTGGGGCAATGGCATGCCATCCTTGTGAGCCACATATTCGGCTGCCTGGTGCGTCATCCCGCCGGGTCAAGGAATCCACGCGTGTGGGCTCCACCTGTGCTTCATACTTGGCAGTGCTTCACTATTGTTGCTTGTCATCCCCCATGAAATTGGTTGGTTAACTGCTTGACCCAGCTCGCCACTTGATACTTTCGCTGGCTTGTTTTCGGCTAGACACTTGAACGAACAATCCAAAACATAAGTGTAATTGGATGGGTCGAAACTCTTTCCATGCCAAAAGTGCATTGCCTTTCCTGCACACCATCCCTGTTGCTGCGCAGGTTTTGGTGCACGCCGGATTTCGGGCCCGCAACCAGCCGTGGAACCCTTCAACTTCCAAGTTCAACGAACCCTGCTGCGGCCCTTCAGAACCTGTCCAGGCGTCCAGTCACTGCCGTGCCCCAGGCCGTTGGAGATCAGCCCAGTCGCACCTTGACAGCGATCTCTTCGGCCTCCTCTTGGGTCTTATGATCAGCCACTTCCTTGGGAGGTGATCCACCATCCCAGGTAGCTGGTAGCTGGGGATTGTACACGTGTTGTAGCTACCCCCTTGTAGGGGGTTACCTAAGGGGATTCCTAACCATGGGTACTTACCATGGTTAATTACTAATTATGGAGATGTATGGCTAAACCGTATTTATACCATAAATGAACTAAACACTCACTAACCACGGGATGATCATCTAAGTCAACAACCAAAATGTCTTGCGCAGCTATGTGTACACTCAAACCAGCTGTGTACGTTCCAAGTGATGAGCTATCCATCATGGTTGAAGCTGGAAAAGCCATGATTTTAACAGACCCCCATCTCTCCCCAGTGCAGGATCGGCTGCCCTTGCCCCCTCCTGATTGGGTTAAGGACGCTACCGCCCTAACATTGGTCATGGATGAAATACTCGGAGGCATTATATCACTGACTTGTGAACAAAACATCATGCAGCAAAGTATTCCCAACTTAAAAGGATGCCTGATACCCTGAAGGGGTAGGCATCAGCATGTCTGGATACGCTGATGGATACTTCGGCAAAATCATAGAAGTTTAGAGCTCCAATGTGGTGACAGACCAAAGCCATCCATGTTGAGGCCAACCCATCAAAGGCACAGCGGTACCCACCCTGATTTTACTCGCCGAGCCGCATAGGACCCCGTGGTGCCAGCTGCCACAATGGCCTGGAACCACCGGACCGGAACGCACCAACCAGCTGCGCGGCTGGGCAGGTTGCGAGTTCCCAGGTCCCAATTTCTGAAAAAAATGACGTAGAACCGAAAATCAAATTGAAGATCTAAGGATTTAGGCTTGAGGATTTTTTGTCTCAACTCATGATCATTCCAATTCTGAAGATCTAAAGATTTGGGTTTAGGGGAAGAACCTTTAGTCTCAACTCATGATCATTCCAACTCGGGACACCACCAAAGGCTCAACTTGGGCATCTCAGATCTACAGCTTGAAACCACAGTTGAAATTGTAAAAAAATCTGCCATGGGTGGTCCCGATGCAACATAGCCTGGGTGTTTCACGAAGGTCCTTCTGGC
This sequence comes from Symbiodinium kawagutii, assembly GCA_009767595.1. Classification (NCBI taxonomy): domain Eukaryota; class Dinophyceae; order Suessiales; family Symbiodiniaceae; genus Symbiodinium; species Symbiodinium kawagutii. The sequence goes on from VSDK01021388.1 coordinate 7,166, forward strand.
AGTGCGACACGACTTTTATCATGGGAGATCCAGCGATACTTTTCTGAGGCAGTGGAATGTTCTCTGAACCCGGGGCCCTGGCTGGACCACCTGAAATCCACCCATCCACCAGGGCTCCCATAGCCTGCTGGTGCACATCGCCCCCTTCGTTCTTCTTCACGATCGCTGCTGCGATGCCGGCCTTGAAGACAAAAATGTCTGCAGACATGTCCGTATGAGGCATGTGTACGTCCATGTGGGTGCGCATATATATAGTATTGTCAAGACGAACGGGGCGCTCATGGGCGATCTATGGCATGCGATATCACTGAAGAATCCCTGATCTCTTTCCAGCATGAGAACTGTCTACTCTTCTACTGATCAAACTCGCAGCGTTCTCAAGGTCATGGTCACACCAGACTGCTTGGAACATGCGAAGGTAAGTGCCTTTCCAAGGCAAGTTCCAAATCCCAACTGCACTGGGGAATAGTACGACTTCATCACTTCTTCCATGAAAGCATTCATCAAATCAATTTGTTGCACATGCTTTCAAACAGGTGGGTGTATCCATATATGTTGGTAAGTGGTACCCCCACAACCGTATTATTCATAGGGTAACCATGGGTAACCAACCAGCTGAGGGGGTACGTCGTTCATGGTAGCCGAACCCTGTTGGTAGCGCTAGTTGTACCGACACGCGCCTGTGCTGATGCAGGAATAGGCTGTGGCAAGATCTGCTCATCCACCTGCGAATCTTGATCGGAAAGAATTGGAATCTCACGAAATAGTTGGTGTTCCTATGAAAGCACCTACTCTGTGATGTTCAGGGTAGCTTTCTGGGTTTCCACACGCCTGACTCGACCAAAACCACCTTGAATCCCGCTACATAGGAGTACAAGGCACCACTGAAATTGCATGAAGGCTGCATGCTGTGCATCGAAAGAGCCACATCGCAGCAAGTGGACACCAAGGACATCTCCATTTTGTTGCAGAAAGGTCCCCAGCCCAACACGCTCAACATGGCCGATTCTGCTGGTCACGATCAGCCCGCCCAGTTCCCAGGTATCCCAACTACCTGCTACTCCCGTGGCTCACTTCGACAGCACGCACCCATGAGCCCCAGGCCTTCTCAGGCAACGGCAGAGGTGTCACTTTCTCAACCACCGACGGTGTCACGGTCGCTTCAACCGCCACGGGAGGCTTTGGAACCTGCAACTTGGCAGTGAACCCACTGAACCCGTTGAGAGGTTTGTAGTGGGACAGTCTGCTGAATCTTGGCCAACACCAACCTGCGATTCTGCACAGATTCCCAATACATCATTGCGTAGGTGAAGAAAAACACCCAGAAGTACGAGTCAACGTAAAACTACCATCATTCACCATTCTATTCAAACTATGACCATGACCTTCATGGGTAAAGAATACACAGCTGTAGAGAAGAAAACACTAGAATGTAGACGAAACACACCCTGGTGTTACGTTGTAAAACAAACCCTCATCTCCACTGAATCAAATGTTCTTGCCAACACAGCTATGGGTCAGTTCACCCTGTACCCCTGGTGTACCATCATTCACTCGTCCAACTACGATTTTTGGTTAGATTAAAGCCTTGACCCAACTCGCCACAGCTGGTATATCCCCTGACCTTTCCATTATTATACATTATCATCCACCATTGACCAGCTAGTTCACCAGCTAGTCAACCAGCTACTTAACTCCTCGACCCAACTCGCCAGATGTAGCGGATCCAGTGACATGGCATTGACGCCTCCCCAGGCTTCAACGGCAGAGGCGTCGCTGACGCCACCAAAGGTGGAACTGCCGTGGGCTCGACCGGAGACTGAGTGTGCACCTGGCCACTGAATTGGGCTGTGATGAAGCATCTTTTATGACAATTGATGATCACAACCATAACAGCTTCAACATATGGTTGAATACGGTTGATGGTTATAAAATTATGGTTGAATATGGTTGAATTTGGCTATCAATAACCATCAACCATATTCAATAGCTGCCATTAACTGTGACAGTTGATAGCCATTATGAGATAGCCTTTGAACTGATCGTTGGTGAAATCCTTGCCATTATGAAATTCAGCCATGAATTTATGGCCATTGATCAGCATTCTCCAATTTGGAGACTCAATTTGTGGACCATTATCATTGTGAAATGATTAGCCATTCACTATTGATGACTTGGTTGACCATGATTCGCCAATTTGTTCGGGTTTCGCTGCCTATCTGTTGGAATTTCTCAGCTGGCCTTGGCGGCCTTGGGGCAAAAGCTTGGGTCCGCTGAGTTTCTTGCCGAGACCACACCTTTTGCTACAGTATATACTGCGAGCCTCAATGCTTTTCGGCTGTAAAGGATGTATCGCCAGCTATGGTGAGCCACTCACTGAAACTTTTTAGCATGGGTTCAACCCGTTTAGTTGCTCTTTCGCCCGTCGGATTGCAGGATTGCTAAGCATCAAAGACACAAATCGCTGGCTCCAAGAAATGCAGTACTTACTACTGGTTCACACCTGGTTGTTCACACCTGGTTGTTCACACCTGGTTGTTCACACCTGGTGAACTAGTGAAAATCCCCAGAACCACCTGGGATCCGAATCAGCGATCCAAGGATCAACCTGGGCGGTTAACCCACCTCCATGGGCTTGGCCGGCGTCCCGGCGCCCGCAGGCAGGATCACGGGTCCAGGTTCCAGCACTGGTGGCTGCAAGGGTGGGGACGGACTGCCACCACCCGGCAATGGAAGGCCATGCACCTGGGACGCCGCTGTGGGTTGCGTGGCAGGCCTGGGGGGGCTGGGGGTTACATGGACGTTGCCTTCGCTAAGGAAATCTTGCCACACAAAATTTTTGCTTTCGTGGGCTGAATCTGTCTGTTGACATCAACTAGACCTGAACAACACCAACATGGCCTGCTTCGCCAAACCTGGGTGCCTCATTTTGCAAGGATGGAACCAAAAGCGCCCGTCGACCATGCGTCTGTTCGTTGAAACTATGAATTGCTCCAGATATTTTTCTTCTGGTGATATACAGTTGACAAAGGTTATATAACTATTATCTTCCCTGATAATTCCACGAGTTAGCAATTATCATCATTCTGGCTATGTATATTTATAGTTATCTATAATAAAAGTGTATAACGATGGAGATGATTGTGAAGTTTCAGGAAGTCTCATCTCTCCCCATCCCTGGGCCGCCCGGACCACTGCTGCAGCAGCAGCTGCAACAGCAGTAGCCTGGGTCAGGTGACCAGCTGCTGCCATGGGGCTGTGAAGATCAGCTGAGGCAAAAGATGGGATGTGAACAGCAGGGCTACAGGTTGCGCAGGTGTGGAGAAAAATGCAAATCCTGAGGTTTTGAACTGCCCCACTTGCAATCTCTGAAACTTGGGAACTCCAAACACTAGAGGTCAAAAGGCTACTTGCAGGGAAGTTCGAACGGAAAAGAAACCGAATGTATGGTCCAACTCCCATAATTTGACCCTTCCCAGATTGAAGCTACGTGGGATCGGATCCATCCATCCCACATGCCTCCGTACTGGACATGCCACTGTCTTCAGCCACGTCTTCTGCCACTGTCTGGGCAGTTTGGTCTGCATCCCACTGCGTCATGCCTCCTTCCTGCGAGCTACGGTTGCTGCAGCGTGGAATCGTGGGAAGATAAGCATTGAAACCAGGACAAATAACCATGTAACATTGGTGATAACCCCTTACGATGGTAAGTTGCCAGTCACTAAAGGGGGATAGAAAGAGATCCAGCTAAGTTACAATACCGCTCGTTCGGTGGCAGAAGTTTCCAAGATACAAGAGGCTAGCTGAGATGGATGACAGAGCAATCCTCTGAAGCGACGGGCGGCTGGACTCTGTCTGTCTGTCTATCTGTCTGATCTACCGACCTATTTGTCCATCTAAGTATCGATCTGTCTGTCTGGCTGTCTATCTGTTTGACTTTCTATCTCACTATCTATCCAGCTACCTATCTACCCAGCTATCTGCCTATCTATCTATCGATCGATCGATCTGGCCATGAATCTTTCTAGCCAGCTAGCTATCTGTCTACGTCTACAGGTGTAGCTACCCAGCTGTCTCTGTACTTCTCCATCTCTCGAGTCAGCTAGCTATCTAACTTATCTGCCTATCAAACTATCTTAAAATCGAACTGACTATCTATCGGAATATCAAAAAACGTTGGGAGAATGTCAGTCTTGTTTGACCATTTTTGACTTTCACATGTGCTTCGCGCCACAACCACGTCACTTTTTGGACATTTTGACCTCCAAAAGTGGTCTGATGCTGTCAGTAGTTTACAAGTTTGACTTGACGCTGAAGTGGCGTGCATTTTTTGCTCAAAACTTTCGCCACAGACCTCCGCAACCGCCCCTTTACCAAGCCTACTTTTCGATCATACCGGAGCACAAAACTATTAAAAACACGGCATCTGCATCATTGCCATCTGTCAAGCACCATCATCTCTCTGTTGACACCCCTTCTTCTCTGAGATCTCTTCTTCTTGGACTAGCTGACCTTGCCCTAACCCACTATTTTCACTGGTTGAAGCATGGCCAGTGATGGTTCCATGTCATCGGAACCTGTGGTACTTCAGGAGAAAAAACGCTGCAGCGGTCAGGGAGTTCCCCCCTGACACGATACCCCTGCTGTGTCTATCCATAATTCTCCGGGGATGGCCAGGCATACACACTTCTTTGACGCCCGAAACGAAGATCCAGGCAAATCCTAAATGATGGAATCACAACACTCAGCCTGGCGGTCAGCCTGGCCTTTCCAACGTTCTCTGCAGCTTTGTAAGCTACCTTGGGGAGTGGCTGCATGGCCCATTGGTGATGGCAAAGGCTTCTGGAGATTCGACTTGGGCCGCAAGTTGCTTTAAACTACGGCCTTTCAAATGATCCACTGAGGGAAACAAACAGTATGTTACAGTATACTGGCAAATCTGACTGATGACGGTGATGATGAGGAGGAGGAGAAGGACGACGAGGAGGTGTTTGGAAACCGCCCCCTAGCCGGTCTACCTCTGCACTATACCCGCCTCCCGGGCCCCCTCATCTGACATATATGATCTATCTTTCATTCTGACTGCAAAGACCATCCTGAGTTGAAAAGCATTTCCAGCATCAAACATCTTGGTAGGCTGCATCCGACACCGAGAAAATCTGAAAAGCACCTGCTTGACAAACCAAACGAGGTGGGAGTCTGTCTACCAGACAAACTTATCTTGGACAATCTTGGTAGGGTTCGTCCTTTAATTCCATGGCTCCTAATCAAAGAACAGCAGCAGTAACACTACTTTCTGCTTCTGCATTGCTTGCTGTTGAAGATTGGTTGAAGCCAATGCAGCACTGAAAATCTTAGTGGTGCCATTCCAACCATGACTACCCCGGACATCCCGGACTTCCACCCTCAACAACCATTAAGCCGCTGATATATCATGGCCATCAGCCCCTACAATCAGCCACCAACAATCAAGACCATTCGCACTACTGCCATCTACTAGTCAAGTCTCAACCACCATCGAATCCATCAACCACCATCATCAAGCACTACTATCAACCATCAAATCCCACCAACCACCATCAACCACCACCATCAACCACCATCATCCACCATCAACCCTCACCCCTCCCACCTTGTCACGCCCAGGTGCTGTCACTTGGTTCACCGTGTTGAGCCCTCCATCCTCCGCCGCCTGCGCCGCCGCGGCGCCCGCGGCCTCGGCCTGCGCCACGGCGCCGTGGCCGCCCGCGGCCACCGCGGCGCCGGCCACCTGGGAGGCCTCGGCGGCGGTCTCGTAGGCCAGCGCCTCGTGGACCTTCTCCGCCACGATGGACATGTCCTGTGGAGCCCAGGTGGAGCCGTGGGTGACTGAGGGCCCCCTGGTGGCCTCCCGTAGGTCGATGGTGACCGGAACTTTGAGGATACCGATGGATGTCCCAGAAACCTCTTGGAGTTCCAGAGTTTCCCAGAAAAATACGGTGGTGATGGTTTGGAACCACTGAAGGGATGCACATTGATGTATGGCACAAATGACAGGTGGTGGTTGTGGCGATAGCAATAGTTGGCGGGCAGAGTCGACAGAGTATAACATGATTTCTAGTAGTATTCATCAGAAACTATTTCGGGGTCCTCAAAATCAGGGACCCCCCAAAATCATCCAGTTTATTAACCATTTATACCATTTCATTAAACCATCCATTTCTGCAAAGTTCCCTATTTTGAGAGACACCTGGCTGTGGGTCAAAACCCTTAGTCCCCCTCTTTCCCCTATAATCAACCAGGCTGTTTTCCCTATAGTTTGTCGGTGATTAACCACCATTCTTGGTTGGTTAACTGCTTGACCCATAGCCATATAGTTGGTATATCCCCTACTATTGTTGGTTATCATCCCCTTTTATTTGCCATTAACCAGCTAGTTAACCATTGTTGTTGGTTGGTTAATAGTAAGGTTAATATATCTAGGGATATCCCTATGCATTTACCATGATGCACCCTGTGTGCTTCAAAGCGTTGGCGCTGCCTGTGGCAGATGCATCGGTCGCACGCACTCGTGATGCCACGTAGAGAAGGTCTTGATCTTAGCGGACGAGATCCATGAGATCGACTGGCAACGTGTAACTCCGTGGGTTTCCACAACAAATGGGTCAGTACCAGTCATTGCCAACAAAGGTATTGTAACTTAATACGTGTAACAAAAAAGGTGGTTCACAGAAAAAGGGGTTGTCACTTCGTGGCTCACATTCCAGCAGCTAGACTAGTTCGTCATTTATGGGATGTGCATTAGCAGGTACAGGGTCTGGATTCACAGCCACATGTTTCCACCAAAAGTACACTGCATGTGGGGGTCCGGCCTGTCATTGGCCCATCTTTTGATTTTTCAATAGTTGTCGCTGACAAAAATCTGTCTTTGAATCGAATTTCAGGTGCCAAAGCGACTACAAGACTTTGCAGGCGTCATGGAAATCTATCTAATTATGGTTCAAGAAATCATTGGTTCCTAGACCATCCTCATCCATCCTGGTTGCTTATAACACGTTGATCATTCCTTGAAATCCCTACATCATTGCTTTGTCCCGTCCAATCTGAGATCGACACAAGCAAGCTCCACTTCTTTTTCAATTCCGATATGGGTTTGTCCATGAGTAGTGTACCCCAAAGTCGCTGGTTTGTTTCCTTCTTAATGGCTCTCAACTTGGATGGTGAGTAGGTACCACCATGGATAAACCCATAGCCGGTTCGTTGCTAGGGATCTCTCCCGCATTCATTGTCCAACCACGTTGGTCGTGGCAGACGTCTGCGGTTTCCCTTGCTGAGTCGCAAACGTTTTGGCAAACCTTCATGGGATTGGTCTCATCCCTGGCGGCCGTGACAGGTCGGGCTTGTGGGGAAGCTTGGCGAGCCCAATGCGAAGAGTTGCTTACAGGTCAAATGTATGCATATGAGGAACAATTGATACCAAGAAGGGTGCTATATTTTGGAATGAACTGATTTGGATGGTTTGGGATGTAGCTGTCAAAAATCCAAAGTGACATGTTTGTGAAGATTCAAAAAATCTCCACACATTACTACAATAGAGATACTGTACCCAGCTGCTACGATGACATCATCTGTTGGCCCACATTTTTTGGGTGGTTGACATGGGCCAAACGATTGCGATTCAGCATGTTCACTTGGACAACCCGCGGAACATGTCAGGTAGGATCCGTGACAACCCATATGGTAGCAATGCATGTCATGGATCAGTCCCCAGCGAAAACGGAGTAGTGAGAATCTATGGACAATGGGGTTGATCAGTACCCATTCAATTAAAACAAGGAATTGTCATGCCAAAAACAAAGGACCTTCCCCTCATTTCTTTCCACGCCCATCAATGC
>VSDK01021388.1:20039-66730 GCA_009767595.1 Symbiodinium kawagutii
GATCATTTGGGGAACAGCAGGGGCTTATGCCCTTGATCTGCAACCCATCACCGTGAAATACCATGGCACAGTGCATCGGCGGCCAGGCACCTCTCTTCAACTGCGTGGCTTTGTTCGTGCGAGGCTCCTGGTGATCCACGTTCCATTCACGAGTGGGGATGGGTACGGAACACAAAAAAACAACTGGGCCTGTCTGCTGAACTAACATGATCCTCTGATTGTGGTCATGGTGACTGGTTCGAATCTGGGCATGAATGGGTTGTTGCACTGCGTGGTTAAACCTGGGCAATCATTCGAATCTGCAAAGATCGAAACCTGTATCACGGCTCCGAAATGTGTAGCTACACATTGACATGGCGGACGAACCGCAAAACTGCAGCAACTGGTGAAATCTGAACTCAGGTTCCCCATCCTCGAAAGGACAGTACAACTCGGGCAACCTAGAAGGATAGGCCACGAGGATAATTTCACACACTGAGTAAATGCAAGGCATAAGGTGAAATGAGATGAAATGATTTCCTGTGTTACAGGTTCACTGGGTTGAATCTTTGACGGTTGAACTCTGGAAATCGCACTTCTTCCACAACATGTAATTGACACTCACAGCGATTGCAGTGGACGGCTGAAGCTGACAGAAACACGGCATTAGAACAGCTTGTGATGGTCACTTTATTGAAATTGCAGGTACACATCCGTGGCCAGTGGATGCTTCCCTCTCTGATGCACAGCTTCGTTGGACAGAGTAGCATCAGAGAGCTCTGTCCCCCTGCGTTTGTTGGTGTGACGTGAAGACCCTAGAAACGGGGCGTGACACACACACACACACACACAATTAATTCGAGATCAACAAACCATCAAACGTCATCAACATGACCCGGATGATTCACCATCATTGCGGTGATCATTCTACGCATTCTCAACCACCCTTGACCCGGATTCGAAGCATCAACAACCACCTTCAATCACACCATGAAACCATCAACGATCCTCAACAAGACCCACCATCAACCACTTCATCATGTATCCACCATCCTCAACCACCATCAACCACCATCAACCACCATCCACCACCATCAACCCTCACCAGCATGGGAAGCCTCGCCTCCAAACCCCTGGATTTTCCCAGTGCACCGCACCGCTGCCCCCGCGCCTGGCCGCCTGCGCCGCCTCCTTGGGCTCCAGCGTGCGGCTCATCGCCAGCTCTTCGGCGGCCGCGCCCAGGCTCTCGCCCTGCATCCAGCAGCAGTGCTGGGAACACCCAGGTGGTGAAGGCACGGCCCAGGTGCAGCAGGGGTTCAGTTATTGGTGGTGAGTTCACTGGTAAGGTGAACTAACTGGGGTAAGATGATCAGTTCACGGGTTGTTAGTAGCTGACTGACTAACTAACTGACTGACTGACTGACTAACTAAGTAACAAACTGACTGACCAACTAACTGACTAACTCAGTGACTAACTGACTGACTGACTGACTAACTCAGTGACTGACTGACGCACTGATTTAGAAACTGATTCTCAATTATTAAGTGACTAGCTTCGTAACTAGGTAACCAAATCACTAACCCACCAGTTGGGTTAGGATAGTCAGGATTCACATGATATTGTATGACCAGCCAACCAGGCATAATAACCCATCATCATTGACCATAGAGGTTGACCACCATCAACCAACCAACCTAGCAACCAGCCACCAACCTACCTACCAGGCTTGTCTTCACATACCCAGTGGATGATCCATTGGCCAGCAATAGGTGGTATGTGGACTCACTCAGCCAACTCCCAAGTCCATGTGGGGCACAGCCAGGAGTCACATCTGCAGGATCTTTTAGCTGCTGATCAGGCACAACGGTTGATATGACTTCAGTAGGGATGTAGCATTTGGTGACTATGGTTGAACCATTTCAGTAGTGATATATACAAAATGTGGTGTAATTAAGGCCAAAGGTTATTGTCCAAATGCTATGACTTTAGATGACTTTAGTTTGTCACCCAATTTGAATAAGATGACGGCACCATGTACATGATACGAGTATGTGATATAACCAACTTCAGTTGTGCATAACCAACTACAGTGGTATCATACAAGTGGTGCAATCAACTTACCAAATTTCAGGGTGTTGTCAAGGACAGTCGGACATAACTATAGCCAACTACAAATATCAGAATCAACTAGAAAGAATTAGCATACAGGTGTAATCAACAACAAATGTTAGGACCAACTGGAATACTGAACAAACGACAAATGATGTAATCAGCGGGAAATGAAAATATGCCCCACTGATGACCTTGTTCTCCCCTGCTCCCAGGATTTTTCGATGACGTCTAGCCACAAATGAACCAGCCAACCGCAGCAGCCTCCCATTTCCGTCCGCGCGAACCCAATCCCCGGACCTCGGCGGTGGCCATGCATTTGTCCATCACTTCCTTTGGAATCTGCAGATCTGATTTGCCATCTTCCGTTGCCTGGACATCGCTCTTCCTCGTGGAAAGTCCATGGCATCCCTAAGGTTTTCCCCCGCTTCATGTGAGGATACAAGAACCAGTTCGGGACCCTGAAACTGAGGTCTTCCGGGGCCTTTGGTCCTATCTCGGAAATCCAACATGTAGGACAGGAAAAACCGGTGGTTGTGCAGATAGCTGTGTTTGAACACCACTGAGTTTCATGTCTTGAGGCTATCACACTGAGGCTTGGTTCAATTCGGACAAGGGCCTGTGAGAGTTATGGGCATTATCTGTGGTGATACACCTCCCAGCATCCTGCTCTAGGATCCTTTCTGCATTTCTGAGACGGTTCCAGGGCTAGATGGGACCCTGAAAAATGTCCTACAACCACAACCATAACCATATAACCATAGCTATATCCACAACCATGAGGATGCGCATTTCTGAGACGGTTCCCGGGCGTCACATGGGACCCTGAAAAATGTCCTGCAAACATAGCCATAAGCATATAACCATAGCCATAACCATAACCGTAACCATATAACCATAGCCATAACCATCACCATATGACCAAAGCTTACAACCATAATCAAACATAATCATAAGCATGTAACCATAGCCATAGTCATCCTTGATAGCTTCCATAACCACAGCGGCATCACCATTGCTGGACCAGGGTGTCGCAGCTGACCTTGATGCACTCTGCCACCACGCCATTGACCTCTGCAGACTGCTGGGGATGCCAGGGTCATTTCAACGAGCACCAGCCATCAACGGAGGAGGTATACGAATCATATGGGGGACCCTGTCAATGGTTGATAATAGGGATGATAACCAACAATAGTAGGTGATATATACCAACAATAGTTTCTCAAAATAGTGAGCCCCACAATATGTTGGTTTAGTACAATAAATGGTGCATATTGGATGTTTTGAGAAACCACCTTTTGTCACAGGTGGGTATATAACTTGCAGGTGGGAGAGTTATCCAGTTGAATGGGAGGTATATGATAGGAGAGAATCATACATCATATATCCCTGAATGCCTGGATGTATCCAGTTGTACAAGCCGAAAGCCTATACATTTCTTCGTGGCGACTAGGTATAGCCACGAACAGAAGGGATGCTGTACAGGGTATTCACCCAAATGCCTGCGTTCGTAAATGGTCATGACCCCACCTATCCCCAAAGCTGTATCAATGCCTCTCACTATCTATCTTAGACTGATGGGTGGCAACTTTTCTTTTGGTGCCAGATTCCCCTGCAAAAAGCCAGCCGTGGTGGCTGCCATCTGGCGACGCTTGGAAGTACCATGAGTGCCATTAGAGCACCATGACTTCATTCGTGACTTCTGAAAGCTTCCCAGTTTCAGTTTCTGAGTTCCTCCAATCTCACATGCTTAGATGCGCTAGAAACTCGAAGTGTAAACAAACCAAGGACGATCTACGATCAACTTCCCTCAGGATCGATAAGTAAACATGTCTTCACAATCCATCCAAATCAGGGAGAGAAGGAAACGTGTCATCAGTACCCAGTCCAAATGCTTTCATATTACGCCTTCCATACCAAGTCTCCAAGTTTCTTCAGTCCAAAACCAAATGCCTTCCACAGATCTTCCAAAGATCTTCCAAGTCTCCAAGTTCCCCAAGGGCGCCCAACCAGCCCTGGGCCCAATGGCTCGCCCCATCCACCGCCCCGGCCTGCGCTTCCTGGATGCCAGCGCCCCGGGCGGCCGCCGTGCCCGCATGGGTCATGGCGTCGGCCACGCTGTCCGACATGGCGCCGTCCGCTTTGGCGTTGGCCTTGCGCCGGAGTCGTGCAGGTCAACTCGCAAGGTCAACAGTGGAACTTTTTGATGAATGGACCATCACAACATAAATGGGGAGTGATATGAATGATAAAGTTGACCTGTACATGGGAGTAAATGGGTTACTAGGAGTGGTGAGTAAATGGACAAGAATGGTGAGTTTTTGATGAATGAACTCAACAGTTTAACCATCATTACTTGATGAGTGGTGAGTAAATGGGAAGTTCATGATGGTTAAGAATGGTGATTTCATGATGGTTACAGATGGTCAGTCGATGATGGTTGCTGATGGTCAGTCGATGATGCTTCGGACTGGTTAATGTTGCTTAGTCATGGTTAGTAACAGAAATAATGATAAATAATCATGAGATAGCAATAGAAATGTGCAATGCTGGTTGGGTAATAGCTATGGTCGATGACAATGACAATAGTAGAAGTTCATCAACAATATCCGCTGTTATCGAGAATACTTAACCATTGGCAATATAATAAGCTACCAGCCTACTATTGTTTATTATTGTGATGTTCAATATGCTTATCATCGACCAAAAACTATTGACCATCATCCATCAGCAACCAAGGTCTACTAATAACGAGATTTATGTTCAACTAGATTTGCAACAAAAGACGCACAGCATCTTCTCATACCCTAACGTTCGGAATCAAACAGCTGGAAAGGATGCTACTGACAGAAACTGGATCGAGAATCAGCAAAAGCTGGTCTTGAAAGCTAAGTAAGAAGCAGAAGCGGCGCGAAAACCCATGATCAAAATTTGTTAGTGGGCTAATAAGGCCTGCGTGTGTATATATATACACATATACATATATTATACAAGTGAAAATACACAAACATCATACATAGCTACGTTTGATTCATACTGGCCATTCATGTTGTCTGCATTTCGACCGCTGTTGAATTTTGACCCTCAAACATGCAATAGTTTTGGTGGAACCACCCAGGTTTCACTACTCAAATACGATCTATCCAGCCCATCCCGGAGTGATGTGTTCTTCTTGATTCTACCATGTGTTCTTTCAAATTTGTCCTCCTACTGTGTTTTTGATGTCATATGCCACAACCACATACCCTTCGTGAACATCCAAAAACCGACCAGAATGATGCTATAGTGGTTGTAGTGATTAACTCGTCATGATTACAGTGATAGTTAACTAGGTGGCTATATAAAATCAACTACAGTATGCCGTTGCTTATAGTGATTAACTAGTCATGATTATTCATTTGTTGTTCGTGTTCGCACCTTCCAACGTCTTCCAGCCGCCCTGCCCATCAGCTGTGCCTGGGCAGCACTCACCACGCACTGCACCTGCTGAAGAGGCGTCAGCTCAGCACGGAAGGCGGCCTTCTGTGCCACCGAAGCTGCCAGCTCAGCTTGCTGCTTGGGCGTTCTGCCACTGCCCTGGCGGACATCACACGGTCGCCATTGGTCGGTGACCACAAAGCCAAGCTATTTCATGTCGTCATTTCTGGGAGGCTTGGCTCAAGTTTTTGAGAGCTATCTCCAAGAAAAGGGCTGAGTTTTGCCGTGCACATGCTGGATAATGCTGAAAACATTGGTTGGGTCAAAATCGGTGCTGTTGCGAACGCAGGAATGACAGCTCGACCACCCTTGCCATCCAAAATTTGAACTCCACTTCTCCCAACGGTCCCAACACGATCTGCCACCAGTAGCTTTGTCAGCCATTGAGAATCCATACAACACAGTGGTAGATCCGTATTGGTTATCCCTAGTGGGACATCCAGCTGTCGTTAAAGCCCCATATGATGATGAATCACAAGCGATGGTCAAACGAGGCATTGTTCCTTGCTGGAAATCCCAGGAAGCATCGTGAACTATGACCAATCATTCCTCGATCACCATAGCCTTTATCCTTCACCCTGATTGCTAGCCTGGATTAATCACGTGAACTACAACCAACATTAATCATCATTAAGCGACCATTATTAGTATTCAAGACTCATCCTTGTTACTGTCGCTATCGCTAATAGTAACCATCACAACAAGCACCACCGACCATCATCATCAACCATGATTCAACTGCTACTTTCCATTTGCACTACCCAAGCACGAGGTTCTCTCCATATCGCAACCATAATCAACCAACATGACAACTATGAATCTCCATCACAAACCATCATCAACCACCACTATAACCATCACTGACCGCCTGTTCTTGAGCATGAATCAACCACATTAAGTATCGATTTCCACAAGCCTGACCATCATCCCAGCACCATTGAACACCAGTTTGATCTCCCATGGGTGACAGCCTGCCTTGGCAAATTTCAATGCCGCATGGTACGCCTTGTGACACTGCTCGTCTCCCGACAGACCTGTGTCCTGACACATCACGGGTTGAAGGGCGAAGGAAACATCTTGGAACCTTGGCAAACAAATCCAGATAGAAATATAGATGTAGATATTAGAGATGGATATAGATAAAAGATTACTGTATAAAACGATTGATTGGCAAATAGATAGCTAGATGGGTAGATAGATGGATAGGTAGTCCAACGATAGATCGGTAGATAGATAGATAGATAGATAAATAGATAGATAGATAGGTAGCTAGATAGATAGATAGATAAATGTCTAGATAGATAGATAGATAGATAGATAGATAGATAGATAGATAGATAGGTAGGTAGGTAGGTAGGTAGATTAGACAGATAGACAGATAGATAGGTAGGTAGATAGGTAGGTAGATAGATAGGTAGATAGATAGACAGATAGATAGGTAGGTAGATTGATAGGTAGATAGATAGATAGATAAGTAGATAAATAAAAAAGTAAATAGATCGGTAGATAGATAGATAGATAGATAGATAGAAAGATAGATAGATAGATAGATAGATAGATAGATACGTAGATAAATAGATAGGTAAATATGTAGACAAGTAGATCAATAGATAAATCAACATGCTACCAGCAGCAACAAGCACCAACAACCAGCAACCTCCAACCAACAACATCCACTACCAAGCACCAGCCGCGACAACGAGTCCAACTCCTTGGCGCCATTGGCGGGCGCCGGGGCGCAGCGCTGCTGGATTGACTCAGCGGTGGACCGTGTACAATGGGTCGTGATAATGGCAATGGGTCAATATTAACCAACCAAAAATTGGGGATAAAAACCAACAACAATAGGGAAAACAATGGTTAATGACAGGGGAACCAAGGGGACAGGGTTTTGACTCACTGCCATATGGGAGACACCAAAAATTGTTGATTCATTACTATAATTGGTTACTAAAGGATGATAACTTCTGGCTTCTTCAAATTGGGAACATTCAAAAAAAAGCTGATTTGTGATTAGAAATGATTACTATTGGATGATTTGGGGGTACCCGTATCTTAAGAAACCACCATGTGGGTTAATGACGGTTTATCATGGTTGGGAATGGTCAGTTGATAATGCTTGATGATCATTTTGGCTGCTAATGGTTTCTATTGGTTGATCATGGCTCATGGATGTTCATGGCTAATAGGTGATAACAATCAAGAACACGGGGTTCTACCAAATGCGTTGTTGGTCATGTTTGTTGATGATGATCTATGGCTTCACCATGATGATTGATGATAGACACTAATAGAAAACCATGGGTAAACCATAGACAAATAATCATGGTGAACCACTGCTTGCGATTACACATGCCGATGATTTGTGAATTGATGTTGATGATGATGATGATGATGATGATGATGATGATGATGATGATGATGATGATGAATGAAAAATGCAAAACAACCAAGTATGGTTGATCATAGGTCACAACCAACCAACCAAGTTCACATCCCAACAGTGACCAGTTTGGTCATTTGCGGGATGCTCACCAGGGTCACAGGGCATTGATTGACCCCCAGGAATACTGGTTGATGATGATCAATGGTCAAACATTCTGACTTATGATTTACGGTACTAAAAAAGTATAAAATGGTAGATCCATATCAATACTCCAAGAGTTGATGGTCAATCAGCAGCTTCCCAAGGTCAAACTGGATGTGAATTGTTGATATGGATCTACTACTGAGTATTTGATACAACATGATTGACGCATGAACAAAGGTGATAGATGACTCACAACATTGTCATCCCACAACATTTTCCTTATTGGATACTTAGCTCCGGCTCCTGCTCCTTCAAAACCCAGCTTTGTTGGCTGAAATCAACCGGCGCTGGGCTCCGCGCTCTTCGCCGAACACGATGGCCTGTAGCCACGACTCGGAACCCCCGTGTAGCGAGTGCCATGAAGTACCCAAGGGGGCGAGCGGAAGTTACGGGACCTGCTGTCACTAGGATTGTGAGACTAGGTCAGGGATGTCATCCAAGTCTCATGTGTAGACTTCTATTACATGCGCGGTCGTCTATACACCCTTATATGTTGCGTGTACAAAAGGATATGAAATGATGCATATGCGTAAACATAAACCTGTATGCATTGAGAGACATACTGTCAGCAAACGTCTATTGAGAAGCCAGGAGTTGATAGACTAGCCACACTGCCATGCAAAACGTTGCAGCCACTCCCACCCCTTCCCACAAAGGTGCCTCTCCGTCATGAATAGCCTCTCTGGTGGCTGATGGTGGAGTGGTGAGAGCAGTTGCAGGGCGTTGGTATGGGGATGCCAGGCTCTAGTCTCATGTCTGGAGAAATTTTTTTCGTACCACTCGTTTCATCTAGTTTTTCGACATACAAAACAGGTGCTGGAAGCCTTTGAAAACAAGGCCGCTGAAACATACCAAGGGATGACTGCTATGGTCGGGTACCCCAAGTTGCGGACACCCCCACTAGGTGGCAGGAGCATCTAATGATAGGACTGGATAATTTTGCAGAGCGCAATCAAACAATCGAAGGCCGCATCATTTTTTCCTGTTGATCTATCACCAAAATGCGACCTGGTCAAACAGAATAGCGCCACATTATGAAAATGCGCTAGAAGCACACCAACGGCCAAGGGTGGAAGACGGAAAAAAAAAATATCTTTACATGTACAAGGTGACTTCCCCCAACATAATATAGTTGCTGTAGCGCATCCCGGTTCCTGTCGGTTGTCCCCATTGGCCGTATTGTTACCCGTTACAAATATTGAGCATTCTACCTAAATATGCATCACTAAGCGCCAATCATCAACTATTCACCATTCTCAAACATCAATGACCATTCGGCTGGTTCTCAAAATAGGGACCCCCAAATCATCCGATACGAACCATCTGTAGTAATAGTTGGGGGTTCCCGATTTTAAGAAACCCCCAACTGTTGTAGTTGTTTAACCATTATTGTTGGCTATCATTCCCTATTACTATCCATTATAATCCCCTATAAATGATAACCTGGTTTGATTACCTTACAATTCCTACTAGAATCCCCTATAAAACCATTAAGCATGATCATTCCCTAAAATACAGATGACTTGACCCATGCGTCCATCATCTCCAGCGCCTTCTGCGCAACCTCCTGGGCCTCCAAACGCAAGAGGGGTGCCGACAGTGGAATCCAATAGCACCACTTGGGGTATAGCTGTGGGGCCTATGGGGTTGATCAATGACCCACCAATGACAGGGGTATCGCTACTCATTGTCATTAACCATAGCTATCCGATGTTGGTTGTCACCAAGGATCATAACCGCTATCATAAGTATTGGAGTTGATTAATGGTCAAATGACAGTGGCATAAGAAACCAATATAGGCATGCATTCAAAGCCATCACTCACCTCTTATTTCATCACTAGCCTCATTAGCCATGACATCATCATTTTGAGTATAATTGCTATAGGTATTGTTAATTGATGATCCACGATAAACTAACCTCTCTATGAATGGTCAACAAGCAAGACTAGTGACCAACAATGACGGGGAACTTGGCGAATCCCCAAGGTTGATTGACGGCTACAAGGCATGGCAAGAAACACCTCTTGCCACGGCTGCTATCACTGCTTCGGATGACCCCACCGGTTGGTCATCATCCTACGGATGGAAAAATGTTCAAAGCACCAATTATCGCTGTGACTTTGGCAGCTACAAACACTGAGATACATCATCGCCATCATCATCATCATCATCATCATCATCATCATCATCATCATCATCATCATCAGTACTAGATATCATTACTAGTTATCATCATTATATAACTAGTAGTATCATAATAACTCGTATCTTTATATGGTGGTTTCTCAAAATAGGGGTACCCCCAAATCACCCTATATCAACCATTTCTATTCATAAACCAACCATAACTTTGGGGTCCCCTATGGCTTGGGAAACCACCATATTTCACCATTCCTTGGTTCCCCTATCATTAACCATTGTTTTCCCTTATTATTGTTGGTAAATCCTCCATTAGTTGGTTGATTAATATTGACCCATGGCCATATTTCACCATTCCTTCCTGCTTGCCAACCGCGCGCGCAGGTCGTCGATGGAAAAACGCCTCCTGCTTGGTGAGGGTCGTCACCGAGTTGGAGGCCGCATGCGCGGCCGCCTCGCCGATGCCATGGGCCTCGCACCCCGAAACGCGCGCACCGTGGGAAACGGAAATGCCATGGGGAAAACCTGGGGGAAACCTGGGGAAAACCTGGGGAAAACCTGGGGAAACCTGGGGAAAACCTGGGGAAATGCCATGGAAATGCCTGGAAAACCCGAGAAAAAACGTTGTTTTCTCCGAAAAACTGAGGAAATCCCGCAAGAAAATGTTGGAATTCAAAAAATCATGTTGGAAATGATTGTGATTCGAAAAAGCTACTGGTGAATGATCACGGTTTAACCATCATCAACCATTGCTTGGTGTTCAAAATTCGAAGAGTTTGGCACACCAACCGGTGAAACCGCAACGGTGAACCAAGACAGCAGAACGCCTCGGGTAAATCGGGGTGAAGCTGCATTAACTACCAACCAACTAGTGGTTAATACAAAAAATCAATGATTAATACTACCAGCCAACAAATGGTTTAATCATTCATATTTACAATTTCTATTGACCAACAGTATTGGCCCTTAGCATTAACTACTGTAACCATTAGCATTGACAACCAACGAACGCTTAACAATTACCAGCTGCTGGATCTACTCAGCTTGATCGCATCAGCCCTTGATCAATTGGGACAGTACAGCGGTTTGTTCACCGGAGACTCCACCATGGGAACTTGCAAAACGGATCAGGCATCGAAGTACGTGTGACGCTGGCAGGGTCAGTATCTGAGATTAGCGGTCATTGTTGACAGCCAGGGTTGGCTATGCATCCAACCACGTGTCATACACAAAGCTCATCGACACACTTCCAGCGTTTTCATTCATACAAGACAATGACTCGTTGATCACATTAGATTATCGACAACCACTGCTTTAAATGGGACAATGGACGACTATAGACTGTTGAATGACGCTTCTTCTTCTTCTTCTTCTTCTTCTTCTTCTTCTTCTTCTTCGACGTTGTGGATGGATCCACTATCCAAACTAACACCCGGCGATCAATTCTCCGCAATGATCAGGCTTATCTTCAGGTACTCTTGCTTCTAGTCGCTCAATAGCCATTGTGTGTGTGTGCAAATTGCACAGCGATTGTGCAAAATCCCTGCAGCAAGTTTGCAACCACAAGCAGGCTCATGCTTTACAATCGTTTGCATTAGTCTTAAAGAAATTGCGACATTATGTGTTGGCAATCCCGGAAAGAAACAAAGATACGGGGAAAAAGGAGCTGGTGGTATAGTCATTCTAATCCATCTATCAGCAATCTCCTGAACATGACATTGTGTGGCTCATTGTATACACCTGTTGCTGGCCATGGTGCACCAAGATAAATCAGTCTGTTCTCTAGGAAGTTCCCCCAAAGAGAATAATGAAAGGTGCGTATCAGTGACAAACATGATTTAGATACACACTTGATCATAATGAATCAATCATACATATATGATTGAATATAATTGATCAATAAATCATCCTAGTCATTCATTTGGACATGATCATTCCTGTTGGTAACATCGGATCATTGTATACATTGGCAATTCTCCAGGGTGATGATGTCCTACTTGCCCAGTGGTTGGAAGGTTGCTAGCCATTACAGACAGCTGGTGCTTTGCCCAGAGTTGTTCATAGGCTTAGTTACGGTGAAGACACTAGGAGAATGGCTTGTCTGATAGTTGCTGAAAGGCTATGGTTGAACCAAACATCAGCTGCATAACTTCACGGGGTTCCAAGCATCTCACCATATATGATTGATGGCTTTTGGAAGGAAAAACACCAGTTGTTGAGTAGTACCAACCCTTCGAATTGGGCACACCCAGACTCTGTTTTGGCGACTTGGAATCCACAGTCCCTGGAATGCAAAGCATCAAAGTACTGCGGCACTGGCTTTCGCAGACCCTAATTTTCTCTTGTCTCAGCCCACATCAGCAGAAAGAAAGTCTGGAGCAGTATTCAAAGCACAGGAATGCATCAAAAGACAACACTCAGTTGCTCTTCTTCTCTTCTTTTTCTGTCTTGCTGTCTTTCTGACTGAAGTCCAAGGGCCAAGGATCCAAGGAGCCTCCAATAGAGTACAGCATCACCCCAACGAGGATGAAAATCACGGCCAGAAACTGGTACTCGGTAAGCCCCAACAGGTAGTCACTGGGAGGATGCCTCCGAAAAGGCTCGATGGCCATCCGTTCCAAGCCATACAAAGACAGGGTCAAGGCACTGCGGACACCTACTCGTTGTTTCCCCTTTCCTGTTGGCAAGGACACCAGAAAGTGCATCCCAAGGAAAAGCGACATGGAGAGAGTGGCCTCGTACAAAGGTGTGGGATGAACGGCCACCTTCGTTGGAACTAATCCATTTGGAAAGGACATCGCCCAGGAAACCTGGCTGGGCGGTCCATAGCAGCCATCACCGGAGAGGAAGCAACCCATCTTGCCCACAGCATGGCCCAAGGGAACCAAGGGCGTGATGATGTCCAACAGCGGCATAGGCTTCAAACCACACTGCCAATAGCCATAGGTCGCCGCTGTTAAGAGACCTCCCACGGCAGAGCCCATGAAACTGTGGCCTGTTTCCAGAGACATGTTGGGAATGGAGCCCCCCATGGCCACAGCCGACAGCAGTAGATGCACCTTCGATCCAATGCCGAAGCCTGGAATGAAGGCCAGCATCATCAGTGACCCATCGGCTGGGATCTTGAGTCTGCGCAACTCCGACTCAAGGACTACCACACAAGAGCTCAAAGCCAAAGCGATGAAGAGTCCATAGGTATAGACCTTGAAGCCCCAGGGTAAAGTCAGAAGCACCGAATTCACGTAGCTTGCCACCAACACCATGGCACCGCAGACGTTTGCCGCGGACCGATTTTTTGCCGTGATAGCTGAGATGCTTACGAGTCATGACTTTGACCTAGATCCATTGCTTTCCACGTAGCTTTCTATGCTTCATGGCGGCTTCTCATGTTTGGCACCAAATGCATTGCAGCTTTGAGCCACAGATTGGTGAATTGTGGAACTACACAGCCCTTGTGGGGACTGAGAAACTTCGTGGAAACGCCAGTCACGGAAATCTGACCAAGTGAGTTGAGATCTGCCTCTACGATAAGGTATCCACCAGCAGAACAATGCACGGTAGTCATTCGTAGCAGCGGGTTGGTCCAAAGCCGCATGGTTGAACCATGACACCGATATTGGTCACGTGCTCATTCCTAGTACCACCGACATTGTTGGTTGCTGTTGATGATTACCTCATATTGTTCGTGTACTCCCTATTCTCTTCTTTCGACTAACCACTTTCTTTACTTTCTTTCTGTGGGTCAAAGAGTTGTCTCTTGCTGCAATGCCACCTTCGACTAACCACGTTGTCAAAAAGAAACAAAGCATCCTGGTGAACATCCCTTCCGACTGAAAAGAATGCCCTCCGGTTGCTTGCATCCATTTGTCATTGAAAGTGATCAAGCATTTTACACCATCAATCATCGTTACTCTTGATTCTTGTTGGTTGAACCACCACTATCCACCATAATCAACCAACAACACTGGCGAATGGCAATTCTATGATGGGTTGTAACCACAAAAAGAAAAACGTTGCTTGGCCTGTTAACCCATGTGGTGGTTTATCAAACTTGGGAACCCCAAAGTTATGGATGGTTTATTCGTATAAATGGTTGATATTAGATGATTGGGGGGGGAACCAGCATATACTAGTCGTTTAACCATTATTCTTGGTGATTATCCTCTATAAACCCCTACTAATCATTCAAAGCCCCTCGAAAAACATATGAACTTCATATATTAGTCATTCCAACCCCCTAGAAAAACATATGAACTTCATATGAACCTCCCTAACCTCCTGTGCTTAACCGCCTTATCACCACCTGGCTTTGGGTCAAAACCCTGTACCCCTGGCTCCCCCATCATTAACCAGGTGTTTTTTCCCTGTAGTTTTGTTGCTTATTATCCACCACTTTTGATGGTTAACATTGACCCATAGCCATACATCCACTAGTCTTGTTGGCCATCATCCCCTAGTATTAGCCGTTAATTGGTGGATCAATATTGTTCACCCATTATTAGCCATTAATAGGGGATGATATGGCAAATAGGGGAACAATGGTTATTAATATCAATAGGGGATGGTTAACCATTGGTTGGTTAGCCATATATAGTTGGTATATATATCCCCTATAATTGTTGCTTATTATCCCCTATTATTAACCATTAACTAGCTATCATCAACCATCATCAGCCCCTATCAACCACTATCAACCAGTATTTCCCACTATTGTTGCTTATTAACCATGGCTAACCATTGGTTGGTTCATATTGATCCATAGCCATCTCAACGACCTTGGCTTCGTTGGGCAAAACCCGCTGTGCCTGGCCTCAGGCCTTGCAACTCCACCGATGGCCGCGGTACCCGCTGCGGCCACGTAGGCGCGAGTGGCCTGGGGGGGCGGTCGGCCGTGGATCCAGCGATTCACAGCAGCTGTACCAATGGATTTATGGTGAATAAGGTGAAAGATTTAAGCTATATTGGTACAGCTGCTCTAGTAGATTTATAGGAGATCTACTAGTTTATCATCATAAGCTATGATTTAATGTATAGCAGATTCATAGTAGCAGGATTTATGGTGAAAGATTTTAAGGCGAATCCAGCTACACCAGCTATGTGGTGAATAAGGTGGATACATGGTGAATTATACTGGTGATCAATCTGAAAATTCGCTGCACCAGTGGTACCACTTCATCCAGCGGTGATTTGCTAGGTAAATACGATGGATATATGGTGAATCATAGTGGTACCAGTAGGATCTATTAACAAGAATGGATATGGTGAATAAGAGTGATTGATATGGTCACAAAAGCTAGCATGATGGCTATTTACTAATAGTGAGTAATGATTAGTGATGGTTGGTTGTGCCAACAATCATGGTCGGTGATGGTTGACTATGGTTCAGTAATGATTAGTAATGGTTCGCAACCGACTGGTAGTGCTTGGTCATAGTGAATGATTGTCAAACATGATTTGTAATGGTCACCAATGCTTAGGTATGCGTTTACTATAATCATCCATCATTACCCACTTGTATCAGGCATTCAGCAAGCATTCTCAATCATTCACCGACCATTCTTCATCACCATCATCACCATCATCATCATCATCATCATCACCATCATCATCATCATCAACCATCATCATCACAACACCCCTGTGCCTGAATCCCCTGTTGGCTCTGAACCATCAGCTGTCAACCAACCATCATCACCACAACCGCCAACCATCATCACCAACCATCATTGTAGCCACTCTTCACCAACTAAACCACCTTCCATCGCCAGCTTTCCCCACCGCCGCGCCTGACTCTGCGCACTCTGCCCTGCGGCATTGGCCGCCTTGGTGGCTGCGGCACCCGCTATAACGGCCTGGCGACGTCGCCCCCCAGGGGATGGAGGATGGGGGTGCACCATGGTTAATAAGCAACCATAGTGGTTAATGATGGTTGATAGTGGTTGATAGTGGCTGATAATGGTTGATGATGGTTAATGATGGCTGATAATGGTTAATAATGGTTGATGGTGAATAAGAATGGTCCATAATGGTTAGTGATCAAGGCTCATTAAGGTTGATGGTGGGTAATAATGATCAGGAAAACTGCCAATACTAATGGTTAATAATGGCTGATAGATAGTGGCCAATAGTGGTTCATGACGGGTGGTTAACAATAGTGGGTAACCTAAATGATAGTGCTTATTGA
Organism: Symbiodinium kawagutii; assembly: GCA_009767595.1. Classification (NCBI taxonomy): domain Eukaryota; class Dinophyceae; order Suessiales; family Symbiodiniaceae; genus Symbiodinium; species Symbiodinium kawagutii. The sequence continues at coordinate 36,521 of VSDK01021388.1, forward strand.
CAGCTAATAACCAAGGTTTATAACCATTGGTAGTGGGTGACAATGGCGAATAAAGGCTGATATTGGGTAATGATAGTTGAGAATAACCATTAATATGCTCATAATGGGCCAATAACCAGTGATACCTTGCTAATTGATAGCGGCTAATAATGGTTGATAATAATGGTGAATCATGGGCTATAATGGTCAATAATGGCTAATTATGATAGTGCTTAATAATTAATAATCATTAAATAGCTAATAATGGTAAAGTTTAATCATAGCTGGCTAATGATGATTGAAAATGATGATGAACAATGGTCCATAATGGTTTGTAATGGTCAATAACGGCTAATAATGGCTAAAATAGAATCTTAGTACAGTAATAACAATTTTGATAAGGGTGAATAACGATTCATAACCAACTCACCAGCGATGGTTCACTAGCAGGGACCAAGCAGGGAAGTTGTGGCCCTTGGAAGTTAACGAGCTGGTTAACAAGCTGGTTGACAACGGTTATACCATGTTTGATAGAGGTGCACAACCAACTGATAATGCTTAGCAATGATCAGTGTTGATCATCATGACTGATAATGGCTAAACAACTAGTTGACAACCAACTGATAATGCTTAGCAATGGTTACTACTGATTAATCATGGTCAAAGAGCAACAATGGTGGATAATGATAGTTAGTAAGGGGCAATAGTGGTTGATCATGGGGGATAAGAAACAACAAGTTGATAGGGAATATGATGGTATGATGACTCAATGATGCCTCAATCATGGTACATGACGGTCAATGGTGCTAGCGTGATGGTGGATAATGATTCAATAGAGGTCGAACAATGGTTCAATGATGGTCAAGTGATGGTCAAGTGATGGTTCAATAAGGGTTTAATGATTATCAAAAAAAGATCTCAAATTGGGAACCAACAAGCTCTTATGAACCACACCTGGACACCTAACTTACCGGAAACTCCTGCCCCAGCAACTGCCTCGCCTGGTCCTGGATGGGTTTTCCACTCGCCTGCACAGTTGCACCATGCAGGGATGTATCGATCATGACCAAGTTGAGCACAGGCAGATCTGCCCCAAGGTATCGATACAGTATGTATGTGCAAACGGAAACAGACATGCAGAGACAAATATGTACACAGAGGTTGGTGGCCACATGCATAAAGGCATATGCCGTCATAACTATGATATTGTACGTACATGTGTGTGTGTGGGTGTGTGTGGGTGTCCGTGTGTGGGTGGGTGTGTCTTTCGTGCTTTCATGTATGTCTGCGTCGATGCCTTGCCTGCATGTGCATAGATACACACATGTAGGAAGAGGAGTGTTTATGTCTGCATGCATGTGCACATATGCGTGTCTCTGTCTATCTATATATATATATATAGATGCATGTGCAAACCAAGATACAAGAGTGCATCATGCTTGCCTGCAGTCAGATGCACCTCCCACAAGGAGATGTTCCGGCTGCTCCGTTTTCTCTCCGCTAGTCCCCCCGCTACGGGTGGATAGATTTAACAAGATAAATCCGCCTGCCATGGTAAACCATTCATCTTTTGACTTTCCAAAGAAGTCAGGGAAAAAAAAATGAGCTGCTGCTGACTAACAGCCTGATCCCGAAAAGGACGTCAACTGTTGCAGCAACATAGAGCAACAGGAATGGCCCTTGGTCCGGTCACAGTTCAGCTGCGCTATTTCACAAGATCTACATAACGGTCATAATAGCTAGAATCATTCAAATGAAATCAACCAGTTTGGCATCATATAATGGTCTATAACCAAAACAGCCAAGCAACCAAGCACCTGCTCCATCACCAACAAGATGTCATATGCAGTAGCTACTTGGTCCATCACCAAAAGAGCAACTGGTTGATTCCATGTGCCGAATTCGTCTTGGCGCCTCTGCCGCGTTCTTGGCAGCTTGAGCTGCCTGATCTGGATTCGAGTAGGCCTGGACACCGACACGCCAGGTGTGCAGCAGAAGCAGCAACAGAAATAACAACAGGAGCGATAACATGAACAGCAATAGGGATACAACGTTAAGGATGCAACATTAAGAATATTGTCAGCTGAATAGAACAGGAGTAGGGATATGTAACTCTTTCTTAGCAACAAAAACGTGGAGAAACATAGCTAGCAGCAATACGGATATAATCAACAAGCAGAGAAGGTAATGGGTACCAAGCGTGCGTTGATTAACTCCAACAAACCGACTAGCAGAACCCTACTCAGTAACAGCGGGGTTGGTCCTAGCTCACCTTGTCTTGATAAGCCACACGGAGCATCAAAACATTAACTCTCCCAGCTAAACCTCAACCAGTGACTCGAATGCTCACGGTTGCGACCCATGGGGTGCATCTGTGCGTTTCCCACTCAAAATCATCCCTTTAGCCATAAATCAATCATCATAAACCATCAATTAACCATAATCACTAATCACCATTCACAATCACTTTTAACCACACCATTCCAAACGCAAAAAAAAGCTCAAAATCATCGCTTCACTGGTGGCTTCCACTTAGAACCCTACTGATTTGAACGGCCCGAAACTGCCACCATGGGCTCCCCGACGCCCGGCAAACATTGGCTGTACCATCGATTGATGATGAAGCAGCTGCTACCCGCCTGGTCAGGCCACCATTTCTTCATCCATGAGATCTGCTCGCAGGTCCAAAGTCCAAAGGAAAAGAAATCTTCAGTAGGCTGATAGACTTTTCCTCAAAAGATGTACTTTTCAGTATTGAGAAGATCTATCAATTCCGAATAGACATCATTAAATCAATAGAGTTGCTGATAGATCCGCATGAATCTGGACGACCGAATGGGGCCATCAAACCCATGGTAAACGCTCGTTGACCACACATGGTAGTGACTAATAGCTACTGTGGCACCCTCCAAATCCAATAGTAAAATGCCCGGTTTGTAAAGGAAGCCTTTCCACAGCATTGGGGGACACGCCCAACGATGTGATCCTCTACCACTTTCCAACCCGAGGTGCGAAACATCAGCCATCATTCACCAGCTGCGCAACCATCATTAACCATCGTAACTGTTGCTAAGCACGGGGTATCCCCTGAGTTGAACACGTGGGATGTTCCCTTCAGGGGTTCCAGGAGCCCATAGCAGGGTTATCCATGGCCATGGTCGTACCATCCAAGCCGAATATCACTATTGAAACTAAGCAGGCATAGGAATACACTATTCATGGACAATCCTGCGTAACTAATCATGACATATGTTACCCCTTAGGGCTGGTCAGATGGAAACGAGAAGGGGTGACTTTTGATTCCAATATTTCACCATGGCCCGGAATGAACAAAAACATGCGGTCATCCCCGTTCATAAAAGCAAGCAAAACAAAATTATGCCCCAGATCTCCAGGGAAAAAACTGAAAATAGATTCTGGGCTATCCCTGTCGCAACACTTTGCACAAGCCAAGCCTGACATCTGCGGATGCCGGTCCATTCCTTGCCACCGCACTGGGCATACCTTGGTAGCAGAGTGGGCTTGGTAAAGCTGAGTACACTTCACCAGAAGCATCCCTTGTGAGGATAAAAACTTGATGGTTAATGGGTGGCTTTTGATAGTTAATGGTTGATGTTTGCATTGCTGATGGTTGATGATGCATACTAGTGGTCATAGGGCAACATCGATCCATACCGTACGGTGTTAAACCTCAGCAACAACCAAGCAGCAGCTGGGATTGATTCTACTGCATAACAAGCTCCTGATTCGAGTCCCTGAAGTGATGGGAATCCCTCACAAAAACAATCCCGCGGCATCTAAGATGTATAGCTTTTTGGTGAACAGCCACCAAGCACACCCAGTATGCGCCTATTAGAAACCCCATTTCCTTTAATCAACACTACTATTCATCGACACTAATATCTTAAAACTGTCTAAGTCAATCTACACTACACCGGGCTGATGTTGCTATGCATGGTACTTGGCTCCAAGTCACGGCAGGGCGGGCAGGTCGCTGTTGGCGTCCACCAGCACCGCGTCCGCTTTCTCGGAGGCGCTGCAGTGACACCGCGCGAATTCTCCCGCGCCGAAGGCGGAGGCACAGGAGAAGTCGTACCTGCCGTGTCCCAGGCAGCAAGAAGCAACGAGTGACAAATGGCTTGGGGTTGGTCGACAATGACCAGAGTGAGGCGACAATGACCAAAGTGATAGTGAGTTCCAATGAGGTTTCTACAGTAGTTATATTGTTTATGAATTAATTGATGATGATATGGGATTGTGATGGTTCGTGGAATGGTCCATACTGACGCGTCACTGGTCAATGCTTGCTGATTGATAAAAGGGGATGACAGCTAACAACAATCAATCCTTGCGGATATGGGTCAAAACCAAATCTCATCAAAACATGGTAAATCAACATGGCCAGGCACCTCTGCTCTTCATCCCCAATGGAGCCCAAAATTCGGGTCTTTACTGCTGGGCCATGCAACACCCAGCTCTCCACCGCAACCCCAGGGCACTCGTCAGGTGGCTGGGCTGAGCAGCTGTGCGTGAAGGCTTTCTTGGCTGAAAGGCACTTCAAGCCACCTAAGGTCAACCCAGGCATGCCCGGAAACACTGATGTGAAATGTTATCCGGTTATCCCTAGTTGCTGATACCTACTAACCATCCAGCTGTTCTGAGCTAGTGTGAATAGGGAAACCAGCAGTGACTTGAAGGTACATCATGGCTTTGGACAAAGCCAAATAACAATCCAGCAATTGAAATATGGAAGGACAGCCATGAAGTGATGTAAAGAACAATCATTGGGAACGGAAAATGGTCGGATGAATTAGTATATTTTTTCCCCAGCGATATGCAGCTCTGGCCACACGTCTGCAGCCAACTCCCTTCACAGCAAGAAAGGAATAACAAAAGGAGCATTGAAAAACAGCGAAAATGGCTGTAGGGAATCATGCAAACTTGCGCCAAAACACAGGGCAAGGTGGAAGGGGCAAGGTGGAACCTCCGCCCAAGAAACAAGGAAATAACTGGAAGGAGGAAGTGAAGAAAGAGACAAGTGAAAGGAGGAGAATCAGACAACAGAACAGAGTGCTGCAGGACTGGCGAAGCAGAGCTGAAGCCAAAGATTAAAAGGGGAGAGGAAAAAGGAGACGGCCCAGTGACGCACGCAGGGTCCGTGACCACTCGCCAAAAGAAAAGCAGGAAAAAGCAAGGAAGGAGAGAAAAGAGGTAGGGAGAGGCTGTGGCCTCCTGACACGCCTCGATGGATTTATATATCTCGGCTAAACAGGCTGACTTGTGGTAAATGCAAAAGTGTTTCAAATGCTAAATGCAGAGGCACCACTGAGACTGAGCGTGGTTCTGGGCATATGTTATGCCTGAATCTTTTGTAGTCAAGAAGGGCTTGCAGCTCATGGCTGAAGATTGTGATCAGCCCAAGCAAAAACAAAGTAGTAGGATGTACTGTTCAAAATGGCCAGCCACCTCATCAGCCTCAACCAATGCACCCCAACCCCCAACCAATCAGCCTCAACCAACCTCAACCAAGCTTAAGCATCCAACAGCTGCCTGGAGCTACATCAGCGCAGCTGACCCCCGCGCCTTGTGCTGCACAGTAAGCGTTGCAGCTGCCAAATGATGCCTCGGGTGCTTCCAACAAGTGACACGGGAGCATCGAACAAAGGGCTAAGAATGGCTTCGAATCGCTGATCATCGTAAAGGAGGGCTGATAATGGTCCATAGCGGTCTGTAATGGTTTGAATCATGATTCATAGTGGTGGTTCATGGTTGGTGGTTTGTAATGGGTCATAGTGTTCAATGGTGGACCAGAATTGATAAAGCTGCACGGTCATCGAAAGGAAAAAACATGGATTGTGGCAATTCCTGGCTACATAGACGTGCGCACTCCCTTCAAAATCATTCAACTAGCATAGATTTATGGTTACGGAAATGATGATATTGTTATAAATAATCCCAAGTGTACCAACGACCCAGGGCAATAATTGAGCAAAATCCCACGGTGTACCGCTGAATCCACCTGGATCCTCGAAATGCTCCACCCCTGGGCATCGCAACGTAGATGTTTGGCACCGTCACATCGCAGTCACCACAGATTTTGCCTGACGCAATGCCATGGGTGCGACTCAAACAGGTCTTGTTGATAGTCGTTGATGATGATAGCTGTACACCTGCATTTCTTAACCAAACGAATGGAATAAATTGCACCGTAAGTTTGGTTGATAAAGGCGATAGTGGTTAACCATGGTTCATGGTCGTTAATGGCTGAAATGGACAAGTATATGGATGCACTTGGCACATTGTGCCCATCCCAACAAGTAGCCAAGAAATGCTCAAACCATTTGGACTTGTCGACGGCCAATCTATCCTAGGCATTGCAATACTCCAAATATGCTGAGATTCAAATGGAAGAAAACGTGGAACTATGTGGAACTTCTTGTCATTTCAAAGATGTCCGAAAAAAAAGAAACAAGAAGGACATATCAAAGACGTCCAAACCAATCATCCAGAGGCTTCCGTTGTGGGGATCCATACATGGCTCTGGGGTCCTCTGTAACAATCAACACCCCATGGCCTCTTAGAGTCCTACTACCCGCACTGTCATTGGATTCGAGACGGCTGCTTTCTTTAAGAACCAAGGATCTGAGCAGCTACACGAAGCAAAAAGAGTGTTTGCTCGAGCAACTTTCAAGGGCCCATGAGCCTGTAATCACAAATCCATAACAATCAGCCATCCGTGAAGGTAAACCACCAGCTGTTTCTGTGCAAATCCGTGATGCTTTGTAGCTTTACGTTCTCCCATTTTTTCATGAGGAGCACTGGCGTTGTAGCTCGAAACTGAGCACCACATGAAAAAATACATCCCTGAATCAGCCAAGACCCGGACCTACACCGCTCCAGGTATGTTTCCCGGCGCAGGTCACCTTGCAGGCAGAGGACTGGATCCCATGGGAGCATGGAAAGAATCGCAGATTCCGCGAAGGGTGGGTTGTATCAACCGTCAAAGCATCAAAAACCCGTAGTTGATCATCCAAAGTACCATCAAACCCAGTTGATCGTACATACAAATCGAGTTTGTATGCAACAAAAACGACCATCAAAACTCAAAGCCGACAGTTTTTATCATGGGTCAAATGTATCGAGCATCAAACGGTGCATCAAAAATGAGTATTCCTACACATCAATACAAGCACCATGAAGATTTAGAAAAAACTGTATTCGAGTTCATTTACACCGCCTCCGAAAAAGACACGCCCACAACACACATCGATTGAACAACAATCCTCGGTCCCAAAATCATGTCTGTTGCCGCCGATACGAATGTCCTACCAGTCTCGCGGCAGTCTCTGAGTCAACATCCCAAGAACAAATGAGTCTTTTCAGGAAATTCTTGTCATCCAAACCCCGAGGATGCGCGCAAGCAGCCCACTGGGCGGCTCATCCTCTGTTAGGAAGTTGATTATCATCCCACCCTGGTTGGGACCTGGGTCATCACCTGCCACTGCCATGGTCACCCTTGCCCTTGGGCAGCAACTGGCATCCCGGCAACCCCTGAAATCACCACCTCCAGGCACCAGCTGGTAACCCGCCTGAGTTGGCAAGCCACGTTCAACATCTGCATGAGGGTAGCTCATGGGCAACACGCGTCCGTCCTAGCCATGGTAGGAGCCAGGAAGTGCCAACACCTTTAGGGTCGAAGTTTCCCAGGTCAAACCCAATAGCTGGTGCCTCCCCTGCTTCAATGGTACGGGTGAGCTGCTCCTGAGTGCACTCCGCCACCATGTAGGTGTTGAAGCCATAGTTGGACTCAAAAGCTTGACCTGCGAATCAAACCGTGCAGAATGAGCACCTCAAAACACAACGTCATTGGGAATCTGCATGCTTTGTGTCGTCCATGTTGATTCATATCAAATATATATATATATATATATATACAACAACGTCTGTGCAAGATTGATGTTGGGTGCTATTTATTAGAACCTTGCCAATATTTGGAGCCTCAACCCATCCTTATACTCAGCCCCGGTAAATCTCACCAGCTATCCAGAACTGCAGAGTACCGATGAATCTGCCTCACAAATAAATAGAGAGCACCATGACTACGGGGATGGTCCAACACATCTGGATTTGAAGAGTGCAATCTGAAACATGGTGGATACTTGCAGCCACCATAGTATTTCCAAACCAAAGAACTTATCAATCTGACAAAATCCTGAGACACCATGGAATTCAACTATGGACTTCCTACAAGTATCCAACATCTCGAGATCCAGTCTCAACATCAACATGTACAAGTGACAGTCATACGGTGCAGGTAGAATCAGCATCTCCAAAACGTCGGGAGATTGAAGTCTATTAATTCCGTTTCCAAAATAAACTCAAGAGAAAAGCAGTAACAACCAAACACACAATCCAATGTCCCTGGGCAGAACACCTACGTTGAAGTCTTTTTTACCAGCAATTACACCGCTTTCCCAGGTCGATTTCCCCATCAAACCAGCAAGGCTCATAGCAGCATGCAAGGGGAAACGAAAGAACTCTGACCAACTTCTCACCTTGTCCATTCATGACGAAGTCGTAGGGTTCGCAGAGGTTGCGATTGTTGGAATGACACGTCCTGAGAGAGACATGACACGTCGCAGCACGCATCCATGCCCAAGGTCCATGCCAGTCGCCACTAGCAACTCCTTCATGGCCACGGCCATCTGTGCTGTCCCAAAGCTGGTGCCCCAAACTAACATAACTAACAATTCACGAAAAGCAGCAATCACATTGGGCAAACCTTGTCTAAAACGACACTTCCGAACTCTTCTGGCTGTGGGTCAAAACCCCGTACCCCTGGTTCCCCTATCATTAACCATTGTTTCGCTGATTGTTGGTGATTATCCCCCATGAAAGTTGGCTGGTCAACTGCTTGACCCATAGCCTTCTGAGTTTGGAAGAGTTGGAGTACCTCTTCAATCCATCCATTCTGAGTTTGAGTCCCGTGTCATTAACCATTGTTTTCCCTATTATTGGTTGGTTATTATCCCCCATTATTAGTTGGTTAATATTGACCCATGGCCATGCAGCATGTGCTTTCTCCATCAGCTGCTCTAGGGGTCCGGACCCGCCACCGCACCACACGCATGGTTGTGACCGGGCCTGCACCACGGCCGTGTTTTGCCGGCGCTGGAGTGTCGTTGGGCTGTTTAGAATTGCCTCTAGGCATTGAGAACCACCATCGTTGGTGATCCATGATTTACCAAGGACCATCATTTATCATCAAATATCCATGAAAGCAAGTGAGGGCTGGTTAACAAACGTTCTCCCAGATCCATCCGAAGGCTTGATCTAGACTTGGAAAAGGTCCTTGCAAAAAAAATGCAAGCCTACAAGCGGATCCTGCGGCAACAGAGGTACATCGCGGTTTCCAAGTAAACAGGTTTCTGACAGAGTATTTTTCCTGCGATTGGTGAGTTCATAGCTATGCCAAAAAGCTGTGGGGGGGTCCGAGTGCGGTAGATCCTCCCTTTCCAGTACTCAATCTGCGCCTTGAAGCCAGCCACCTCCACAAATGGACGAGCATCCATGCTGGCCAAACATTGGTGTTTCTCCTGACAGCCCATGTCATGGGAACTGCCAGCTGCACGGCTCACAGACTGGGATCAGAATCCCCAGAGGGTGCCTCAAGGCTACCCCTCAATGCTTGTTTTTCCTACTGAGACTGCCATGAATAGGCAGTCAGTTGGGTCATGAACCACTATTGACCATCATTAAACATCATTAGTGAATCATTTGTGAATCATCATCATTTTGCATCAATAGCGAAATATTTATGAATCAGGGATCATCATGAATCATTAGTTAATCATCAGTGCCCCTCGAATCATCAACCTGTCAATAAGCACAATTCATCCCCTGCATCCACCAGCCGGGCGCTCGTTTCAGCCAGGTGTAAACTCATCCCCACGCCGGGCCCCACGCGCGGGCGGCTCCGTGATGTGGTTGCACCCGATCTCAGACGCCCGCAAGCAGCCCAGGTTGTTGAAGACCGAGTTGCGATCGTCCTGGCGAGGGTGCCAGCAAGGTACTAACGGTCAGTGCTGGGGTTGTGACCCACTGACCAATGTTAGCCTCGCTGTGAGCTGGTGAAACCTGTTGGTAAAGGCTGCTTAGAACCACTGGTTGGGAATAACAGAACTGGTTGATGATCACCAATAGCAATGTAAAAACTGTAATGCTGAAGAAGCGCTTGTGGGAACTCCAAGACTTAAAATTGGTCATTGGTTTGGAACATTGGCATAGAATAACTGGTTGGTTAGTGTTTAAGTAATGGTTGACCAATGGTTACGGTTACTGGTTGGTGAACTATTGAGAACTCATGATTAATGATGGTTACTGGTTGGTTCATGGTGGTGGTGACCCAAAAATTGCTCATGGTGGCTGGTGGGTTGATGAGGATTGATTTCAAACATAGTAGTTGGCTCGTGATTGAGCAATCTGCGATGCGGGGGCTCATGATTCATAGTGGGCCCAGGGATTGATGGTAATTAATCCTTGGCTGTCCTTGGGCTGACCTCGGTCACCCTGCAACAAAGCATTTTGTTTCTGGTAAGACTTGCCGGTTGTGAGGGCTGGCTGAACCAGGCTGAACCCCGGGCATCCCTAAGTTGCCCCGGTTGAGATATTCGGCCACTAGTTCTTTGGTGTTACCCTCCGCAGCAGGATGTGAACGGGTCGTCAAATTGAGGATCTGGACCAAATCAAAAGGGTTCCGATTTCTTTGACGTGCTTGCTCAAGTTAATGAGGCCTTTGATACTTCTTCCCTTTGGCATAGTTTGTGTAGTCATGTGGCTACTGTGTGGTGGGTTTCTCCACGCCGCTGTCCCCTTCCAACCTGATCCAATCCACCTCGGAGCTTGCATCTTGAGATGATGGTTATACAACCCAGCCGTTATAATGTTGCTTAGCGTTGGTGATTTTTCAAGGTTTCTCAAAACAGGGATACCCCCAAATCATCCAATATTCACTATCTATGGTAAAAAAAACATTACAGTTGGTACATTCCCTATTATTGCTGATAGTCCCCTTGTAAATAACCATTATAATACCCATTGTTCACCACTATCAACCAACCATACCAAGCTTTGGGGTACCCCTGGTTTAAGAAACACCCCTGTGGCTGTGGGTCAAAACCCTGTACCCCTGGTTCCCCGTCATTTACCATTGTTTCCCTTATTATTGGTTGGTCATTATCACCCATGAAATTGGTTGGTTAACTGCTTGACCCATAGCCATATGTCTGATGCCGGTGACTGCTGGACGCTGCTTGACCCATCATCCCATCCCCGCCGGTGCCTGGCATTTGGCCACCAGCCATGTGCTTGGTGCTGCCTCACCAGCGCGTCACGGGAACGAAGGCTTGGAAACGAATGGAATCCCAAGGATGGTTTGAAATCTTAATAGTGGTTTATAGTGATCAATCATGGTGGTTAGTGATTTTACCGGTGGTTGATGGTTGACAATACTAACCAATAGTGGTTACTAGTAGTTGATAGTGGTTAATAGTAGTGAATAGTGGTTCGTAGTGGTTAACAACTGGGGGCAACGGTTATTCATCGGAGATATATCATGACCAACAAGAACAAGGAATAGAATGGATTTATAGTGGTTAGTAATGATAAGAATGGCTTAGAATGGCCGATGCTTAATGATAGGGGGAGGGATGATGGTTGGTTGTACCAAAAAAAATGGCTGGTAGCGCTGAACTATGTTCTAATAATGGAAAATATTGGTTAACGACCAATTGATAATGCTTGGCAATGGTGAATGATGGGGGGTAGTGGTTCGTAGTGCTGAATTACCAACAGTAGTGAGTAAAAATGTGTAATGGCAAACAATAGATAACCAGCGGGGACAATGGCCAACAACAATAGGGAATATAATAGAAAATAATGGTGAATAAGAGCCAATAACCACCTTTTGACATAGCCATCAGAATGATGATTAGGCCACGGTCAATCATGGCTAATCATCATTTACAACGGTCAATCGTTGCTTAATCAGCGTTTAAAATTTAAAATGGTTAATTACTGGTGGTTGTAACCAATGGTCAATAATGATGCTTCATGATGGTTCTGAAATTGACATAGATCACGTTTGATACCGGTGAATAAGGTCTAACATCTTCTAACAACTTGCTAATGGTTTGTAATGGTCCATAGTGATGGTAAAAAATGGCCAATAAAACTGGGTGAAATGGGAATGTGAAGTGTTAGACAAATATGGTACCGCCTGCATCAGCGAACATCGTGGACTACCAAACCTCAGTTTATTGAGGAAATTGTAAATCTACCGCCAACTGCTTGACATCAACTGATTCACATGGTGGTTTCTCAAGCCATAGGGCTACCCCAAAATCATCCCTAAATAGTCAAGTAATAAACCAACCATAACTTTTGGGTCCACCTATGGCTTAAGAAACCACCACATAGGCAATAAGTTTACTGACATCAACTGGTTCAGTTCACAATGGTTTACCCTTGCTGATCAGCTCCTGAGGTCACCACATTGTGAGAAGCGAAGGCCTCCGCTGTGACGGGTGCGGTTGAAGCCATCAACCGTACCGTTGTTGGTCGGAAAATGGTGGATTTTCAATGGAAGACCCGGAGAAAACCTCCATTTTCATAGGAAAACCCTGGGAAGTCATCCATTTATGGTGGATTTTCCATCGCCATGTTAATCTATTAGACGGCAATGTAAACAGACTGGGCATTCCAACTTGCCACCTGTGCTTGTCCAAAGCTTGAGCACCCTGAAGATCGATGCTTCTGCTGTGATTTCTGAGAGGTTTGGTGAGGTACACCCTCAAAAACAAACTAGAGGAGAACCATCTCGCATGAAGCTACTTTCATGTTCTATGTTGGTTTTCTCGAGTATCTCATTAACGATGACATAAGGATTGATAACGATGTTTGGCTATGTGTGTGACCAGATCTTGATGTTGAAAGCCCATCTTTGGCCTGAGCATGGCAAAAATGAACGCTGAAAACTATCTTCCACCCATTTACGGTTCGCCCACTAACACTCATCGTTTTGGTACAGTTTGGAGCATAGCACCATGGTGAAGTGGACAGCACCCATAAACTCATGTATAGCTGGTGCCATGAGTGACCATGGTAAACCACCAACCCATGGCCATGGTGTAGCCAGACGCCACCAGGAATCATGGCGCATCATGGCGCATCATGGCGCCTTGCCCTCTCCCTTCACCAACCAGTTGTAGGGCTCGCAAACCGCATCGCTGTAGGAGGTACAAGGCCTTGATGCCATGTCACGACAAATGTGATCACTCGTCTTGGGGCAGCATACATTGGCATCCATACGGGCTTCATCCCGACTAACAATAATGGGTAATACTTGTTGATAATGACTGATCGTGGGTGGATCATCATGGTGAACATGTAACTAGGTACTGATCATCATCAATTTCGGCAATGGGTGATTGTCACTGCCAATTGATGCAATCAGCGATTGTTGGTTGTTTTCGTGGTCAATTCAGGATCTCTCAAATCCCTTGGATGCCGGACATTTGACGTCCACAAGCTCTAGATATCTCTAGATATATGGGCCAAAGCCACTCATGCCAACATCTCCATGAATTCCGGTCTCACCAACCTCCGCCACTCAGCACTACTCCCTCGCGTCAACTATCTTGTTCATGCCAGTCAGATTCTCAGAACTCGCAGGCAAGTCCTTGAAATCATATTCTTGAATGGTTTGGGAGTTGGGTGTAACCTAAATTCCACCGCCGTATGCTGTCGTCGGATGGGATGTCGATGGGAGGCTGACAGCATCCATCCCTGGTCCTTCGTTTGGGTCCTTCATTTGGCTGATCCCCATTCCATGGTATGACTTCGACAAAGTGAACAGTGTACCAAATTGGCAGTTTCCCTGATCACTTTGGGACCGTCTGGAAGGTACAAACCCTTTCACGACGAAAAGCTTTTAAAAGTCCCACGAAGATTTGTGCATCAAAAGCGCTGAAAAGTCCGACTCAAAGTTGCTACCCGGAAATGATCCCAAGTGCTTCCAACGCCTTGCAAAACGTGATCCAGATTGTAATCATTCATTGTCCCAGTTGTATCCCTATTTCTTGTTTCACTTCTTTCCTCTTTCGGATCTGTTGTTTAGACAAAGCCAGCGAATCACTCATGATTCACAGAAATGATGAATGGTAATGATGTTTTGAAATGACGTTTCGTAACGGTTCATAATAAGAAGAAGTATGGCCAACAGGGCTCAATGAGTAGTTACATCATGATTCATGATGGTTAGTGATGAATATTGATTGATAACTTCCAATGGTTTCTGAACTGGTTACTAACACTTAGTCCCGGTCACCAATAGTTGTGTGAGGATTCCAGCTTCCTTTTTTGCTACTAACAGTTGCTAGTAGGTGCTCATCCATAATTAATCAACCACTGATCAACCACACACTTGACCATTTATCAACCATCACTGACCATCACTTCAAGCATAAATCAACCGCTGATCCACCATCTATGAGCCAGATGCTCAACCAACTCAGTGCCACTCCTGGGGAACCCCGGCCCACCGCCACACCACACGCAGGGTTCACCCCCCACATTGAGGCCATGGGGGGCATAGCCAGTCCGGCCATCCACACGGCCTGAGGTGACACAGGTCACCACAGTGGTTCACCAGTGGTGGACGTGGTTGATTGCTGATTCGCGAGTGAGTCATGGTCAACTACTGCTTATTTGAATGCTTATTTGAAAATAAACAAGATATCAAGATATCAGTAGTTGACCATGACTCAAATCAGTGAGTTCACCATGGTCAAATCAAGATATCAAAATCCAGTTGCAAAATGGTCAGCGAATCTGAGCTGTCAGCTTTCAGCACCGATTTCGGGGACGTAACTTTACCACTGGCCAACCCATCGAGGTCTTTGGAGATCCTTCGGCCCCGAGGTCCAGGCTCAAACACATGAGCTTGTGCGTGATGGAGCCTCGAGCATAGCAGCGCTAGAGCTGTGATCTCGCAGGATGCATCGACAGCAGTTTTATCACTATATCTCGGGTGGAGAAACCAACATCTACCTGTAAAAGCAAAGCCCTGGTTAATGGTAAACAGTGGCAAATGAATGCTTCAGTCCTTAATCAATTATACAACCATCCTGGAGGAAATGCTGAAGTTATGGGCCTATCCCCAAGGCTTGTTTTTAATGTTGAAGCGATTTCCCCACCCAAGGAGCTGATGATCAAGCCTGCCATGCAGGAGAACCTCTCCGTGCTTGTGGGGGGCATCCTCTGGTCACATTTTGCTGGGTGATTCATAAGTAGCTACAGTGTCAGATGCTTCTGCTGCGATTTACAATGTTTAGGGTGACCACCATGTTTTCAAACCAATCGGATTGATCATTGGGACTTGCACGTCATGGACTCTTGATCTCATGAAAACTTCCCCCCCTTCTCCCCCACACCAAACCATCAGCAGCCCAGCACCTACCCATCAGCCAAGAGGAACCGGCACTGATCATCTTAGCTCGCGCCGCGCCAGGCACCAACCGCTGGCTCCATCGCAGCACTGGGCCACCGCACCGCAGCCCTTGGGCTCGGCGGGCATGCACTTCAGCTGGTCCTAGGGCAGCTGGAGACATCGCTGCACTGATGGTGGCGGCAAGTCTGCTGCTGGAACTCAGCTGCTTGTTGAACTCAGTAAATAATACGGTAGAGGCTATTGCTTGACTCTTATTCAAGCTTATTCACTCTCAATTAGATAATTGACTCCTTTTAAGTTCGCTCATTAGATAAAATTAGCGATTGGAAATCCACTACCGTTTGTAGTAAGAGTTTTTTCAATTCACATACACAGGGACGGACAAACGGACGGAGCGCTCGCGCTAAAGCTGACGGAAAAGCGTGCCTTGTGGCACAGATCTGCGAAATGTCACTCAACTGATCCTGGACTCTAGAGCTGTCACCACCATTCTCTTCACTACCCCACGTCACAACTCTTCCATCAGTTGAGATTGCTGCAAAAGCAAAGTCAGTTGCATAGATCTGTTGAATATTCTTCAACTGATCCTGGACGCCAGAGCTGTCGCCACCATCCTTTGGATCACCCCAAGTCACAACTGATCCATTGGCCCGGAGTGCAGCAAAGGCACGCTCCGTGGCATGAACCTCCTGAACATTCATCAACTCATTTTGGACACTAGAGCTGTCACCGCCGGACTCTGGAGAACCCCAGGTCACAACACTTCCATCAGCCCCGATTTCAGCAAAGGCAGCCCATGTCCTGGCGTAACTGTGCTGAACGTTCCCCGACTGATCATGGCCACTAGAGCTGTCACCACCAAGCTCTCCCAACCCCCACGCCACAATTCGTTTGTCAGCCAAGATTGCCGCAAAAGCAGAGCCTGTGGCATAAATCTTCTCAACATTCTTCAATTGATTTTGAACTCTACGCCTATCACCACCACAATCTCGATGACCCCAGGTCACTACATTTCCATCAGTCGAGATTGCCGCAAAAGCATGATTTGTGGCAAAAATCTGTCAAACATTCTTCAACTGCTCTCGGACTCCGGTGCTGTGGAAACACCATCCTTCGGATCACCCCAAGTCACAACTGCTCCGTCGGCCCGGAGTGCAGCAAAAGCACGCTCTGTGGCATGAATCTCCTGAAATTTCATCAACTGACCTTGGACAATCACAGCAGGGTCACCACCACAGTTTGGATGACCCCAGGTCACAACTCTTCCATTCGTCAAGATGGCAGCAAACGCAGCCCATGTGGAACAAACCTTGTGAACATTCGTCCACTCGTGGACTCTATCGGCAACAATAGTGTTGGCGCCGCTTGCTGGGTTGCCCCAGCAGATCACCCTGCTCCCCGCTTCATACCACAGAGCAAACGCTCTGGATGTGGTGGCGACCTTTGGTTGCTGTGCAACAGCGGTGATCTCGTCTCCATCTTGAAGCCCAACACGTTCCAGAGATTCTGTCGGGTCGTCCAAAAGGCGTCCATTAGGGGCGGCAAGTCTCACGAAAGGTCGACCCAGAGACTTTTGCACAGCCTTTCTCAATTGTTCAACGGTGTCGGACGGAGAAACTTTGACAATCTCAGACCGTCCACTCGGCAACGATGCACGAAGGTTCAGGGTCTCCATGGTGATGTGGCAGTTCTGCAGGTTGCAGGCGAACAAAAAATGCTTTGGTCTGCCATGCCCAGTGTGGAGTTTGCTTTGCTTAGGTGAACACCCACATAATTGAAAGAACAACCAACAGGGCTGGTAATAAAAGTATCGTAGTTGGAATCTGATGCAACGTTCAAGATTCAAAGGCCATCATGGGCCATCCACGTCACCCAAGATGTTGCTAAGCTCAAGCAATTAACTTGACCAAGAATGTCGTCCGAAATGAACTACGCATTCAGGAGATACACTGGTGCAATGGTGGAAGGTGCGACAGAAACGATGTAAAACAGGATGGAGAACCCCGAATTACCCCAAACATCCCCAAAGAGCAATCTTTGTGGTACCCAAAAATCTCCAGCAATTAAGTGGGAAATCGTTGCTTTCAGGGCGGCTACAGCGAACCCATCTCTGGCCGCCAGACCCCACGGATCATCTTGGTGTTTTCAAACAATGGGACCTACTACCCCACTGTGATTAGTTATAGTTGATTACGGTTGGTTGTGGTTGATGATTATGGTTTGTTCTGGTTGGTTAGGTTTTATTGTCTAATCAAAAAGTGAAAACCTCGACTGGCAGATTTGGGGATACCGAACCAAGCCTCTCCCTGGATACTCCCATAAGACTACCCATGGTGATTTCCTGCATCGTTGGGATGGAAATCGCTTGAGGCCAATCAGCTTGTACCTGATTACTACCGATATATCCCAGTTATTTCGGCGCTTGATCATGAATCACCGAATCACCATCAAACATCATCTGACCATCGAGATACCATCCATTGCTCCACCATTGAACAGTGGCTCAACCGATCCCCACGTCCTGCGATGGCTTTGGGATCTTCCACCACTGGGATTGCCCTGCTGCCTGGAGAAGGGTTCGATGGAGATCTATGCCATGAGGTACCAAGAGAAGCCAGGAATTGCAACTGGTAGTGACCCTTAATGATTACTAGTAATGGCAATTTCTGGCTGGCAATGGTAGAAAATGATTGATGGCTGAGTAATGGCTAAGATTAGTAGTACGGGTAGAAAATGATTTATGATGGCTGATAGTGGTGGTTGACGAAGGTTTTGTCATAGTCAATGGTCAATGGTAGGAGATCATCAACAAGAAACAACAATTCTTACTAGTCATTTCTAGTGGGAGGCCATACCTCTTTGGAGTGTGATCATGGCCCACCAATTTGCCAGGTGACCGTGAAGCAAAGTGAGAAATTGTGAATAGGAACAAAAAAAATCGGGCCTGATGTTTTCGAGCAATACCCAACTGATGACAAAGAACGAGGCAAACTCCCCTTACTACTCACCAAAGCTTTTTGTTGGCAATGGCTCCTGACTCGCGTTGTAGGAAGGTACGCTACACTTTGTCAAGATCGCAAAAACTGTCTATTCTCAACGGACGCTCGGGAACCGGGGAATTATTGGGAAAGTACTGACAAGCGAGGGATGTACCCGAAGCCAAATTCCAAAGAGATGACTGGACCCCAAAAGGGACAATTCCCGACAAAAAGATGCATGTGCATGGTTCCTTTGACTACCCCCTATTGAGCCATGCCCAAGTCCAAATATCTTCGTTTGACCTCACCACTGAGGAACTTGTGCATGTGTAAGGGTTCGACATCCTCAACGTCGCTGAAACTGGTTGGTTTAGTGCACCATTGACCAACAGCAACTTCGGTCTGGTTGGTTTGATTCCTGGACAAACACCTGTGCTTTTTCACAATGGCTGAAGACAACTAGAAAGTAACTAAAAACCAATACAAACAGTGAAAAGGAATCTTAAAAAACTCCACAAATGATGTCATACAAAACCCTTAAAAATCAATGGAGAAGTTGAAAAAACCCATGGAAAACCCATGGACCAACCTCGCTTCCGAGCTTCCCATCCCGCCTGGATAGGCACTGCCTCCAAGTTCGCTTCCGCCGGTACCACCGGCGTCACAGCGGGCGCCACCGGGTTCAGCACCACGGCTTTGGGGGATCCCGTGGAGCAACAGTCCAACAGCACCTGGGCGCGGCGATGGAAACGGTTGCGGTTCAGAATCCTTTGACGATACCTCCATCTATTTGTAAGTGTATCTATATATGGAAGGAATCTATGTATGGAAAGATTCTGAAACACACCTCTATGGACTGGCTGAAGTGGATCTATGCATCGATCACTATGGATCTATCCAGTCCAACACTGAGGAGCATCCCCCTTGTTATGTTCTTCAATTGGAATGATGCAGTCCCTGCTGTCGGTGAGGTCATTCGACCAATCAACCAACCAGCCAGCTGAAAGTGCAGAGGGACAAGCAAAGAGCCTGAAGCCAATCAACCAATACAGGTTCCACTCCCGTGTTCACAGCATGTCTTTCCTTCGCTTCCAATGTCTGAGTTCGGATCCCCATCAGAGTTGGGACAGCAATCGCCGGCGAGCCTCTCAAGGTCAACCAGAGTGCGGTGGCCGAGTGGCGTGCGGACATGAACTCCACTAACGAATGGAATATAAATAATAGAAATGTAGCCACCGCATCAGTAGGAATGAATTTCTATCTCAGCGCACGGAGAATCAAACAAACAAACAAAAAGTCAAAGAAACAAAGAAATGATAGACATGGATATGGTAAAACTTAGGTGCCAAACAACGCATAGGAAAAAATATGCTAAATGCTAACACCGGTCCATTTTACAGAAAACATATCCAGATACACCATGTCAGCATGACTATCTTGAAAAAAGGGACCAACAAAAAAACTGCTGGTTGGCTAATATCAACCAATCTCCATCTGAATATGCTGGGTGATTCTTGTTTCCAGAAAATCCACAGCTCCACCTATATCCAGTTGTATCCAGCTATATCCAGATATATCCAGCTATATCCAGATATATCCAGCTATATCCACTTACATCCAGCTATATCCAGCTAACTCCACCCATAGCCACCTATGTTTCCCAACCAATCTCCGGCTTGCTCCCCGAGACGATCCACGCCCAGTTGCTTCAGCGCTGCACACTTGGGATGGCTGGAGCAACTGCCGCCTGGGAGAAGTTGTGATGGTTGAAGGATGGTAGATGTGAACTGCTAGCGGGTCATGGTGGTCAATGGTGGTTACTAGTGGTTACTATAGTGGTTAATGGTGGTTACCAGTGGTTAATGGTGGTTACTAGTGGTTACTAGTGGTTAATGGTGGTTAATAGTGATTGAATGATGATTAATAGTGGTTAATAGTATTGAATAGTGGTTGAATGATGGTTACTATAGTGGTTAATAGTGATTGCAGAATGATTTATGATGATTGCATGATGGTTCAATGATGATTAACTATGATGAGCAAAGGTTATGGTTGTCGTGGTTGATAATGGTTAAGTATGGGGGTGAATACACAATAATAGTAGAGAATATGATGGTCACTTGATCATCAACGAAGGTTCATTTGTTCGCTTAACTAGCTCATGATGGTTGATAACATGATGGCTAATGATGGCTAATGAAGTGATGGTAAATAGACAGTCTTCTAGTGTTGATTAAAGGTGATTAATAGTGATTGAATGATGGTAAAATGATGCTTAATGATGGCTAATGATTGTCAATCAGAGTTAATTCACAGTGGTGAATAGTGATTACATAATCGTGATTAATGGTAGTTGTAATCAACAGATTTGGGTAATGGTGGTTCACATATAATGGTAAAGAAGCAAAACCTGGATTGAGTCCTAGAGATAATGATGACCGATTGACAAATGGCCAAGTGGTAAATTGCCATTCCATCAATGTAGCCATTTGTTAACCACTAATGTAGCTATTAACCACTCCATAATTGTCATATACTATTGTAACCACTAGCTATTAACCACTACATAATAGCAGTTGATAAGCAGTGCTTAACGGTGGCTGTGATGCCCAGGAACTGTCGGAAACTGCCAGAGTTGATGAAGAAGACTTGCCATGCTGCGGCAAAGTCGTGATCGTTGTCGTCATCAACATGACCGCCTACTGGTGGAGTGGTTTAGATGTGTTTTGATGATTTTAATCGATTGATGCTGTAATCCATGTCCTCAATCAATGGTATAAAACCATCATATTCAAGAAACCTCAAATTGAATTCTTCTTATTCAACCAAAAGGGTTCCACGGAATGGTTCCCAAGATACAAACGGAACGAATAAATGATGTGCTTCAGCTCGTTTCACCACCCTCCGGGCCCTTTTCACCACGCCTTTCACTTCCACGGGAGGTGCTTCTCCCAAGTCGTCCTGCAGAGGTAAAAGTTTCCACTGATCAGCGCTCCCAAAGTTCAAAGAGCCTAAGATTTCAAGACCCAAAAATGATGGTTCATAAATGTTGGTGTTTAGCTTGATTAGTTAACCAGCTACTGATGGTTAGTAACCAGCAGAGTGCTCTGGCACTACTGGATCTTCAAATTCCTAAGATGAACAGAGTACAACAGGCCAGCCTTTGAGGGATATTCAGAGCCGCACTCGTTTTGGGTGCATTCAGTATTGGCAAAATGGCCATATAAAGGCAAGTAACACTGTCAGTTTGTCAGCTAGCACAATTATGTGCAACAACACACAGGTGAACAATCTGCCCCATTCTTTGATACCTGCAAGGTAGGCCCACAGAAGTTGTCAATTGGCCAAGTTACTCCCTGGAACTGCTAGTTCACCCCAGCTAAGCTACCCTCCGGTAAACTAGCATGGTCATGGAAAATCCACCATAAACGGATCATTTCCCGGCGTTTATCTATAAAATATGATGATTTTTCGTTGTCATGTGAAAAATTACCGGAGTGTAGTTTTAAACCAAGTTACAAGAAATACTATGTGTATATATATATATATATATACTTATTTATTTATCTATTCATTTATCTATTTTTTCCCCATATATTTCTACATACCATGGCGCGTGTATAGTTAGTGTAACAGGGCCTATGCGGATCAACTGATGTCCAAGTTGATGCTGCCCCGCCTCCAGGGACAAGGAGGGTGCTGCGGCCTCAGTGAATCCCATGGTGTCTGCTGGGAATCGCCCAGTTTCTTCATATGGGGAGGTTCTTTAAAATAGGGAACCCCCAAAAATTGGTGGTTTACTTTCATAAATGACTATTCATGAATGATTTGGGAGGTCCCCTATTTTGGGAAACAGCCAGATGGGGAGGTTCTTAGCATAGGGGGCCTCTAGATCATCCGATAGTGGTCCGATATTGGTCATTTTTAGCATTAAACCAACTATTTTGGAGGGTCCTATGGATTCAACCAATATACATGGGAATGGTTGAAAATGTTATATTATAATGCCTAATTGATGGCTATTGATAGTGGTTGACTACGAACAATGATGGTGCTTGCTGAATCATGCCATGTTCAATCCAGCCTACTGTCATGTCATGTGTCTATTGCCCACAATCGAACGTTGATGATGCGACATGAATAAGTGTTCCCCATAGTTAACGTTTGACAATGATTTTGCGCTGGTTATCTCATGATACACAAAGCACTTAACTATGAGTCATTTCCCCATAGTTATATAGAGTTATACTATACTATGACTATCTCTAGTCAAACATAGTTCTGCTGGTTCAATTCTAAGAACAATCATTCGGTGGATTAATCATGGTTCACCCACCATTTCGATTTATCCCAGCTGCTTCACGATGGTTGAGATTAGTCACAAAGGAGAATAAGCAAGAATAAGCAACAATCATACGAATACATACGACAATAACCAAACGAAATGATCAAGCACAAGCCGTCAACAACCGTGGGTATATACTCAAGAATAGACGGCAAGACCATGTAATCATGCCTAATCAAGTGAGTCATATGCATATAGCCAAGAATGATGCATATCAGCAACGAGAAGTAACAAGAAGCACATAAGCAAAAGCCATCAACGGTAAGTAGGCCACAACCACTAAGTGTCAACAAAACCAGACATGAAGAATAATGCAAACATACCGGACATAACTTAGAGACGTAACCAATGCTGGCAGCCAAAGCTGTGTGATGGCAGTCAGGTACCACAAGGCATGCCTTGTGCTGTGCAGCTCAAAGGCAACAACAAGAACAAGAACAAGAACAAGAACAAGAACAAGAACAAGAACAGCAACAACATCATTTTAAAAAAATAGCAAATAATAAACAACAAACAACAACCACTACGACGACAATAGAGGCACAAAAAAGAACTGAACAACAGCAACAACAACAACAACAACAACAACAACAACAACAACAACAACAGCTACGGCGGCAGTAGCAACGGCAATAGCAACAACAAGAGCAATAGCAACAGCAACCAGAAAACCAATGGCCATAATCACAACAGCGACAACAACCACCACAACATCTGCGCAGCCAGAGCCTACAGTTGAGTGGATTGACCACTACTGATTTTCTTGGCGGATTCCAAAGACTCAGAAGTAACAGCTTCCAGCATTAGCAGACGCTGGACTCGGCTTGACATTTATCAGTTAGATGTTGGATGGTCAGTTCTCATGTCATTATGTTGGACAATGAGATACAGCAGTAGTGACGTGTGGGTGTTTCTCAAAATAGGGGACCCCCCAAATCATCCAATATCGACCCTTTAAAGCAACAGACCCACCTTTTTGGAGCCCATGGCTTGAGAAACCACAATTTCACGTGAAATCCATGTGACATTTCCCATTCCTATTCTTGGTTATCATCCCCCATTGGTGTTGGTTACTAATTTTCCCATTACTATGGTTGGTTATCATCTCCCATTATTCTTGGTTACTATTGTTAGTTACTATTGTTGGTTACTATTGTTGTTATCATCCCCCATTATTCTTGGTTAATATTGGTTACTATCGGGGAGCCACCCACTTAGAATCCAGATCTCACCACACATGGTGCCTCCCACCTCGGCATCCCAACCGCCAGGGTGGAGGCCACTGGGCTCTGTGGGCCATACGCTCGCACTCCCGGCTTCGCCTCGGCTCACCGCTGGCGGTTCGCTGGGGGTTCCGCTCTTGAACCAACTCGTGGCTTTCCACATGGGCACTTAGCTTGCTGTATAGTAGTCAAACCGATGTACACATAGACTTCTAAACACATGAATTTCGATGCAGATACACTTTGTATGCTTTCATATGATTATCTATTCAGACTATCATCTCCAAAAGTTGCCTCCGAAATCTACATGTGATGGTGTGTACAGCCTGAAAATCTATGGCTCTTGAAAAATACCTGTCCAGCCACCATTGACCATCATGAAGCATCATCATCAACCATGTTTAATCATTACTGACAATCACTGAACATGGATAACCACTACAAACGATTGCAAATCACATAAAGATATATCATTTTCAACCATTGTGAGCCAATCTTGGCCATTTTGAGCCATTATTAAGCACCATCCGCCATTCTCAACAGTGCTTCTACGGTGAATCAATCAATCCTTCAGACTCCACACGCATACAGAACCAACTGGGAAAGCGCACGGCACCAGCAGGCACACATTGAGAGAAGTCCTCATCCACCACCTTGGCGAGCAAAAAAACTCTGACCACAGGCGGGGTTGTCGCCATAGCATCTTACCACATATCAGGATGATATAAGTGACCTTTAGGATCAAAGGTTCTTATAGGGTCTCGTACTATACATCAGGCATCGTGTGATGATATTAACGGATAACCAATCCGGCCTCATGATGTTTGGCCGTCACCGAAGACCCAAACCAAATACAACGGGTCACAACCAGCCTTATGATGATTGGATGGAGAACAGAACTAGCACCTGTACCTACTCGTGCTAACACTGGCTGTTCTTCCGCTGAATGAAGACCTAAGGCAGCACCAAAAATACTGAAAAGGTCAGTGGAAGACAGCATGTCTTTCTACATCCGTGCTTGGATTGCCTTCATGGTCCCAAGGAGATTGCCAAGCTAGCAAGCTCAATCCAGCTGGAATTGTGTGTATAGCTTTCGTATCACTTTCTGCACCTTTGATACCTGGCAGCTCGACACCAAATACCTACATCTCGAAAAAAGAACAGAGTCCTCCATGTTACAATCCTCGTGATCCTAGGGACTCCATGGCGGAGTAGGTGTTGAACCATCTTCACATTCGATTCCATAGCTGGGCTCACAACATTGCAAACTGCGCCAACCTGCGAAAGCAGCTGTCGTTGGAACCCATCGATGCAGCACGTGATCAGCAGCTGGAAAAAAGAGATAATACCATGCCATACATACCATGCCATACATGCCATGCCATACCATGCCATACCTCCCTCACAACACGTTTCGATGATATCTGTTCGCTGAAGCAGCTGAAGCAGCTGCTCAAACACAGCAACTCCCCTGGCCTCGCACTGAGTGTAGCCCTTCCAATCCTTGCCACCGCACTGTCCATACATGGCCTGGGCAGTGTCCTGCGCCTCCGGAGTGTCCTGGCACCCGATTTGAAGCTCTGGTTGGCCTATCACTTCGGACCCATGTCATGGCAAGTGGCAATCATCGGTTGGACAACTATGGTTGGGTGTCCGTGGTTTGCTCAGAATTGATTGATCAAACTATGGTTGGGTTTTCCTATGATCAGACTACGATTCTGACAACTTCGTCGGATGGTCTTCCTTACCCAACTCATCACGGTACCACTCTGCAAGTGTCTGATCCAGACCAAGCCACAACACATATCCCAGCAGGTTGGACTAGGGGCCTGTCCATGCCACCAGGAAACAAGCATAACCTCGGAAGGTACTCTATGTCATGCAACGACACACGGGACACAACCTGACGTATGAAACAACACATCCGACATTCTGCTCTACATTGCAAATCACAAACTGTTTTACATCGCACTTCAGTTCGTACCCATTCCATTTTCATGTTTGCTTACTTACGTACTTTCATACATGTATGGACATATACGTAAGTACTTTGTTGCCTCTCGTCATGTCAACCTTCCAGAACAGTACATGGCACAGTGCAGTACGTTAATTACATTACATGACATCACATCATAATACATTTCATTGCATTACATTGCATTCCATCCCGTTTCATTGCTTGAAATTAGATTGCGCGCTTGCCAGACATGCATTCCATTGCATTGCACTAGAGTACAGTACAGTGCGTGACATTAGACTGCACGGATACATCACCTACATGTACCACATTGCATGACATCGCACGAAAAAACTACGCTACGCTGCAACCGGTTGCCTTACCTCACAGGGCACACATCTCGTACACGCATGCAATACCCCATGCGTGCATCCTAAAACTCCCCCAACAGGTAATGATGTCATCTTGGTCCGGGTAGGATGTTTGGTTGATGAGTTCCACTCGGATGAGAACCCACACCTGGTTACCATGATCCTGAGCACCCGGGCACCCGACCAGTTTTCCACAAATGTGTATGGGCAATGGATACTGATGATTATACCATAACTCCCTACAAAAAGATCCATAAGGCATAGATCACATCATGATGGCGGCGATCTATCAAAAATCCCATGTTTTTTTTGGGTATAGGCTGCTTACATCATAACTGCTCACATCATCCGGTCAAGTGCTCCCCTGGTGGGTTCCCCCGTTGGGTTCCCTGGTGCCCCTCCTGGTGAGGAGCTTGGCAATGGCACAAATAACCTGTGGACTCATCATCGAAGGCGCTCTGGCAGCTCATAGGTTCCTCGGACCTTGGGGAAACCACAAATGGCTTCCCCACAGTGAAACCGTAGGGAAACAATGGGGAAACCAGTGGGAAACAATGGGAAACCATGGGAGCAATGATGCTTAGTGAGGGTTGATGGATGGTTGATGGCTGGTTGATGGATGGGTAATGGATAGTCACTGGTGGTGAAATATACGGTTCAAGGATGGTTCGCGATGGTCATAGAGGAAAATGATGGGTGATGATGGTGAGCCAATGATTTGCTGATGACTGATTTGACGGGTAATAAATGGTTCAACGAATTATGTTGGATGCTTACGTGCTGGTTAGTGATGATTCATGGATGGTTGAGTGATGGTTCATTGACGGCTAATGTGGTTTCAAGGTTCAATAAGGTGTCAATTAAAGTTGATGGTCAACAATTATTGATCATGATGGTTCATAATGACCATAGTCAATGATTAAAGGTGATTCAAAAAATCAACTACAGTGATCAATGGTGGTTGACAATAATGATGGTGAATCATGGTTGGCTAGCGCTTCATAGTGGTGAAAGGTGGTTCAAAGCCCATGATGATGGTTATATAGGAGTAGATGATAACGGTGAGTGACCAACAGGAATGGTGAATAGAGATTCGTGAGCGTTGATAATGGTTAATAATGGTAGATTCAGTGATGGTTCATGAATGTTGATAATAATCTATGTTTATATCTAGGTTGTTAGCTATAATATAACGGTATTTCCGGTCCTTCATTGCGGCGATTTAATCGCCATTAGTAAGCCTTATCGACCACTGACCACCAGTTGGTTGTCGTTGTTGTATCCCTACTCTCTGTAGTTGGTCATCATCCATGATTCTACCATCATTAACCATCAACCACCAATGAATCTTCCTCTCATTGCTTCCAGTACTGCTGGGATTTCAACTGGCTGAAAACAATAATAATCATGGTTAATCATGGTTGGTTAGTAGCACTTTGTAGTGGTGAAGGGAGGTTCCAAGACCATAGGTCACCATAGGTCGCCCCGTGGAACGCTCCTGGTGGTAGCTCCCAGCAGCTTCTCCCCTACCAAGGGCTGGGCACCCTGGGCTCCCAACCGCTCCCGCACCGGCCACCGGTGGAACCCACGCCCTGGGATCACTCGCTTCAGATCGCAGCTGTGGAGGTGTGAGCTGAAAGCTTTCTCGCAGTTCAAGCCTGGGAGCGCTTGAGAAACGCTGCGACATGTGGATCTTAGGGGTTGGTGAGTTGATGAATAGTGTGTCAATGGTTGGTTAATTGATGGTTAGTTTGTTGATGGTTGGTTAATTGATGGTCAGTTTGTTGATGTTTGTTGATGGTTCGTTGATGGTTAGTTTGTTGCTAGTTGGTTGATAATTAGTTGATGGTTAGTTTGTTGGTAGTTAGTTGATGGTCAGTAGGTTCTAATCACTGTCAGTTGATGGTTGATTAGTTTCTAGGACTAGTGCTTACTCAGTGATTTGTTAACGGTGTTGGTTAATTGAGGGCTAGGTAATTGATGGTGGATGGTGGGGAGTGGTTATTACTCGTTCATTATCATGAATGGTTTGTTAGTTGATTGCTGAGAACCATTGAGAACCTCTGAAACGTCATCCCCTTGCGCATTTTTGCCGACCGAGAGAAGTGATTTGCTGGGATTGATTTTGGAGCAACCTCGATAAACGACACATTGAAAAACTCAAAATTTGATACCAGAATACTGCAAAGCGAATGCTAGAACTATTTTCACTACTTTGTGTAGCTATTCCATTTTAAGAAAGAATCAAAAACCTATTCTTGTAATTTTGCAGTAACGACGAAAAGTCAGGAACACTGGCCCTTGATAGCATTGATACTCTTAGTGTTAATAACCTACGAGTCATGTTGTTGCAATCATCCCTGTTGATGATGAAACTGCCAAAGAGAATATCAGTGTGGATGTATATAGATTCGATGCAAGCATATGTATGCACACATACCAATGAAAAATAAAAAAATCCAAATCTGTACAAAAGTGTACAACATACATTCGACAACGTTTGTCTCTTAAAGGGGTGGGCAACGAACCAACGGCCGCAGTCGAGAAACAAGTAGCAGTTTGGGGCTGCCGAATCTTGGTAGGTCGATGAATTGGGAAAGAAGGGAACAAACACTTCCAATTGTAGAACTGTCCGAAAAGAGACCCAACCATCCCCCACAAACAGGTTTGGTCCTTTGATGCTTCCAAGATTTCACGTTAACCAAAGACCCTTCCAGTGCCACAAAGGCACACCTTTCCGGTCATCCCCCAGGTAGTCGGACCTTGACTTTTGCAGTAGCCATCGCAGTTTCCAAAAGACTTCGTGGCCTCTATGGCCACCTGGACCTTGCACTCTCCACACGTTTTGCCTCGGGCGTCATCGAAATTGAGCACTCCAACTACGTGAAAACGACCCATTTCGGGTGTATCCATTTCATCCGAATGGCCAAACTACAACACATACCGTGGAAACTGCTTGGCGTCCACATCTTGACTGCCGCAATATCCATCCTGGGAGAAAAAAGGCATGGTGGGGAGACTCCCCGAGATTGTCATCGCCGTGTTGTCTGGAAATTGAGCAGCCGTCATATTGGGCCGCTCAAGTAAACTCAAACTACATCCCTTCTTTGCCACATGGCAGGAGGTACTCTATTGTTTTCTTAGATACTTGGATAGTGTTGTCTTGACCAAAACGTACACGCAGTTCTTGTAGACTACAGTACGAATATTGTCACCATCCGTCAATGGCTCCCAACGTGTTTGGCACTCGTAAGTCCCTGAATGTGATGACTGGATAACCTGGCCATACCAACTGTGCGCCCATAACCTGGTTTAACCACCAGTCCTGCTCTCCATTGCCATCCGTTCTCGTTGATCAACAAGCCCCTCCAACAGCGTTCTGCGTTCG
Organism: Symbiodinium kawagutii; assembly: GCA_009767595.1. Taxonomy (NCBI): domain Eukaryota; class Dinophyceae; order Suessiales; family Symbiodiniaceae; genus Symbiodinium; species Symbiodinium kawagutii. The sequence continues at coordinate 66,270 of VSDK01021388.1, forward strand.
GCAAGCCCTACCCCTTCAGCCGTGTTCCCTGAAGCCAAGCGTTCGAGCACCCGATCCTTGCCAGCCTTGACTCTCTGGGTTCCCCAGGCCGACTCCATGCCACATAGGCTGCGGGGTTCCGCAGTCCACCTACCCATGGTCCAAGACGAAGGGCATCACCAATGGTGAATCGAGACTTGACAGTGGCATTGACCCATCGCATTTACCACAATTCACCACAGTAGACAATAAATGTCAAGAGCTGGTCAGCAACCATCAACCATCATCAACCATCAACCATCATCAATTATCAACCAGTCACGAAGCGAATCACTATATAGTAGTTTCATTATCAACACTTATCATGGTGAATATTATTGCTTGTCCAGTCAGTAGGTGAACCACTATGACTAATGATGAATGTTCAAATAATTAGTAACCATCAATGATGAACAGCGGTTAAGCATTGATCACTTATCATG
>VSDK01021388.1:66819-78591 GCA_009767595.1 Symbiodinium kawagutii
GTGGTTCAGTTTACGATCAGTAGGCACTATGAACCAGTATCAAGCATGAGTCTCTCTCCCAACTTCCTACCGGCCAGCGCCCAGCTTGAGTAATTTCATTGACCGATTTGACCGTCAAAATGTCTCCCACAGGGACCCCACAAGAAAATGTAACTTGACATTCTGAAAAAAATGTACCTCCAGGTGCGAAGTGAGACTCAGTTTGGAAAGACCAGAGGACCATGTGGTGGTTTCTGAAAATAGGGGTACCCCCAAATCATCCTTCCAGTAGCTAATTATCAGCCATTTATAGTAGTAAACCAACCATCTTTGGGGAGTTCCATGTATTACCATCTTTCTTAGCCATTGACAGTAATAAACCAACCATTTTAAGAAACCATCATATATGTGGAAAGAGGTGTTTCCACCCGGAGGCTTCGCTTCCCAATGGGCCACCACACCATGGTGGTGATGCCCTTGCGCTCCATGGCAGTGGAGTGGGAATGCTTCACTGGACGACCAGCCTATGAGCAGCACAGGGTGATGATTTGTGCCTGGATGTTCATGGGTGCGGTAGTCGAATGCTTGGCAACATCACCAACAAAAATATTGATAGAGGTGTAGGTCATCCTCGAATCAAGGACATGCAAATCTACACCTCTCAAATGTTTACCACTCAAATGTTCCCATCTTTGGAGCGACCTCGGTGTTGACACATCCACAGCCGTAGCCAGGGCTTGGTCAGCTGGGCTCAGGGGCTGTACCAGCTCCTTTAAGGACTAAGAACCTGGAACATGGAGGGGATTCAACCCGCAACTATAACTTACCGACTGTCAGGCGTGGATATCACCAATCGAAAGCGGATGTCAAAAATTGGAATTGTAAATATCTAGAAAACAAAGTGGGAATGAATCTAAGAGCCATACTGTATCGTCAAGGATCAAAATGGGTGAGTGCCAGGAAGAAAAGTAATCCGTCGTCACATTTTGGCCTCGCAAGCTGCGGTGTAGTAGGTGTCCTCTGCATGGTTCACGTCATAAGCATGGCCTCCGGCGCGAATACCATGCCCACAAGGCCATCGAGCCCAAAGACTTCTCAATCGGTCAGCAGGCGAAAAAGATGCATGTCAGAATATATGATTCTGATCAGCTGTTGATGTCTCAATGGCGGAACGAGCCAAAACTTTCTGACCAACCAAGCGAAGTTGGAGTTGGGTGGTCAACTTTGATCAGACTGAGAATGTATCAATGCCCTCCGAACCAGTGCACTATCAAAAAGAGAGCAGGCAAACTCAGGATGGAGACCAGGTCTCTGGGATGTCCCCAATCTGTGGCCCCAATATCTGCAGGATGCCTTCTCCATGGAGCGCGAAATCGTAGGGCTCGCAGAGGTTGCCGTTGTTGGAGTTACAAGGCCTAAATGCCGGGCTTCAAAGGCAGCCGACACAGTTGCTGCGAGCTCATTGATGGTGCCCCACCTACACCTGGGTGACAAATAGTTGCTCCGCTGCACGGCTAGTTGTTCAGTTCACAGAAAGCTTTAGCGATTTGTACCCGAATCCTGAGAACACAATAATTGATCAACTGTCAGGTTTGCAGCAACGAAAGGGACATCAAATTAAATGCAGAAGCCACGGATGAGCTCCGCTCCAAATGCCTGAAGTCGAAATCTGATCTCGCTTCCAAAGAAAATCCCAACCCTAGATTTGAGTTCCAAAAGCATTGACCAAACATCAACTAGCTCTGCTACATCCATGTAGACGCCCAACCTCTACCAGGAAATCCACTAGGGCCTATCTGGTGAAGGCTCAAATGTTCACAGTGATTTCCACAAAGAACGTGAAAACCTATGAAACAAACCCATGAAAACAACCTATGAAAACCATGTGCAGATATATCCATCCAATGTACATCCTAAGAATGCCCAAACCTCCAGGATCAGGGCATCCCCCATTGGATGAATCACCAAATCGCCAGCAAGTTGCACGCCGCCGCACCAAACACAAGGCTGGCCTTCAACCTGGCAGGGCTGGCATTTGAATAGACACCTGTGGCAGGTCACACCTCATTCCAACACCTCCGAAGTGTTTTCAGCGGGTGAAAAGCTTGAAGGGTCCTGATCAGGTCGAAAGCAGGGCCAAAGCATTGGAGATCAGCATCTCCACTGAGTTTCCTCTCAGTTTCCAATGTCCATCATGTCATCCTTCCCAAGTTTGCTTCAACTCCCTTGGATTTGGCGGTGCTGCACTCCCCCGGGTGCCTGCAATCCCGCCACTTGATCGAAGGGTCGGCCATCCAAGCTGGAGAGGCATGTGTCCATGTCCTGGGATCTCAGTTGGTTCAAAGGATCTGAGGTCATAGGTCTCTGGTTCCAAAGGATCAAAATCTCAAAATGACGGGATTTCCAGTGAACCACAGTGGAGCAAGTTTCTGGTGACAAGGATCTCAGGTGTTGCTTTACTGGCAATCCCCAAGGAATTCTGAGAATGACTCCCAAACAGTCAAAAAAGAAACGGCAACTCCCAAGTCACAGTTGATGCTTTCCCCAGCCACCGAAGTCACCAGCAAACTGGGCGCCTGAATGCTGTTGCAGCCCTTCTCTTGTCGCTGCAAGCAGCCCAAGTTGCCGAAGCTTCGCTTGGGGGCCTGGCAACGTTTCGACAGTAGAGCATAGCATTTGACTATTGCAGGTGGTCAAGAAATTCTTGGATTTTTACGCACGGCATCTGCACATTGACTATGAAGAAGTCAAGAAATGTCGTTTTTGTTTGAACTGTCTAGATTCCATGACCATACTTTTCCATATATGTTTCATTTATACGAAGATATGTATTTTACAAGTACAAGACTGACTGCATTCCAGGATATACTCCAGTTGTACTTCATCCATGTTTCATTCATACTTACATGTTTTTCATACTTCAGCCGAAAGTATTTCTTGAGGATGCAATGGTTTTATTCCTCAATCAGCGCTTCTGAAGTTACCCGCCTCGCACTTTGCCACATCTGCATTCTCGACAGCCTCACAAATGGCCATGCAGCATCCCTTCAAGGGTTGTGCAATCTTCCTGCGGTTGAGTCGATTGGATTTTGTTCTTAATTAACAGGTATGGTATTCAATAAAAAAACATCCCAAGCTGCAAATCGATTTCAGTGGAGGCAAGCTACCAACAAGCTACCGTTGAGATGGACCACTCCGCAACACGACCATCTGAGGTGTCGCACCACATGGCGATGGACAAAGGCCTCAAAGGTCAGTTGCGGGCGGATGCAATCCACCAGGCTTCGTAGCTGTCAGGCAGCCACTAGCGATATGGGACCACCACATTTGCGAGCTGTTACAATCCTAAGGGCACCTGACCTGCAGGCAGATTACACCCATCTTACACCCCCCAGTCTTGAAAATTGTCATTGCCATGTGGGTATCGCGCTTCATATCTGTAAAACCTGTCACCCAGTGTTCCCAATTTCACTGGATACTCCAACATCAGCTCCTTAGGTACCCATCATGTCCTTCTAATAGCCTCAACCGGAAACTTTTTGCTCCCAGCATTTCTTGTGAAGATGCCGCGTTTCTTCACTCCAACACACGCTTTCTTTCCAACCAACCAAGCAAGAAACCAACCAACCAACTCAGCAAGCCACCACTCCACCGCTCTGACCACCCCTGAGCCACCCAAGCCAAGCCCTTGCCGTTCACCAGATAGTCGCGAGCTTCACACAGCACAGCGGGATCATGGGAAGTGCAGGCCCTCGGCAGCTGGGAGGTCCCTAGTTGTGGTAGTGGGGTGGAAGATAAATCGTAGATCTATGACCTGTGTGCTCCGCAGACAAGATGCATACATGCATCGATCCAATATAGATAGATAGGTAGATAGATAGATAGATAAACAAATGGATAGATAACTGGAGAGATATACATCTATATACATGTATATATTTCGTTTTTACATATACCCAAGAGCTACGTATCTATACATGTGTAAACATACGTACCATTCATCCATTCATCCATTCATCCAGTCATCCACATACATCATGCATGTACAACTATACAGCTGCAAATGCAGGGGGGCCAACGAATCCTAGGTATCGCAACAATCAAGCATGAGGTATAGCCACATAGACCTTTGAAATAGGAAGATATGAACGCGATTGCCTGCTAACTTGCAAGGCCATGAATATATATTTTGAGATAGATTCATATGCGCAGATACATCTAGAAAAATATCATAGCATAGTATATGTATATAGATTATGCATACATACATCTTCATGCAATACATAACACGGACGGACGGACTGAGGGAGGGAGGGATGGAGGGAGTGAGGGAGGGATGGATGGATGGATGGATGGATAGATGGACAGATGGATAGATGGATAGAGCGATAGATAGATATCTAAGGTGATCATGCTTCCACTCCAACATTATGGGCTTGTAAAATTCTCATGGGTGGTTATGGGTGGTTTGATACCCCATGCCTCCAAAATCGTTCGCAAGTTTCTTGTGTGCTGCAGTAGTCCGTCATGTCTCCGCTATTGAAGAAGAAGTGGCTGAGAGGATCTACCCAACCATCAAGGTCACCCCATCCCACGGAGTTTTTCGGGCCGACAATTGCTTCGAATCGGACTCTACCATGAATCGGCTAGCAGACGCCCGATAGGAATGAACCCAGACTTTGCCTCAATTGCCAAACTTGAGTTTGACTTTCCAAAATGATCTTCCTAAATAAAAATCAGACTTGCAAAGAATCTTGGAGTGACAAACGCAGCAAACTATCTTGGAGGGCAGAAGCTCAACAGCGTCCCAAAGTTCCACATCTCATATAATCGGATGGAGGGACGTCTATGAATCCAAGAGCGCTACCCCTTAAACAGAAACAGCATCATCCTGCTAGAAGAATGACCATCTTAGCTGGCACCAATGTGACATAAACATCTCAGATAATTATCCAATGATAACCGGCAAACATCTCCGATCATCCCATGCGGCCACAAGCTCCAGTGATCTGCCAGGGCCTTTGGCAACTTGGGGCACCGGACACACCACCGCACCACACGCAGGGCTCTCCTTTGACCTTCACACCTTTGAGGGTCTCAAAGTAACCATCGTCCACACTGCCTCGGGGCCACAAAATCCAGCTGGAGCCATCAGTAGCAGCAATTTACGATGACCATACTTCGCAATGGTCATTTCTTTCGATAAGAATTCGATAATGATGGATGGTCACACTTAGCAGAATTGATGGATAACAATTGATAGCCACGGGTGAATATGTTTGTTCCAATTCCGGCTATCATTGGATACCATTTTGATCATACATGGTCCCCAATGATGTTGCAATTCGGCTCCTAGTTCTGGTCTGATGTGCGAGTCATCAGTGGATACCCCTCAAGAAATTCGTCAGTGCTGCGACCGATTTGGATCGTCGTAATTGCTGAGCCCGCCCGAAAGATGGAAAGCAATGGCTCATCATTGTTGGCAATACTGAATACAATGGGTTGATAGTGGTTGATAGTGGTTGGTTGATAATGGTTTGCTTAGTCAATAAATTGTAGACAGTGGTTGATAGTAGGATTCGTCACGGGGTTGGTTGATGGGAATCATCGATCGTGAATTCTGCTAGTAAACCTTGCCACCATTTCTGGGAATAAATGGATCGTTGAGGTGGCATGGCCTTCATCTCCCCACATAGGTAACTTGGATGAGCCCTGGCAACTTGGTTCCACAGGTGAGTCGTTCGTGATGGCCGAATCATGACAGCCAAGCTGAGATTAGAAACCCTTCACAAGACAAAAAATGATTCTTTGGCTCTGCTTAGCAAGCCATCCCTTGAGTAGACTTGAGGGGAACTTCCTTGAAATCTGTGTAGAAAAGGTTGATTCCAAGCTCAAATGATGAAAGGCTTGGGGACGATGTACTTACCAAATGGATGATGTAACCAATCAGGGCTGTCAATCTCCAAAAGTTCTCCAGTCCGTCGGGTGCCCCAGCTGAGGCAATTAAGGCGATCCGTGATAGCTCTGCATCCTTTCTCCTCATGGAGTGACCGCACGTCTGCGGGGTGATGCAAGTGAAATCTATAGCAGGTGATTTTTATGGTGATTGATAGCCAAGGGAATATATGTATATATATATATATGTATATATAGAAGATGATTTATCAATATGGTGATTGATAGGCTAAGCTTTTTGTCTTTCTGCCAAGGAGGAGAACGAAGATCCCGGCGTCCACGGGCCAAGCCCATCTGCACTGGATATCATCTTTCTCCCAGTTCAAAATTTTCTACCACTCAGATTTGTTGAAAGATGATACCAACCATACATCTATGCATGCCTACATCTAAATATGCCCATCAATATGTCTACATATATCTAGGTATGTTTCTCCAAATACGTGTCTCTAATCGAGCTATATGGTGGTTTCTCAAAATAGGGGTGCCTCCAGGTATTCCAGTTCATTAATGATTTATAGGAATGAACCACCATGGCAGGTAGTCATAGCCACCCCCAAGGGCATCCCTCAAGGGCACCCCATTGGACAAAACACCCCATGTTGGAGCTACACTCGTATCCACTGATACGCTTCTCTCGTTGGCCAGCGTCTGGCATTTGCTGAGAAGCCCACGGCTTTCTTCAAGCAGTGCATTTCTGCCTGCACCATGGAGTTTCCCACGCGAACCCCCGACCAACAAGGGTTCAACCCCAAGGGTTCAACCTTGGAATTGACCCACAACAAGGGACTTTGGAAATTCCGGGTACCCACGCAAACCAGTTTCGCATCCACTTCCAGCAATACTTTTATGGACATGGCCTGGGTTTTGGAAGCAGTCTGTGGTCTCACTGGAAGCTCTTTTTTGCGATCCCAAGAAATCGAGATCTTGGCCACATCTGAATCCCTGCTGGTGCCGCCTCCTTTGGAGCCGGAAGTGCCTTGTCAAAATCCTCGTTCTTGGCCTCGGGTTGTGCACCACCACCCTGCCATTCATGCCTAACGATGATATCACATACGCAACATCTGGATATGATCACAGCTAGTTCGTTGGTTGGTGGGTGGGTTGATGATTTCCCTACAAAAACTGTTTTAGTTGGTGCTAGTCCCTCAGTGCTGCTGGTTGTACCCCCCAAGAGCCATGACCCATGTTGCTTGTTCAGGAAAAGATCCAACTTGGATGCACCTTATGATGATTCCCTACATGGATACAGTGTAACTCGATCTAAGCATAAACCACAAGTTTCAAAGGTGCGTTGAGTTGCTCTGTAGTTCCTTGTCAATTGGCCACAGATGATAGAAATATGTAGAAATCGCAAGAGCCGCTCTGAAATGGTCAACTACGCTGATTGTCGACAGCTAATTGGGACACCCAGGAGATATACTGTACAAGAGAATGTTTACAACAGATTTCCCAACAACATACCAATCCTGTAGGTTTCACCTCTGCCCACAATTATTGGTTGATTTTGGAATGACTCTTGGCACCCAACAGCTGAGGGTCTTGACCCCCCTCCATGGGTTCATGAGTCCTGCAGTGGTGGAACACTGGAATTTCATGTTCCCACGGTGCCAACTATCACGAACAGTTTAGACCATGGTAGCCACCATTTTGCCAGGTCCCAGCTAGATCAGGTCGGTTCGAAACCCCTGGCGTAATCAACCCAGCATGCCTGCGCATATTCCCTGTCTTGTCGATGCAGTTGCTTTGTTTTTTCGTGTATGTTGGGATGTAAACAAATATGTACTGAATTAAATATTATGTACATGAATTTACATGCAAATAATAGCGAGGAAAAATATGTATAGGCAGATATGTATAAATACATATTCATTTACATGCGGCTAGAAACAAACATACATACATGTATGTATGTATATATATATATATATAAATAGAAACATATATGGTCTATACGTATATGTATCCTTCTCATTGGGTTCTAGCTTCCCGACCCAGCGAATGGGAAGGGCCACCGGACTTCCACGGTACTTTCAAAGGAGCACTCGCAGAGACCGTGTTCATAGACCTACGCATGGCAGTTGCCAACCCAAGATCAACTGGCTTGTGATGCTGACAACAGCTGATCAGAGTTGATACAGCAATGGCCAAGAGAAAACAGTCTTTAAGAACAGAAGATAATGATCAACAATAACCATTGGGACGTAGCAAAAGACATTTTGGTTGCTTGATGTGCCTGTCACAATCACATCTGTGCTGTGATTTTTTTTCGTCCACCGTTCACCCGCGACCTGGAAGGCATAGTCGCAGGACTTTTCCTCCTTCCTCGTGGCAGAACAATCTTCAGCCATCAGCTAACGTCAGATGAATTGACAGTAATAGTAGGAAGCGCAGCGCTTATTTTATTTTGTGGGTCAGTTGCATAAATCATTCGGTTGAATGGATGACCGAATGGTTGGGAAAGCCGTTGGGCAGCCTGCCGTCTTCCTGGTTTCTGTTTGATTTTTGGCTGGGTAATGGTGAAAAGACTAGCCTCCTCAATGATGATGACCAACCCCAACATATACGTGGTCTCATCGGCAGCAACCAACAACTGAGGGAACACCGATACACATGAACACCTTTATGCCCCGAGTTCGCAGTCCGCTAGGCCAATTATGACAAATTGCTCGCAGGCACAGTCGTCTTTTTTCCTGTCACCCCTGCAAGTAGAAAACTAGCCAACCAACATGTGGCACAATGATACCAACAAAAACAGATATGGACTATTTAAATTTGGTCTTCAGGTCACTGTGAACATGCCCTTTTGGGGTTCCACAGCTGGTGTCGCGTTGTACCCATCCCCGTTGCTCCAAGCCACACATCACAGCTGGAGACGGAACTCAGGGCCGCCGAAGCACATTGCAGGTTGCCTGCGCACCCGGTCGCCCCCCCAAGTGCCACGTCACTTCTTCATCCCAAGAAGTCAATCAGGGGCCCAGCTTGGGAATCCATTGAGGAGCGGAGCTCGCCGTTCCACGCGCCTTGGGATGCACAGTAATCCTTGCAGCTCGTGAAATCTTCCTGCAGCGCAGCTTCCCAAACGCATCAGGACGTGGTGAACCGTGACAGTCGATACCCCTGTGGACCACTGATGAACCCTGCGTTAGGTTTGAAGGACCTTTTGGGAGGCCATGTTGACAAAATGGACGATATACTGACGAAAAGAAAGGCGTGGCGCCCCACTACCCCAGTAGATTGACCACCAAATCCCACACACTCAAGGAGTTGACTCACCCTGCTTTGTTGTGACTTGAGTACAAGGGATCCAAGGTGAATTACAGATCCCCACAGGCTTCAGAAGTCGGATTCTGTCTGTTCAAGCCAAGCTGTTTCCTCAAGAAAACCATTCGAAAAAGTACCCTTCTCTGGTTGTGTGTCGGTTACTACCTGTCAGTTGCTCCCCTGTCGGTTCCTCATACACTGTTCATTCCAAAGCTTTGACCAGTAGTCCATTCCTACAAGGCTACGGCTACTTAGATTGCCGAGTTTTTGGACTTCCTAAAGAGATGCGTGCTGTGTGTGTGTGTGTATTAGATGTTCAAAAATAAAAGCAAGCATGTAATAGAGCAAAAGGTCATACATTATCAAGTCATATCAAATCATATCAAGTCATGTCAAGTTCTGCAACATATCATGCATGACCACACAGACATGTAGATCGTGTGTTCTTGTTCATACCATGTACATATTGTGACCCACCCCAGGCTGTCCTTGATGCTTGGCACCAAGACTTTGCAAAAGCCGCAGCGTTGGCCTTGGCACTTGCAGATTGGAGCTCCAAGTCCATCCAGCTGACATAGAAATTAGAGAGGACACAGGATAGCTCATTTGTGAGATAGAAATCTTTTTCGCGTAGATGTGCTTGAGGTCTTTCTAGGTATGCAGGTGTGTGTGCTTACTTGTACTTATCTCTGCACGTGGACTCAAACATTGGTGATGAAAAACCTTGTCTGTACATCTACATATACATACTCATGCATACACTAGTGAAGAAAAACTCAAAGGGAAATGTGCAAACAAAAATTGGACATGGGAAACAAATGATGCGGGGATACCCCAAAGACTTGGCGTCCAGAAATGGTATTCCCAAATGATTGGCCTGCCTATGAGCATAGTTGCAAAGCTTGGGGTACCCCGCATGCTAGGGATACATTTACAGTGTCCCAATGATTGTTTCTCATTCTCCTGCTAATTATTATGTAATTCATCTGACCATTCATCTACCAATATGTAATACACCAAGTAACCATTTTCCTTCACCAATATCAACAGCATATCTTCCAAAAAAAAAGGTGACATCCGCTCATCATGAAGGCGCATGGTGATCTCTGACCACTTGTTCTGGGTCCAGCTCTGGGCAGCCGCACCAACCTTGGCCCACACAGGGAATGGCTTCCCACAGTCCACCTGAAGGTGACAGGGAGCTGAGATTCGGAAGCCGGGGAAGCTGTTAATAATGTTGCGGGAAATGAGTAGTATTCCAGAAATCGTTGATGGGAAAATCTGAACGAAACCCTTTTTCACCACCCATCATAGGGGGTTCCTGCAGATGTTCCCTGCAACCATTTCTGGGATCCATGGGGGGATCATGGACGTCAACTATGGCGAATGCAGGTGCCACAAGCTATCATCGTGTTTGGGGGGGACACACCATAGATCAAACCGAGGTGTCGTCGTCGAATTTCTTGAAGCAGTGGTCATTCATTGCTGTGAACTTGCGCCATGCTGGTAACACTTAGGATGGGTGATTTATGCAGTGCGTATGATTATGAATGCATCACGTTCTGATCAAAATTACACAGATTCAGCTGGTTAATTTTGTCTCAGGCATGGTATTCCATACAAGTCATGGTCCAAATCACGCCATCTCCCTACCTGTTGCCATCACTGGGTTCTGAAGCACAGCCTACATCTTTGGCCTGGTTGACGACCTTCCCCTTCCAACTACAGCATGCAAAATGTCACCATCACCATGACAGCCGCCACAATCCCAGCACTATCATGACCATCATCACCATCATCTTCCCGTGCTGATCAAAAATCCGACATGACGTCTCAATGCTAAAGTAAAAGTTGTATTTTGCGTGTGTGTGTGTATATATATATATATGTGTGTGTGTGTATATTTATATATATATATACATAAATTTAACGATTTCCATCAATATACAGAAACTAGAGTCGCTTACATCATGTTTCCTGACGAACATCCCTCAAACATCACCGCCTGGACCAACCACTTCACATGGTTCCAGCGGCCCTCATCCACCACCATAACCGCAGCAGTGCCGCCATGCCACGTGCATGCGCATGCCGTGAATCTGCCAATCCGCCGGGAGCATTTCAGCACCTGGCTGGTCGTCCTGCGGAGATGCCGGCGGGTCCCAGGATTCGCCAGGAACCATTGAGGATGCGATCCGAGTTGAGCATAGGGGCGTAAGAGTGGCAAATTCATGACGGTTGATGGAACCATAAAGGTGGTTAATGATGATCCCATGCAAGTGGCGAATGCAACCATGGTTCACCCATTTATCAATGGTATGTAACGGTATTATCTACAAGAAGGGTCAATCCCCGTAGTCACTAACCGGTTGCCTTTGTGGGATGATCATCCAAGTATCAGCTGGCTCCCGACTGAATACATGGGTGAGTAGTTGCCAACAGCGCTGTCTGTCGCCTGGTCAAAACAGGCGTTTTATGTGTCTCATGGGGTGGGTGGGGTAGGTGGGGTGGGGTGGGGTGGGGCATGTTAACATTTGCTTGAAGCTGCTTCGTGAAGTTGGTTCTACGTGAAGT
>VSDK01021388.1:85085-136610 GCA_009767595.1 Symbiodinium kawagutii
GGGGGGACCATACCATAGGGGGGGGGGTGGGAACACGGAACACGGTACCATATATAGCTGGTATATCCCCTATAGTTTCTAGTTATCATCAGTTATCATCCCCTATTATTAACCATTATAACCAGCCATTGGTTGATGATTTTGCTCCAGCATTGCAAGCTGCTGGACCTTGAAGCCCGCGATGTACTCGTAGGGCCTCTCCTCTCGGCTGTTGGTGCACGTCACCGCATCCTTGGCGCGAGCTGAAGTAGCACCAGGGCCTTTAATTGGCTTCTAAGGGCTTCCCTGTCTTGGTACCAATAAAAAACAGTGGCAATATTCAACAGGGAATAATGACAGGGAATATTCCCTGTTTAAACAACCTTCTTGCCATCAGAATGAAATTTCAATAAGATCATGGCAGCTCAGTGGGTTGCTGTTACGAAAAATTGGTCTTGGTTCTTTGCCGAGTCAAATATCCTCTTGGAAAGGCGATCGTAACTACTAACTGGAAAAAATGCCAGAGGATCCCACTTCTCACGGTATCCGAATTACACTACAGGAATATATGGTGCACCATGAGGGCTTTCTCCAAATATATACTACTAGATACCATACTATAGGAATATCCACTGAAAACTAGATTCCAAAACTACTTCAGTTCAGGATCCTCAAGAAAGAGTTCAGTATCCTGGAGTTTCCAGTTGGTAGTCAGCTGAGAAAACAAACGCCTATCCCGTGATTCTACGATCGAGCCAACAAGCAACCACCATGCTGGGGCACTGTAGCACCATTGTGGATATGATGATGGCATACCAACCACCGCATCACCCACCTGGCCCGCCACCACCAGGGCACCCGGATCATGTTGCATCCCTTTTCAGCGGGCCTGCAGCACGCGGCTGACAGCAGTGCCTACTTCCAGGCTTCGGAAAATTTCCTTCCTCCAGCTGCAACCTTCAGACGCGTTCATATGGAGGTTTCTATAAATTGGAAACCCCCAAAATTGTTGGTTTATGACTATCAGTGGACTATAAGTGATTAATATATTATATAATGGATGATTTAGGGGGTACCCTATTTTGAGAAGCCCCCATATCCACATGAGTCGAGTCGTTAGGAGAAGCGGGGCAACCAAGTTCGCAACCGCATCGGTCCACAGACAAGTGTTTTCTTTTTCACAGTTCTGTTGGGGGATCTTGGTACAAACCGTCCATGTCAACTGATCCATGTACATGTCCCCACATCGATCATCTTCCCTACCCTTGACCCCCTAAGCACCCCGACTTCAAGCAACCCACATCTTCATCACTGAAATGCATCTCTGGTTCCTGGGCGCCACGAGCCCTTCATAGGATCGGCTGGTTACTGCCATCCGGACAGCTGGCTGCATTCATCATGAATGCAGCGTGGAATGGTCACAGACTTTGCCTTTGGATGAGTTTCTGTGTTTTGAACCCAAACATCTATCTGTGTGTCAAAATTGGGAAAAAAACGGAACTGGGTTTTTCGCCTCCCCGAACATCACTTGATTTCACCTTTTTCGGAAGATGCTTTGGCCGCTTGCCCCATGCTAGGAACTGCTGGGAACATTTGCTGTTCCACCAACCGTTGCTGACCCATGCCATTTCTTTTGAAGTCACTATTGTCAGCAACGGCTCTCGTTGATAGTGCTGCTCCATCTTGCTGAATTGCCCAGACAGTTGGCGTTGAAAGTAGACCCATCATTGAAAATGCATCGAACACCATTGGGTGCTTCTCAAAAGAGGGGTGCCCCTGAATCATCCACCAATAGTCATTTACAGTAGTGAACCAACTATTTTTTGGGTGCCCCCATTTTCAGAAACCACCATTTGTAATTGCTACTCCATCTCTGATCGACCAATGCATGCTCCGAATCAACAAGGGGTGGAACTTGAATTGTGATCGGCAGTTACCAGAAAATGTCAATCTATATGATGTCTTATCAGAATGATATATCATCCAAACAACTCAAGAATCGACCTTACATCACCAACAAGTATTTGTGCACCTACAATGATTGCTACGTACTATGAACCAACTATCTGCTTGGAATCATTCGTAATTGATCAACTGTGTACCAACACTTGATCAACAATTAGTTCTTCATTTGAACTTTTTGTCACAAGTCAACTTAGCCAACAATTGATCATTCACAGTTGACGAAGTTGATCATCTGTCAACGATCAACTGTTAATAATGAACCAGTGATTGGTCAACTTTGTCAACAGTTCCTCTCTTCTCAGCGTGGGGTGCCGAAACCAGCTCAGTGGGCATAAATGCTGTGCCCCTTAGCCATTCCCAAAATCATCATTAATATTTTGGAGTGCTCCCTGTGACCTTCAGAGCATGGGAATCGTCGGACTGGAATGACCAGGTGTCTGGAAAAGTGGATTTCCACAAATCATCTAACAACAGAAGCAGTTCAGTGAAGAAAACCCTTAGCCCATGGATCCTCTGTGAGAAGCAATCACCGATGTATCTTAGCGGTTCCTCTTTATCTTCCTAAATTATATCAACCACTTTATGATTTCACAAGTAAGTATCAAATGTGCTTCGCCCCGAACTTGTGATTTCTGAACAGCATGACCATGGCTTGCAAATGCTTCGGTCGTTCTATCCAGTAAAACAAATATGGAATCTCAAACCTCGGCCATAACCACAGAATGAATTGATAGATCATCTATCTTGAACCCCAAATTATCAGGCAGTACTGCACATGTTCTTTTACTTAGCAGACAAAGCCACATAGATCTGTTTGTGTTATATCATCTCTGTCGTAGCTGTTGTATCTCTATGATATCCCTGCTTTTGCTTCCTGAGTGAAATCGTGATGCTGGATGCCCAATGATTGAGCCCCGAGTCGGTGGTCTCTCGTCCTTCAAATTCAAAGGAAAGCTCATGAACCCACCAACGCCTCGAAATAGCTCGGATCCCAAGGGTTTTTGTTAACCAACAGCGACATGCAAGCGGTATAGCGGTACTGTATCTAGCTTCACCGTGACCCCAATGCATGCGCCACCATGGAGGAACCATCCTCCCACATCTCCAGCTGAGACGGCTCCTGGGTGGGTGGAAGGATCACAGGAGCTCCTTTCTTGAAGACCCTCGCCATGCCATCTTCACATCCAGGAACCACCAGGTTGGCGCTGTTGATGGTTGCCTCCGGCAATTCGCTGCTCAAAAACATTGACAGAAGGGACAGAAGGGACAGAAGTGAAAGAAGTGACAGAAGTGAAGGGTATCTTTGCAGAACCCATTTTTGGGCACTACAACTTCCGGAAATCTGTGTTTTGGGATTCACCTTTGGGCTGGAACAAAACAAAGATGCCGTTTGGGACATGTATTCATACCTAAAGCAGCCCAGCAACCCACCGTTCCAGAACCACGCAAACACAGGCCAAGACTCTTAATCTCCGTGCACTGGTCGCTTGATAGGAGGAATTCCCATATCACAGATGATCATAGTCCCCTACATACCGGATCCTGCAACCCCCAAGATGATCGAACAGCAGTTGATTTGTGTTCTATGTTTCACTAGACCTCGGGTGTGGTTCCACCTCATCATATCTATAGCTTGGCTGCTCACAGTCAACAAGAAAAAAGCTAAACAGCTCAGTAAACTCACTGCGCACCCTCGCTCTCCCCGGGCCACCGCTGCGGACACCTCCTCGGCTGCCTTGAATGTCGGCAGGGACTCGCAGAGGTTCATGCTGCCAGCAATGCACGGCCTTGGCAGACCCCTCCCTGCCATC
This sequence comes from Symbiodinium kawagutii, assembly GCA_009767595.1. Classification (NCBI taxonomy): domain Eukaryota; class Dinophyceae; order Suessiales; family Symbiodiniaceae; genus Symbiodinium; species Symbiodinium kawagutii. The sequence continues at coordinate 88,841 of VSDK01021388.1, forward strand.
GCCATCTCCAGCTTACCATAGATGTGTTCTGGTACTGAAATGTACTGAATATAATGCTAGGTATGTATTATGATACAGTCATATAAAACCATATACCAGAATATCTTATTTGTGACAATATTTTGTGTATAAAAAGCTAGTGGCTATCAAATGTTATGATACTGATATGATACGGGCATGGTCATATACGACTATAGATGTAGCTGAATGGCGGTACAGTCCACAACCTCGTGGACCTGGAAAAGCACAAGAGGCATTACTCTAGACTGCCCAATTTATGGACAACCCTCTCCAAAGGAAAACACCAGAATGCCAGACTTAAACTTAAACTTCCTGCATCAACTTCGCTTCCAGACCCCGATCCAAAGGAGAATTATGGGCAGTTGTTTTCCCATTTCCCTCACACATGGCAGCAAAAAATGTCATACTTGGGGACCTAGGGTCATTTTTTGGAAGCATAACCTGGAAATAAGCTTCAAGACTGCATCCCTCAGTCTCTGGAAAAGATTTGCAAGCCATCCATTGTCAAGGTTATGTGTGTTTGTCTCTCATATTTGTGACCTGCGCCAAACTTTGAAGCTTCGTAATTTGTTCTGTATATCGATGCCTGATCAATATTTCTGCAAGAAATATCAGCAGATGTGAAGAGGCTTTCCCAGCCGCGCCAAGCACGTCAAACACTAGTCATACAGTCATGCAGCAAGAATACCTTAGTCTTGCCGTTTACAGTACCAGTTTAAACTTGAAGTTCTGACAGGGAAGCTTCCTTGAATACAAAGCTGTTGGTTACTATCCACTACTACAGTGACTAATTAATACTCTGAGACTTTCAATGAACCAATAATACCATTCACAGCAAAACACACTACAACTAACCAACTAACCACCACTAGTATGGCCAATTATAGAATTGGTTAGCCACTACGAATATCATCAATCTTAGCATGATTCATTCAACTACCAACTAACTACAGTAATCATACCTAGGTACCTAATCACTAAGTAATCTTAAGTTGATAACGCAACAATAGTATTGGGATTGATGAAGAAATACCATGATTCTTGGGTCAATGTACCAACAATACGATTCGTAGCAAAAACCATTATAACTAACCAGCCAAGCACTACCAGTTCACCACTACTTAGTATGATTCATCCAACTAACCAACTAGTTGGTTAACCACTCATGCAACTATGACCAACTCTGGTTTCTGCTTCCTTTCCAACGAGCTGATGAGGACTTCCTTTCCGACTTTGAGGCCAAGACCCTCCGCCGCACCAAAGACACGGGGCCTGGCGGTTTCCGGCGATGGGATACTGCGAGCTGGGTAGATGAACACCCCGGCAGCTCGTTTAGACTGCTAGAACAGATGTCAACAGGGGGTAGTAGAGACGCCACATGAGACTCTTAGGAAAACTTCGGGACAGAAAAAGAAACCAGAAAAGTTCGAGACTGAGGATGCCACTAAGAACCATCCCCCACCGTGGCTGACGAACCGATACCCATTGCCTCATCATCAATCTTGCTGCTGAGGCAGCTGAACTGATCCTGGAGACATGGCATGCCGTTGCTTCACATCTGAGCATGACCTGCCCATCTGCCAGGGAGTCAAGAGCAACTTGAGAAACACGACCTTCCCTGAAGCAAAGGAAATCCCTCGATGGGCAAGACCTGGAACAACTGAAACAGAGTGCAAACTCCGGGAAAACCCTTCTGACTTTGAGGTTGTCTGCATGCATTCCGACACTGACTACATGTCAAACTTACATGAGCCATTCCCCCCTGCAACAGAGCACCACGGAATTTTGATAGATGACACATGTGTCCTTTGACGTGGCAAAACCCGTTGCAGCCAACGTTTTCCATTGCTGGCTGCTAGTGTTTGCTAAGGCTTAGAGTATAAGAATAACCACTGCTGAATCAAACATGCTGATGATCACTGGGCGCAGCCACTGCTTAATGAAATACTCAATAACAATGACTAATGGTTGCAAAGCATATTTCCTGGTAATCAACCAACCCTTCACCAGCTACCAGACAACCGTTTCCAGTTAACCACCTTTCATCACTACCCCCATCACCGGTTGACCTTAGCTCCGCAGTCCTTCAGCGCTGCACAGCCCTTTGGCTGCGCCTTCAAGCAGCTTAAATCCTGGAAGCGGATGGCGTTCAGCGCAAGGATTGATGATTGATGGCTCATTGTTAGTAATGGTTAGTGCTGGGTACTAGTGCTTAATAAGCAACCATAGTGGTTGCACATGAACAAGTGGTTCACCATGATCAATGGTTACATGCTGAACTATGGAGGATGATTATCGACAATCATTGGGGATATACTGGATGATAGTGGTGAATACTGCTTGACAATCAGCCACTGATGGGCAATAACAAGCTTGTAATGACGGTTCATCGTACGAGATAATGAATCGTCGTCAACAATGGTTCATGTGTGACTGTCACCCCGCATTCCCTTATACTTGTTAGAGGTGGCTGTCATAATTTAAGAAAAATTGAGGGTTCTGCATGCCCGGGCAGCACACTCCCGCAAAAGACCTAATGAAGAGGGGCCTTGGACCCTGTTCAGCTGGCAAATGAGCCAGTACAGGAAAAAGAATCATGTTAGAGCCCAACTTTGATTATTCATCCTCCAATTCTCATTCATCTTGACAAGTTGACAAGCAAACATCCAGCCTTGATCTTTCAGACCTTCGTGGTGACCCTTGAATGAAGATTTGCAAACAGGCATACGCAAACAATGTGTCACAAAAGGTTAAAAACCCAAGCTCATACAGACCCCTCAAAGCTCAAAATTCGAACTCTATTCCCGTATACTTGCGTTCATAACCTTTGTGAAAACTAGGGGTTGTAAGACATGTTACATTGCATCTACAGGTATATTCTGAGAAAACTCATGATGTAGGTCCCCCTACAAATTACCCATTTGGCGATTGTCTGTGAATTGGTGCCCCAAAAAATTCATGGATTCCCTGGCTAAAATCATGATTTGGGGAATGGCTTGGATGGCTTTGGATGGCTTCACCCAGATCTCGATCGACCCATTTCGGTGGCTTGGTGGGTTCGCACCACTGTCCCGGGCCCTCGGTGTCATGGTGTCCCTCTTGGGTCCCCACTGCCCAGCTCAAGTCATGTAGCCGAGTTTGCAGGTCCGCCTTGGCGAGAAAAAACACTGCTATTCATGTGTGTTATTTTAAATGCTATATATAAAAGATTAAGTATAGTATATAACATTATTAATAATGATATCAAATCACATTAATCAATGAATTTAAGTAGATTAATGGAATAAATAGATGATTGATAGAATGGATATAGTACTATCGATAGATTTATATACGTACATTATACATATTATCATACATGCATAGTATGATCTATTCAAATGTGTAGAATCAATTCTATCATACATGCATAGTCAGATGCGTATTTTTTCTCCAGGTACACGTAAATATCTCAGCACATATCTTCAAATTGTAGACATATACATATCTTAGCACGCATTGAATAGATAGACTCTTGTCTCGGCTGGATTGAACTCCCCAGATTTACTTCGCATGTCTCCATCCTCTCACCTTCTGATTCTGAAAGCTTTGGCAACAGACACCGCGGGGGCTTCGACCCCACTGAGGAGACCCACTGCCACTGCACCTGCGCTGCACATGTGGTCCTCATGTGGTGATCTCATGTGGTGGGTGGATTGAGGATACTGGACGATCACCAGCTATCCCGTAGTCAAACGCCAGGCATCATTAAACGATGAGCCTTGGATATCCTTCGCCACGCGACTTGGATATCCTTCCACCTGGCAACCCCAGCTACCATCAGCAAATCCCAGCGCCCAGGCACCAGAGATCAATGACAGGCAAAGTAAAGCCTGGATGCGGTTGGCAAATGATGATGTTTACTGAGTAACTTATTATTTTTGTTAACAAAGGTGAATCAAAAAGTAATCAAAGTGTGATGTGTATTGATGACACTGATGTTTTTTTAACCAAACATGATGAATTGTGTGAATCAGACAGTGTTGGTCACTGTTGATCAGGGAAGAACCCAATTGGACCAACAATGGGGCGATATTAACTGCACCAGTTTGCGCCAGGGGTGCATGGTGACCATCAGCCACTTGCAGGTGTTGTTCTAGAAACCACGTGTCAAGAGCAAGTGTTCAAGTGAAGTTCAGAAAACATCGAGTCAATTTTTAAAAAATCCAATGACTGTAGATCTTTCACATGATGTCGATTGTGACAGCCACAGACCAAGGACGAAATACCCACTTTTGTCATCCTTCGGCCAAAAGTAAACCAGTTTCACGAACATGCTTGGCAGCTGATGATCCCATCATACAGCCAGTGCTCAGAGTCGGACTTGTGACCGAGCAATGCGCATCATGGCTGTGACACGTCGTTGCGATGATTGTACAAAAGGAGTGTTTGTCCATTTTTGAATGGTTTGCTGCGGAAATCTCGCGGATGTTAGTCTCCAGTATACTCGTAAAAAGTGCCAAGATTGAGATACATTAGTAATGGGCTAAAGGTGACACAAAAGGGCTTCCATGCACACATCAGAGCCTGCTTTGTTCAATGTTTCCAATGACTTCAGAACATCTGCACTCTGAAAAGAATATGGCTGCAAGACGCAGAGTTCAGAATGGAAGTCTGAGGTCATTTCCCCACTGTGCCAGCACCTCGGATAGCAAAATTACCAGGGCAAGTCAGGGGCAACGTTTTTCTACCAGAACCACCCACTGTAAATTGTCAAATCTTGCTTTGGTCAACAGATCCATTTTGCCAAAGTCAAAGAGAAGGAGTGAAGAACCATACAAATACAGCATAAAGCAACAGAAGAAAACGAATGAAACGAACTCAAACCCCATTCCTCCTCTGGCATCAAAAACCCAGAGATAACTCAACGATAGACCAGAGACAGGCACTACATAGCTGAAACACCACCTGATACAAGGAACGAACCTAAACGCACCTCACTTTGCACACTTTTATTGCACAAGAACTGTTGGAGACCAAAACACTACACTACGTGACTGTTGGAATATTCAACAGGGAGAGCCTCACTGCTAAAACGCTTGGAAAACAGTCAGCTGCGAGACTGTTTTAGTTTGTTTTCGCTTGATGCGTTTGGGATTTTTGTGTTGTGGGGTTCTACTGTGGGATACGTCCAAGAGACACGGGTGTAGGACGCGCTGACTGAGACCTTCGTGGAAATGTCACGCGAAACGAACCATGTACTTCGACCACAAGGCATGGAAATTGACATCTGCCAATTGTTTCAAGGTTCTATGGAGTTTCAGTTTCAGTTTGTCGTGGTTACGGATTATGGATTTCCCCAAAAAAGATATTCCATTGAAATCGCTGAAAGTGGAAATTTTCGGCACACATCGTGTTGACATTCGCCACCACTGATGGTCGGCCACTTGAATCAGCTCTGCCATTCATTTTGAAAAATTTCGACCAACAAACGTAACCAATGTTGTGGCGGGGTACCGCTCCGGATTTTCATGTCCCATCATGTATCCAACAATCAAAGTTCAGTAGCGTATTTTTCCTTGACACACACAACGGACCCAAGGCAGGGAACTAAACAATTTATCCTTTCGTTTGGTCCCGCACGAACGCATGAATATTAACATCCCACCCATCCCACCCCACCTCATGGCATCCACCATGGCCTAGCATCAACATTGTTTTGTGCACATGCACATGATCGTGCACATCCTACCCCACCCCAGCCTATCCCCCACTTTGCATCAACAATTTGCACGCGTACATGAACATGAACATCCCACCCCGCCCCAACTCCATCTCCCACCTTTCATCAACATGGTTTTGCACATGCACAGGAACATGAACATCCCACCCAAACCCAAATCATCCCCCCCCCACCATCAGACCAGCACCGGAATGCACACAACTCAAAACGCATGTGAACATTCCATGCCCCCATTTACCCCTGTACAGGGGGGGACCGTCACCCCTTTGGAAGGAACGGAACAACAACAACAACAACAACAACAACAACAACAACAACAACAACAAGTAGATTTTTTTTTGTTTCCATGTGCCTTTGCAGATGTCGCTGGTCGCAAGACTTCAAATTAAAAATCATCCAGTCAACCGAACCAGAAGACAGCTACAAACAGAACCAAAAACCACTACTGCGGCCAACCAGGATCCCCGTAGGGCGTGATCTTGGGTGAATGAAAAGTATTGAACTGTCCGGGCCATGCACTCATTTTCAAATGATTTTTTTGCTTGCTGCGGCGCCGTTGCGGCGCTAAGCCTCGGCCACAAGTACAGACTGCAAAAAGGTGCCAAGTAAGCAAAAACCAGAAAAAGAGCAAACCGAATCACTCCAAAAAGAACCAACCAACCGACCAAAAAAACCAGAGCACCAAGAAGCGTTAATTGGGCAAAACGATCGCACTCACTTAATTCATTGCGTGTTGGCAGGTGTATTGAGCACCGAAGTGCAATCGATAATCGCCACTAACGTTCGCAAAATGCACATAACAAAGCATGCACACGAGATCAGCCGCCACGTGTGTGGTCCACCATCGGATCGCATTTACCGTTATTCACCGGGTCAGAGCAAGAGCGGATGCACTAAAGCATATGGACAGTCATTGAGAGAAAGAGACCCATTCATATCGGGGTTTAAGGCTTAAAGTGATCTTAAAACGAAGATGATCTTGGACCTCGCTTAAAGTCCTATAAAACGTACTTTTGGACTTTATTTTTTGCTCGCATGCATCGCCTCGGCAGCACTGAGCTGAGGTCGATAAGAAGCAGGTGAAACAAGTGAAACCAAGTGAAACAAGTGAAACAGACGAAGCTTCGAAGCAGCGAAGACAAGAAGCAAACGAAGCTAAGGCAGTAGTCTGCGAAAAATGTGTACATGCAATGAATTCCCCGCCTCACTTCTCTGCCGTTGTGTGTTCTTCCTCGCAGAGTGTCGGTGATGGCTGTCTTTTTTGCTCATCGCCTCGGTAGCACTAAGCTAAGATCGATACGAAGCAGGTGAAACAAGTGAAACCAAATGAAACAAGTGAAACCGTCGAAGCTTCGAAGCAGTGAAGATTGGAAGCAAACGAAGCGAAGGCAGTGGTCTGCGAAAATTATGCACATGCAATGAATTCCCCGCCTCACGATGTGTCGGTGATGGCTGTCATGCCATCACGCATTCGCATCACTGTCACTCACGTCCTCAAGGAAATTTCAGGTGGTGATGCACAACTTTGTTCTTCGAAAGGTTTATGATTACTGGGCGAAACAGCAAAAGTAAGTGTTCGTGTGTCGTCACTGCTGCCTGGCTGTGGTAAACCAGTGAAGTGGCAATGCTATCAGTGATGGCACGAAATGAACCCACCAATTCAGCGGGTTCGGTGGCCTAATTAACGGCCAGGAATGCAGGTTTGCGTTGTCCAGTATGAGGAGACACCGTCAAGGGGCGAACCATTCCGGCATTACACCAAGGCCAGACGGTCGGTTTCACCGAAGTTACTTCCTTCTGGTAAGGCCAGGGTGTGAAACCTGATGGGTTCAACGCCTTGTCGAGGCATCCCCTTGTTATGATCATGCTGCATTTGGTCACCATCCCATCTTCTTTTCCTACTCGTGACCCCGATAGACACTTGGTGCGGCGGTGGTACTTGCAAGGTCAGCTTGTATCTTGAAAAAGGTGTCCCCTGGCCTGTTTCTTCCAAACTGGAAGGCACATGGTTCAGCGGACATTGCCTGGAAGATCTTGACAACAGCTTGCTGAAGATGGCTACGCCAACTAGTGCGGGAAGTCACCTGCTTCAGGAAATCTCCTCTCATGGGAAACCTCTTTTGAAGGGAATTCAACTGGGGTGGGAAAAGCCCCCTCTATTTGATTCTCTAGCTTGTGGAGGAAACACCCTGGAGTAGGAAAACGCCTGCGGTGGGAAACCCCTTCTCGTGGGAAACCCCTTGGCGCAGGAAACGCTGTAAAGCGGTAAGCTTCTCCCCCGGGGCTTTCCAACCCAAATTTTCAATTAGTCAAATTCACCGCTTGCACACTGGCAGCTAACTCTTTTAGTCTGGGTCAATCTTTGGCAGCAATGTCACCCGGGCAGGGTCGGGCGCGGGAACCAATCAGCCGAACCTAGCAACCAAAAATCGTAGAGATCCAAGTCCTTCATCAAATCAACCCTTGAGCCTGCGAAACCCCAACCAGCTCAGCGCGCCAATAAGATCTATCGTTGCTACCGTTTGAAATATCCTTTCAGAAAACTGAATTCCAGATACCTCTTGAAATATCATTTAAGGTTACAACCGTTCAAGATCTTATCAACTGTACCGAAATCTCGCGAAAACGGATCGAATCTATATCAAATCTCAAGACGAATTCAACTACCTATGTTTCAAACTTCACTATGCTACCAAATCGCTTCAAAGCTTCTCTGACTACAAAAAAATTACAAGCAGCGCTAAAAAGACTCTTCTCCCATACTCTTATCACACAGCGCTCAGATTGCTCGCTGAGGTTTACAAATTTACACATGGCACACGTCCAGTTTAGTACTCCGCAGGCAACGTGTCAGTTTGAGATCTCCACAATTGTGTCAGAAATATTGCGCCTGCCACTGCCTAAGATCAATATGGCCAACGTGGTGTCTTCTCTCGATTTTTTCCGCGCCAGGGCTTGGTCTCAAGCTAGGCTGCGCACTGCAAACAAATGTCCCAATCACATGTGGCACACCTCCAAGTGTTGGTGGTTACTTCCTTGCCGCAACGGTCGCAAGTCACCTTGCACCAAATGATTTGGCGCGGCCCTCTTCTCTTCTTGACCACTTGTTCCGGCACAGGCGCCGACCAAACACAAGCATGACCTTGGCTGCAATACACGGCATCTGGTTCCATGACTTCGTCATCTTCAACTTCTTCCTCCTCCCCCTGCTCCACATTTTCTTCCTTGTCTTCATCTTCTTCGTCTGGAAAAGCCACAGCTTCAGGAACAGGAGCCAAAGGTAAATTGGGCGACGCGGGGTCTGCTTGAAACCGGTTGCCTTGCTGTGCTGCAGGCGGACACGCGGCCTCTTCAGGCGGATCTTCACAAATTTCCCTGAAAATGGCTTGGAGATCTTGAGGCACGCGTTCTGTCAGGAGATGGTCCGGTCGGACAAATTTTGGATGTGCTTCTTGCCACCGCCCAACAACAAGAAGCAATTCACCAAAAGGGTCTTCCCTGCGCGCACTCCGCTGCGCAAACCAGAGGAATTCGGCGAGCAAACTTCCGTAGTTGTTCTTGTGGACCCTCCTCAAGTCCCTGGTTCGGACATAACTCTTGAGTCTGCCAAACAAGCCTTCAGCTGCATTGGTACTGACGTTGACTTCCTCTCCAAAAATGGTTTCGACTCGGCTGAATTCCCGCTTCTTGTGGTTCACATAGCGATGCACATAGGCAGACCCTCTGCGGCCCAGGAATTGGTAAGCTCGAAGTGCATCAGTGAAAATCAAGGTCCCGGGGAGCACATGGGCCTCAATTTCTTTTTTCAAAGTGCTCGTCTTTCTGTTTGGAATCTCGACAAGGGCAGCACGGCCTGTGGCCTTCCTGCTGCTGAAATCCAGTTCCAAGAAGCCCATGACAATTGTCTGGTTGGCGACGCTACTGCGTCCTTGGAAGCCTCCCCTGGATTTTTTTTTCTTGGTGAAGAAAGTCTCGTCCACGCAGACAATCTTGCCACGGCCACCCATCTTCTCATGAGATTGCTGCACGCTCAACCAAAGGATCTGTCGAATTCTCTTCTGAAAAGAAAACCAGACCTTTTCCGACATTCCACTTTCTTTCCTTGCTTGTTTCCTTGGCGTCTCTTGGGAAAACCAATACAAGCCTTTCAAGTAGGCCTGGGGCGTCATAGTGCGGGCACAGTAGTACGGCAGGCTGCCAGGGATTCTCCAGGACATTTTTTTGTTGCACAATTTGCTTCTCGGGCGTTCTTCTTCATCCTCATCATCTTTTCGGTCCAAAGTCCCAATCTTGTGTGTGCAATGCAAGCAGGCATAACCCGAGTCATTGCCCGAAAATTTCCATTCGTGTCCTCTCGGACACACACTGCAGCTGCAACAAACCAAACCACACCATGAACCAAAGAGCTTGCCGCCCTGAAGGCCAAATCTTGATGGAGGCTTCAGTCGAATCCACCATGGCACCAAATGTTCTAGAAACTTTTGTTTTCACAGCCCAAAACTCGCAGATCACAGGAATCGAATTGTTCAAGCTGAAGCAGTGTTTCAGACCACACGACTGTCTGAATACCCTTCAATATCTTTCAGTTCTGGTTGTCTCCCCTAAAATTTTCACATGTATCTTTTCATCTCTCCGTCAGTAAATACCGGATATCAAGTTGGCCCGCAACGTCAATCCTGTAAAAATTGTGAGTTGCGATGTCTTCGGATCCCAGTTCAAGTTCCAACTTTCAAAGCTTTCACTCCCTGCACTGCTCAAAAGTTTCCTTTTTTTCCAACCCTTCAATCGTCTTCTCGCCCGCCCAAAACCTTCAGACCCTTCGAAAATTTGAATAAGCAATTCCCTTTTTCAACATTTTTTCCAATGAAGTGACATTCTCAGTCATGACACGCTTTGCATTCGCAAATCTTTCTTCTCAAGTTCAAAAAATCGAACGGCTTCAATGAAGACTCCAATTATCAAGCGTGAGATTTTTCCAGTTCATGCAGTACTCCGTCAGATCTTCACCGCCCTTAAAATCCATAACCTGCAAATCACAATCCAGTTCACAATCTTAAGGTTTCACGATCCTGTGAGATCTTCAGCTGGTCAAATTCCCAAATTTTTCTGCTCGCTTTCAAAAATTCCACCGGGTAAAAAAACAATTCTTGTCTCCAGTTCATAAGGCCAGTTTTCCTTCCAGACTTCAATTCTTTCATTGCGCTCAAGTGGTTCGAAATCTTGTCAGGTTTCTTCCCTTCATAATTTTGCGATCTTCAAAAATTTAAAGTCCTTCAAAATCTCAAGATTCTTCATCGCCAGCCTGCACTGATCAAACTCCAAGGTTTTAAAACTCTTCAAATCTCTCAAACGGAAAACTTGACAGATTTGGTTTGCCTTCAAGTGTCGAAATTTCTCCAAACTCAAGTTTTTTTTCAAATTTCTGTCCTTCCTGCTTCGAAATCTCACAGTCTTTCTTCCTCATCATTCTTTGGCCAAATCAAAGTTCCATTTCTGCGGACTTCTCGTTGTCTCCAGTCTTTTTTGGACATTTTTCAGCTGAGAAATCTTGAATTAAAAGAATTTCTCTCCCAAAGTCTTGCTGTCTTTCCTGCGAAATCTCACAATCGTTCTTCCCATCTTTTCTGCACAACACCCAGAAAATGTGTTTCCAAACCCCATCGAATTTCCATTCTGAGTCCTCTCTTGTCAAGAAAATTCTAAAATAAATCACAAAAAAGGTCCAACTTACCCAAACAACACAATCAATGCAATCTGTAATTCCTAATTTTTGATTAGAAAATGAAATGAATTGTTAAACTTTAATGTTTCATGCATTTCCTACCAAGAGATATAAAGGCTTCCCGCAAGAAGAGTCAAGCAGTGTGCTCCTCCAAAAAGACATTTCCTCTGAGAAGGTGTTTCCTGTGAGAAGAGATTACCCACCAAAATAGGTTTCCTGCACCAAAAAAAAATGCCCTGAAGATCAGACCTTAGGATGTTCACAAAGGATTTACCTGGTGGTATCGAGTCAGGTCCGTTTCCAATGCACTTGAGGAGGTCGGACCTGCAAGATGTGCACGATTTCCACCTTGTCAGTAAATGCCAAAAGGTGCTTTTGGACTTAAGGTACAAGATAACTTTAAGACGAAGGACCTAGATCTTGAGGCTTGAAAACTGAGGTGACCTCAAGGCAAAGGTGACTTTGGACCTCAGACTTAAGGTCTGAACGAAAGTGCTGCTGTACCTTAAGGCTTGAGGTGACCTCAAGGCAAAGGTGACCTTGGATCTTGAGGCTTAAAGTCTGAACGAAGGTAGCTTTGAACCTTAGGCTTGAGATCTGGTTCGGAACCCTTACTCCAGATGACGTTAAGGCAAAGGTGACCTTGGATCCTAAGACTTAGAGTCCAAAGGTTTTTTTCAAGTTGAAAAATTATGTAAAATTTCCAGCCGAAATGTTTTGTTCGCAAAGCTTAATGTTAAATGCAACTTTCTAGAAGATTGAAAGAAGATGATCTTGGAGTTTTAAGGTCTGAACGAAGGTCACTTTTATTTTCAGGCGCAAGCGAAGGTATGGAATTTGGACTTTAAGATTGAAGATTCCAACCAAGGTCTACTGGATCTGCGCATCTGCATCTTTGATATTTTTTTTTAATGGCAAATTTTATTTAAAATTTCCAGCCCAAATGCTTTTTTGTTCACAAAACTTAATATTGAAAGCAAAATCTCTGAACATTGAAACAAACAAGAATTTCCAAGTATTTGTTTTTGCTAAGCTCAGCGATTGCTTTTTTATAATCCTTGAAATTATGGTCAAGGAGTTTTTAGAGCTTTGATCTGGCAACCAAGGCGTTCTCAAGCCAGTGGACGCTCTTTCGCTGCATCCAGCAGTGCTAGGTCGAGCATGCCTTAATCTGCCTTAGGGCGGATTGCCGCAGCCGTTTTACATCCCTGAATGGCTATCCCGGGGCGGAGTGGGAAGCAGATTTGCTTACAGGAGTATTTCTGCGCGCGCAGCCGGTGCTATGGTTCGTGTGAAGAGAGTGAGTTGGCAGTTTGACGGACTTAGGTGATCTGGACACAACTGTTTGCCGTACTGAGCTAGTGGTGCTACTGAGGCTGGTTGGTCACACTTCGTGGTGTTGCCGTCGGAAAGTGGACATACTACGGAAAGCAACTGGGAGTGTGTTGTGCTTGCTGGTGATTAGTGCTCTGCTCGGTAGTGTCGAGTGATATTTGCTACAGAGGTATTTATCTTACTTCGTGGTCTCATTGTCAGGCTGCATGGTGACGGATGGAGGGCTGGCTGTTGCTCGTGTCGCCTTGGCAGGAAGCACGAGAATGTTGCGGAAGTCCATACCTGCAGCAGGCCTTATGGTGGGACAATCCGGCAGCATCAAAGAGCGGTGCCTTGACAAGCCAACTGCTGCTGAAACGTTATGCCTTCGCTCCAACCTTTGCTTTTCGTTTCGGCGGCAGGTGGCTTGACGGTACTGCCGTAAGTTCTTGCCCGCCAGTGGCTGATTTCAGCTTGGGTGATGGAGAGCTGTTCTCAATAGCATGCTGGACCGAAGACATACAAAGAATGGACGGGCACTTGTGCTCTGCCTGGGAAGGTTGATTCGCTCACTTGGGGGGGGCTGGGGCCCCCCTCTTTACCATTTCTGCATTATGACACGGCTCTTTTGCAGCTTCGCATTTATTCTGAGGGATGGTACTGGTGCCACTTTCTTTGTACGAAGCTGCAACGCTTGGGCATCTACAACTGGCTTGAATCGTGGGCAGTCACTTGAGCAACTGAATCTCTTTTCGCTATGATGCTGAGAGACGGACGAACGATGTCTAGTTGACCGCCTTTTGAGATGAGTGAGTGCGGAGTGTCAGCTGTTTCACCATGTGCATTTAATTTGTCAATTAGTTTGATGACCTTTTCGATGGGGCTGTTTTGTCTTTTTTGGGGGTGGTTTTGGTTTGCTGGTTTTGTTGGTCTTGGTTGGTGCTGGTTGGTTTGGTTTGGTTTGTTGGTCCTCCCCCATTCGGTCATCATGCTTTAATTGAAGCTCATGTGAAATCATGTGCAGTCTTTGCGGCTTTCCGGACTAGTAGTGACCTGCATCGTGTGTGCAATAGGCACTTCCTGGAAAAAAAAGGAGTTTTAGAGCTTTGATCAGTTTAGCTTTCAAATTTAAAGATGATGTGGACCTTCGTTCAGACCTTAAGCCTTAAGGTCCAAGGTCACCTTCGGACCTTAAGCCTTAAGGTGCAAGGTCCAAGCTCACCTTAAGCCGACCTCAAGCCTGAAGGTCCAAGGTCACCTTCAAGGTCGATCACTTTACGCCGACCTTAAGCCTTAAGGTCCAAGGTCTGTTCTCCTCGAATGAATTTTCAACGGAACATTTATCGCTGGTTTCGCACTGACTTCACTCTGAGCCGCCGGTTTTCTGTACAGCTTTCACGTCTCACTGCAGATGTGTTAATTCACTCTCTTAGATTGGATCTTTGAGTTTGTTGTTGTTTCGACTTGTGACCGCTGCCACAGTGCACAAGTGGCGCCCTAGAGGAAAAAAAAGCCTTAAGGTCCAAGGTCACCTTAAGCCGACCTTAAGCTTTAAGGTCCAAGGCCACCTTCGCCGGACCTTAAGCCTTAAGGTCCAAGATCACTTTCGGACGGACCTTAAGCCTTAAGGTCCACGGTCACCTTCGGACGGACTTTAAGCTTTAAGGTCACAGCTGACCTTAAGCCTTCGGACCTTCGTCCCCCCCCCCCTCCGCACGCCAGCCGTGATCTTGACTTTAAAGCTTAAGGTGCAGGACCTTAAGCTGACCTTGACCTTAAGGCTTAAGGTCCTGACCTTAAACCTTAAGGTCCCCGAAGGTCTCCGACCCACCCTCAGACAATCAACGCAACCCAGTTTGGGAAATTCACTCCGATCGGGAAGGTTGGAATCTGGTGCATTCGTGCACAAGTGGCACTCACATACGGCTCACCCACACTTTCACGCCAACCGATGCTTGCTGATCTCGTTCCTGCTTCTAGATAGTTGCGCTCTTTGCGCTGCTTGCTGGGAAACATACATGGATGTTGAAGATGCGGAGCGAAAGCCAAATGCTTCAACCAGGATAAGGTTTAGTCGGATAAGTTGCCAGTTGGCACTCTTGCTAGCCAGCCCGGACACAGAGGAATCGGATAATGTCCTATGACTGCCCTCGAGGGCTGCATCTATCTGGGATTGCGAGATAGCCTCTTGTTCAAAATAATTCTCTTCCTCGCCCTTGGCTATCAATTCAGGTGGGGGCTGCGGCTTCGTCCTTTGGATGCTTTTGCTTCGCTCACAAGGTTCTTCCAATGTTGGCGCTTCAGGTTTCCCACCTTGCGCTGCAACATACGAACACTTCGCTTTCGACTACATGTGCCGCTGGGACATACTTCTGCGAATGTTTGACTGGATGAGGGTTTCAGTTCCGATGAATTTCGATGAATTACGAGCTGGTCTGAGTCGAGAGGTTTGTTCAACCGTGTGAAGGTGAGGATGATGACTTGATAGTCAACATGTGTAGAGCGGACGTTTCACCTAGTTAATGCTTTAGGTGCCATTTGACTGGATGGTTCTGGTTCTTGTTCTTTGTCTTTTTGGGGGTTGTTTTGGTTCGGTTTTTGGTTTTGTTCTCTGGTTGGCTGGTTCTTCCTTGGTCTTTTGGTCATTGGCGCCCTCTTTTTCTCTTCGCAAGATGTACATGTGACAGAGGCGCCGCGCCACAACGGCACAACCACACGCAAAAAAAAATTGTTTAAGGTGTACAAAGCGAGGGCATTGGTGACAACTGAGCCCAGACCAGCCCAGAGCATACCTTCTGAGTTGCAATTGCGTTCACCCCTTGTTCTCTTCATTGCAGGGATCACATTTCACAGTCTCTGCGTGCTTAGGAAGTGCCAGCATCATCTTCTGCACAATCGGCCAGTTATGGATCATTCTTCAACAAGTGTCGAATGCAGGCAGGTCGCAGTGCAGAAGAATTCCCGTACCATGGGTTTTTTTGGATGGGCCGCAGACTGAAATGATGATACCCATTCGATTGTTTTCTAAGAAGCATGAGTGAGTTGTTTCAGCTGGTTCCGGATGTTCTTGTAGCTGTAGAGCCGTGCGAAGAAGATCATCATGTGATCCAGTCCTTGACGCAAAACCTCTGGCTAGCGAGCGTTGCTACCAGCGCCGGTGAACTCACATCTCTTGGTGTCGGTGATGATGAACGTGATGAATGACGATGATGATGATGATGATGATGATGATGATGATGAGGAGGGGATTGTGATGATGATGATGATGATGATGATGATGATGATGATGATGATGATGATGATGATGATGTTGATGATGATGATGATGATGATGATGATGATGATGATGATGAGGGGACTGCGATGATGATGATGATGATGATGATGATGATGATGATGATGATGATGATGATGATGATGATGCTGGTGATGATGCTGGTGATTGCCATGGTGATTGTGATGGCGATGGCAATGCTGATGGTAATGCTGGCGCAGCTGGTTATCATGATGTTGGTGATGGTGGTCATGTGTTTGGTGACTTGGTGATGGCTATGATGCCGGTGCTGATTCTGATGCTGTAAAATGGGTGCGGTGAACGCTTTCAAGGCGTCCTTGTTTCACGTATGTTGGTTGGAAAATATTTGTTCAACTACTTGCTCCCGTTAAGGTCTTGCTATGGGGGCCGTGGTAACTTTTTTCGGGGGGTTTGGCGTGCGCGTTTTTTGATGTGGTTTGTTGTTTATTCCGTAGTTTTTGGTTTCGGCTTGGTCCCAATACAGCTTTTGGTTCGATGAGTTTATGGCTTGATCTTTAGCGCGTTTTTTGACAATTCCGACATGCTGTCGAATGAGCGTTGCTGGGGGCTTAAAGAATGGCTGACCAGACATTGACGCGTGTTTTTTCTCCACACGTTGTGTTTTCATCCACGCATCAGGGTTAGGAATCAAATCAAAATTCAGTCAAAAAAAATTTGGCAGCCCCTGTTGCTTGCCAAATTGAACCATTGCAATGTGTTGGTTTTGCAAGGACAATTCTGCAACCAGCAAACGAACTTACCAGTCAAGCGGCGCGCAGGTTTGAAAAACATGTAGTTACTCATCGCCGTCATGGTTTGGAAAACATCGAAGTTTCGGGAAAATCATTCAAGGCAGACATGGCTAACGCCAGCCTACCATCCCAACATGATCGCGTAGCCAATTGGAGACGGACTATATTTTGGAATAGGAAACCCAAAGCAACTTGAAACATGCCAGAATCCTTTTTGTTCAAATGTTTGCCGATTCATGTTTGTTTATATGTGGCCCACATGAACATAGATTCAAACGATTGTGATTGTAAATGTCATATTGCGTGTGTAAATGTCACATATGGATCTATACACATACATACGTACATGCATGCATGCACACATGCACACATGCATACATGCATACATGCATACATGCGTACATGCATACATGCATCTGTGCATACATGCATACATGCATACATGCATACGTGCATACATGCATACGTGCATACGTGCGTACGTGCATACGTGCATACATGCATACATGCATACATGCATACATGCAAACATGCATACATGCATAGATGCATACATGCATATATGCATACATGCATAGATGCATACATGCATATATGCATAGATGCATACATGCATGCATGCATAGATGCATACAACATGCTTACATGCAGACATACATGTCGGTTTCAATCCAGCGCCAATGTATGGCCACATATGAGCATGTATCTGTGTTTGCATGCGCACATCTATGCACATATGCACACACACACACACCCGCGCGCGCAAATGTATGTGAACATATGTCAATGATTGGATCCTAGCATTGGTCTGAATCCATTTGTGCATTGATGTTTTGTAATTTTTGCAGTTTCAGTTGCCCACAAATTGCTTGACAGGTCCAAAGGTACGGAACAAAAAGACATGGGACGAACTCTGGATCATGCAAATGCTACTTTGTACAGGCCGTTTTTTGTGTTGCTGCCTCACTGTGACCCCGGCATCTCACAAAGATGTGATACCAAGACTGTGGGAAACGAAACGCAAATTTCCAAACCAAAGCACAGTACATCTTGATGTTGCCATTGCATTGCTATATTTTTGGCGTCACAAAAGCAAGGCGCCCCCGCAAATCATTGATGTTCTTTTCTCTGTCTTTTGTTTTTTCCTGCCGTTGTTTTGTATTTTTCTTACTGTATAAAACCATCTGTTCATGCACTCATCATTCAAAATTCTTTCACTCACTTGTTCAATCATTCATTCATTATTTCATTTGTGTTTCCAAACAACATTCCTTCATTCATTCAGTCATTCGTTCACATTTTCTCACTCACCATTGATTCCTGTACCCATGCACTTGCCTCACTTACTTTATTGATGGATTGACCAACCGCTTGAACTGTCAACACACTCACTGATTTATTTCGTCATCGTTCCCTCCCTGTTAATCAATCAGCTTTCTTGTTTTGTTTTTTCCAATCTCTCACTCTCTCCCTCCTGGCGTTTTGCGTGTCTTTCTCACCAATAAAACACCCAGTGACACACGCTAACACAATGGAACGAACTTCGGTGGTCTTTTGACGTCGCATAGGTATTGACATTGGTCAAAATCTCCGGGGTCATGCGAGACCAATACCGATTTTGGCATTTGTTTCTACATATAATTTTTGGGTGTCATTTTCTCTAAAAATGTCCTCCAACTGTATACGAGATCAGGGGTGCACATTTTGAATGAACTGTCCGAACCTCTCTCTTCAATGCAATTTTTGAACGCAAAATCAAAGTCCATGCTGCTTTCCTTTTGGCTCTGAGTTTCTGAAAGTTTACATACAGCAGTGGTCTAGGCTCGAAGTGGGTTGCATTTTCTTCGTGTTGTAGCGTTGTGGCTACGAAGGAAGATTTTGAAATACATTTGTTCAGTGTGGTCCATCTTGTGACAAGACTTTGATTTCTTGCGTTACTTTGGCGCTCGTTCATCCTTGCCATATTTATCTTGGTGCAGCTTTTGCTTGCCAGGCGAACAATTGGCGCTGTGCAGAAACGCTGCCATGTCCGCGAAGGCCAAGACTGCTTCGAAGGCTGCTGAAGAGGCCGAGGGTACGGTTGGGTTCCATTTGGCACCTGGGCGAGATCTTCAGTGACTGACACTTGGGCAAACTTCATGCATGCAAACGGACAGATAGACAGAGAACAGCATTTGTAACGGAGAGAAAGTTGTGCTTCATCATTTGGCTCAAGCCGTGCTATCACATAGGCTGCGTCTCAGTGCTGCATTTGGATTTCTACTTCGTTGCTGCAGCAAATGGCAGGTGGAAGCTTTCATGAACTTCCACGCAGAGCATCAGAAAGTTCGACTGCTACCGAGTGGGTGGACAATTCAGCGACGGATGTTTGCATGAATTGCCATGCACGCTTTGGTGTCATGCAACTACGACGCAAGCACCACTGCCGAAGATGTGGCAAGGTTGTTTGCAGCGCCTGTTCAGGGTCAAGGGAGTTGGTGCTGGAGTATCACCCTGTGAAACCGCAAAGAGTTTGCAACGCTTGCGTGGCAGCTCCTCCCATTGCGGAGAATCCGGATGAGGCTGCGACAGCAGCTTTGGAAGCTGTGAAGGCAGGAAAGCACGCGAAGCCTCTCAGTGCAGCTTCTTTGTGCGGAATGCCTGTGCCATCCTGTGATAGACATCGAGAGTTTGCAACCTTGCAGGTGCGCGTGATTGAAGCGAAAGGCTTACTGGCTGCAGACTACAATTTGGTGTCGAAAAAGAGTTCAGATCCTTATTGCCTTCTCCGAGTTGGGCATGGGGTGCAAGTGAGGACTTGCACCGTTGGTGCCACGTTGGAGCCTCGCTGGGATGTAACGACAGCCTTTCGTGTGAATCGAGTAGATTCCTTTTTGCACGTGGAGGTGTGGGACGAGGACACCGCCACGAAAGATGATGCCCTGGGCTTTTTTGACCTATCTTTGGCAAACGTGCCTCTCTCGAAACCCTTCCGTGGCTGGGTTCCGCTTCGACCCCCAGAAGCACAGCCACTGCCAGGAGAGGATGGAAGAAAGATGCCGGCTTCAGGTGCAGGTGCTGTTCTCTTGGAGCTGGAAATGCTGGACCTGAAGCCGTTGAGGCGATTCCAGGCCTTTGTGTCGCCATTGCCACCAGTGCCTCCACCACTGCCGCATTTTGACATTGATGCCGTGTATGGTCCAGCTATGCACCTAGTGGATTTGATCTGGACCCGTTTTCTGGCTCCAGTCCTGTTCTGGACACTAGATCTGATATTCTGGACAAGTCCAATCCGCACAATGCTTGCGCTTCTTCTGTGGAATCTGGGTGCCACATATAGTCTTCGGCACTACCCTGCATTCTTTCCTCTTGGTCTTCTTGTCTTCATGCTTCGGCATTACTTTCACACGGACAAGGAGGAGGCCCTGAGACCAAGCCCCAAACGGCCGACCTTGGTGCGAAAGCGAACTGCTCCAGCCATCTTAGAGGACACAGCCAGCGACAGTGGAGCTTTGGCGCGCCAGGATAGCCGGCATGTGGATTATGATGAGGCTCAACTTGGAAGTGCAGTTCAAAGTCTATGTTTCGTGCTCCCAAGCTCAGTCAAGGACCTTTGTCGTGGGTTTCAACCTCTTCTTCGCACCGCCGCAGATGGTGTTCAGACTATCCATGACATCTTTGTCTGGGAGCACAATGCGAGCCCATCTGTAGCCATTGCACTGTTGCTATGGGCAGCTGTCAGCGAGGTGCTTCGCTTCGACCATCTGTTGATGCTGATGGGGTCAAGCATACTTCTAGCATGCTCACCCCTCATACCTGCCTTGTCAGGATTTGTTGCATATCTAAGCCTGCTGCGTGCCAAAGCTCAGCCGCAGGAGTGGGGGATGCAAAGTGAGTGCCGAGAGGACTGGCTCAGCAAAGACTACTTGGATGTCAAGGGTTTAGCCAATCCCTCCCCATCGGCTTCTCCATCGCGGCGACTTCGCCATGGGAAGACTATGCCAGTCCTCACGAAGCTTCGGGAGAGTACCAGTTGAAGTTCTGGAAGTTCAACAGGCTTGGAGCAAGCGGGGGCATTGTCTTGAAAAAGCCCAAGTGGGCTAAACTTTAAAGCTTTTTTGCAGATTGATTTATCTCAGCACTTTGAAGCCCATGATGTGCCACATGGCATGGGGCAACACTCTATTTTGCAAGATCTCGCTCCTGCAAAGCAGCGCAAGAGCTGTTTTCTACTGGGTGGCACTTGGCTTCCAGCTCAGCAAAAAAAAAGAATTCTCTCTGGCTGCTTGACTCCCCATATGAAATTGTCGGAGTTGACCGTGCTAAAGCTTTGAATTTCTATGAATTCGATGGCTTTCTTTCCAGGAAATGGCGAGATGCCTTAGGGCGTCGACAGTAGTGTTTGAACGGTCAGCCTGGGTGACCACACGTCCAGCTCCTTTGTATCGGTAGTGAATGAATCAATGCATCAGCTGGAAATGGCAGGAGCAGGATGCCAAAGAGGAAGAGGAAGAGGTGCGCTGCTCTTTTGCTTCTTTGCTTCTTTGCTTGCTTGTTTCTTTGTTTGTTTGTTTGTTTGTTTGTTTGTTTGTTTGTTTGTTTGTTTGTTTGTTTGTTTGTTTGTTTGTTTGTTTGTTTGTTTGTTTGTTTGTTTGTTTTTTTTTGTTTGCTTGCTTGCTTGTTCGTTGGCACTCTTTCTATATATGCTCCCAGCTGGTTTTGATGGAATTTTTCATTCACCACCTCTAGTAGGCAGATGACTGTGTATGTTGTCTTTTGTATTCTTCACCTTGTCGGGCTGATGACTACAGGTACTCGCTGTTTTTTGGACAGTCACAGATATTTTTCACGCTGGATCAGGGTCTCCGAAAGAACGTATTCTTCATGCGTGCCGAATCGAATCTTGTTTTTGGGTTTGATTTCGAATATCAGAATCCAAGATATGTCTTAAAAGCACAGATTTTTGAATTCCTCTAAACAGTCATGTGTGGTTCTTGATTTTCATGACTTCGATTTCTCAGGAGCTGTTTGTGGGAGACTTGGTGAAGATCAGCGGTGTGAAGGCTGATGTTGGCAAGGCCGGAAGACTTGGAGATTAGTAGCTGGGACTGGTGGAGTGGGAACCGGCTAAGAATCAGAGCTTTGGTGAGCAATTCCCTTGGAAGCAGCTAAAGATATCATTGTTTTTAAAACTTTTCCCAGGTTTGTATCGAAGGTGCGCTGTGAGCTCTTCTTTTGGCTGGATGGACTTGTTTCTTCAGAGCCTTTGCAGGAAGTAAGCAGGTTGCATTAATCGGATTCCCTTAGGTTCCAGGAGAAAGTACAGCAGAGGTCTGTAAGTGACCTTGGAGCTGGCTGCACTACCCATGTGACGCCAGGCCCTTGCTGCCGTGGGCCTGAATTGGGAATCCTCGATGAGTGCTTTCTTGGGTCAAACTGGGCGAGTGAAGACCGTCCAGATGAAAGAGGGAAAGCAGGTCGTCGAGGCGCCGATTTCATTTGGGATGTTCATCCGGATTTCTCGTGGCAAATCTCCATCTTCAATTCGATGAAAGTGAAAGGTGCATGGTGGCCTCTTCAGTCTCCGATGGAAGTAGTCACGGGTCAGCCAACATAGGAGATGTATCAAATTCACTGGATTTCACAACGTGACATCAGCAATGAAGCATTGAAACTGTGAAGTCACCAGCTGCAGCGATCTCGTTGCTAAGCTGTCAAGGCCGGGACCCTAGCAACGAGCCAGGTACAGATCGGGTCTGGCGATGGTGGGCCGAGCTTCGCGACGGGAGTCGCGGCCCTGGAGCTCTTAGGAGATGAGGACGAGGAAGACGAGGTGGCGACCCATGGGACCCACGGGGTTAATCAACAGATCTGCCAGGCTACCAGGTTATCTATTGTTATCTTTTGTTATCTACAATCATCTCGAAGCAAGTCTCCAAGGACACAACTCTTGAGGATGACATGTCCATAATTGGTGAATTTTTTTGGGTACCCACTTCAAGTATAGCTGGTTTGATGTCTTTGGGTGGTCTGGAATCTGTAGGTCCAAACGTGGGTGCCTTCCCCTGGACCAGCATCCAGGTAGCCCACCAGCAGCGTCCCTCTGACAATATCGTGCCAGCAAAGTTCGCCAGATCTGCACGCCGAACCTAAAATTGAAACAAATTCTGCTTTTATTGGCTTGGAAAAGTGATCCAAAACAGTGGGATTCTTGGGAAAATGCAGCCTCTCAATTCTGGGTGTGCAATTTCGGACCCTTGTGGCTGTGCGGTACAGCAAGCCAACAGCAACACCTTCAGCCCCGCCCCAAGATCCCCCAAGCATACGCCTGCTCCTACTGGGGAAGGTTTCAGTCTTGGGTAGCAGCTGAGGGACTTCAGACAGTGCCTCAGAATCGGTATTTACTGCGGCTTAGAAAGTTGACTTTTTCTCACTCGTTGATAGCCAATAGATATTAATTAATGTCAGAATCCCTGGTTCTATACGTAATTAGTCAGAACTCTCTCAGAATCGAGATGATCTGTTTATAATAGTGTTTATACCAAATCATAGACTTGTTTCTCATGCTGAGTGGTTGGTCTTTTGATTCTACATGCGACGTGCCCAAGCTTGAACATTTGATTAGCTGGATTGTCTATAAAGTTTTGAATCAAGCTAGTTGCATCACAATCACAAATTCGAAAGTTGTTGCATGTTTGACCTCTTGCCCTTACCTGTTGTCCGGGCCCTGAATGCCAAGTCTTGTGGCTCCTTTCGGTCAGGAAGATGTTGAGGCAGATCAAAATGACGAGGAGGAAGCCGAAGATAATCACATGTTTCGAGTCAACGAGAGCCCTGAACAAAATTTAGGGCTGCAGATTGGCATTTGCAGGGTGACAACTTTGGATAGAGAGGAGATCATTGAACGGGACGGCCATCTTGAAATCATGATCTCCCAAACCTTGCAGCAGTAAAACTGAGTTTTGATGCAGCCTACAAGTCAAAAACCATTTGCAGAAGTACTTGGTAGCAACGAGATGACCGTGTTCGTTAATATGCAAAATGTATGAATGGAAGTAAGTAAGTATGTATGTTTATGTATGTAGGTATGTAGGTATGTAGGTATGTAGGTATGTAGGTATGTAGGTATGTAGGTATGTAGGTATGTAGGTATGTAGGTATGTAGGTATGTAGGTATGTAGGTATGTAGGTAATGTATATGTATATGTATATGTATATGTATATGTATATGTATATGTATATGTATATGTATATGTATATGTATATGTATATGTATATGTATATGTATATGTATATGTATATGTATATGTATATGTATATGTATATGTATATGTATATGTATATGTATATGTATATGTATATGTATATGTATATGTATATGTATATGTATATGTATATGTATATGTATATGTATATGTATATGTATATGTATATGTATATGTATATGTATATGTATATGTATATGTATATGTATATGTATATGTATATGTATATGTATATGTATATGTATATGTATATGTATATGTATATGTATATGTATATGTATATGTATATGTATATGTATATGTATATGTATATGTATATGTATATGTATATGTATATGTATATGTATATGTATATGTATATGTATATGTATATGTATATGTATATGTATATGTATATGTATATGTATATGTATATGTATATGTATATGTATATGTATATGTATATGTATATGTATATGTATATGTGTATGTGTATGTGTATGTGTATGTATGTATGTATGTATGTATGTATGTATGTATGTATGTATGTATGTATGTATGTATGTATGTATGTATGTATGTATGTATGTGTATATATATATATGTATGTATATATATATATGTATGTACGATTTCATGTAATGTAGTGTGATGAAATGTACGCAATGCAATGCAATGTAGTGTAATGTAATGTACTGTAATGTATAATGTAACGTAACATAACGGAACGTAACGTAATGTAACGTAACGTAACGTAATGTAATGTAATGTAATGTCGTGTCGTGTCGCGTCGGGTCGTGTCGTGTCGTGTAGTGTAGTGTAATGTAATATGATGCGATGTAACGTAACGTAACGTAACGTAACGTAATGTAATGTAATGCAATGCAACGTAATGCTGTGTTGCGTTGTGTCGTGTTGCGGTGTCATGTCATGTTGTGCTGCTATGTTATGCTATTTGATGTCATGTCATGCTATGTGGCTTATGTATCTCATTTGTGTTGTGTGCATGTTATACATGTTCTGCGTGTTATAGCTGTGCCGTGTATTGCAACATAATGTAACGTCATGCAACGTAGTGCATGCATTGTGTGGAATGTTTGTAATTTGGATAGTTCATGTAACGGTTGTGATATGTGTAATGTATGTTATGTTTGGAATGTGTATAATGTAAGAGCAGTATGAAATGTATTGTCGGTAGTGCAAGTACGAACGAATGGACGGATGCATGCATGTATGTATGGATGCATGTATGCTGCTTGCTTTGACAATTATATGTATGGCTTTAAGGTTTGTTTTGAGCACAAATTGACGAGCTCACATGGCGTTCACAATTACACACATTGATTTAGGCATTCAGGCAATTCCCAGCTTTCATTCTGCTTGAGATGACTCGAACACCTTGACACCCCAACGCTTGTGTTGACAAGCTAAGGAAGGTAAGGGATCTGACAAAACCCAAAGGAAAGTGTGCAACTGGCATAGCAACTTGGGCTTCAAGCTCTGGCTATGAACGCATCTACGGCAGTGGAAAAGCTTTGTGTCACATGGATTTGTCGTCCATCGTCGTGGTTGCCCACCAGCATCCCGAAATGATCATTTTTAACAGGAAAACCTGCACTTTTGGCGAATACCTTTGTTTAGAGCTCCATGCATATTGATGTGTCCGAAACTCACGCCCAAAAGCCGTCCCATTCTCTTTTCCGTTTGTGATGTGGGGGGCTTTCAGCCGATGCCAGACTGCCTTTCACTGAATGGATGCAGGAGCGTTCCTTTTCTCACTGAGTTACATGACATACCGAGATTGATTGTCAGACTTCTCAGATGTTCCCAGTGCAATGGTGCTTACATTTGTAAATTGTCATTTGGAACCAAGGTAACGAAAGTGGCTGACCAAGGCACTTGTGATGCACCTTTGGCCAGCAATAAGCGATGGTTGTTGGCCTACAGCTGTTGTCAACGTGGGTATACGCAACCAGGAGTCGGGGATGACTACTGAAATAGAAAATATTTAAACTGCAAAGCTCTTCTCAATTGAGGACTGAGGAGCGTTATCGTCATCGTCATCGTCATCGTCATCGTCATCGTCATCGTCATCGCCATCATCATCATCATCATCATCATCATCATCATCCTCGTCGTCATCATCATCATCATCATCATCATCATCATCATCCTCGTCGTCATCATCATCATCATCATCATCATCATCATCATCCTCGTCGTCATCATCATCATCATCATCATCATCATCATCATCCTCGTCGTCATCATCATCATCATCATCATCATCATCATCATCCTCGTCGTCATCATCATCATCATCATCATCATCATCATCATCCTCGTCGTCATCATCATCATCATCATCATCATCATCATCATCCTCGTCGTCATCATCATCATCATCATCATCATCATCATCATCCTCGTCGTCATCATCATCATCATCATCATCATCATCATCATCCTCGTCGTCATCATCATCATCATCATCATCATCATCATCATCCTCGTCGTCATCATCATCATCATCATCATCATCATCATCATCCTCGTCGTCATCATCATCATCATCATCATCATCATCATCATCCTCGTCGTCATCATCATCATCATCATCATCATCATCATCATCCTCGTCGTCATCATCATCATCATCATCATCATCATCATCATCCTCGTCGTCATCATCATCATCATCATCATCATCATCATCATCCTCGTCGTCATCATCATCATCATCATCATCATCATCATCATCCTCGTCGTCATCATCATCATCATCATCATCATCATCATCATCCTCGTCGTCATCATCATCATCATCATCATCATCATCATCATCCTCGTCGTCATCATCATCATCATCATCATCATCATCATCATCCTCGTCGTCATCATCATCATCATCATCATCATCATCATCATCCTCGTCGTCATCATCATCATCATCATCATCATCATCATCATCCTCGTCGTCATCATCATCATCATCATCATCATCATCATCATCCTCGTCGTCATCATCATCATCATCATCATCATCATCATCATCCTCGTCGTCATCATCATCATCATCATCATCATCATCATCATCCTCGTCGTCATCATCATCATCATCATCATCATCATCATCATCCTCGTCGTCATCATCATCATCATCATCATCATCATCATCATCCTCGTCGTCATCATCATCATCATCATCATCATCATCATCATCCTCGTCGTCATCATCATCATCATCATCATCATCATCATCATCCTCGTCGTCATCATCATCATCATCATCATCATCATCATCATCCTCGTCGTCATCATCATCATCATCATCATCATCATCATCATCCTCGTCGTCATCATCATCATCATCATCATCATCATCATCATCCTCGTCGTCATCATCATCATCATCATCATCATCATCATCATCCTCGTCGTCATCATCATCATCATCATCATCATCATCATCATCCTCGTCGTCATCATCATCATCATCATCATCATCATCATCATCCTCGTCGTCATCATCATCATCATCATCATCATCATCATCATCCTCGTCGTCATCATCATCATCATCATCATCATCATCATCATCCTCGTCGTCATCATCATCATCATCATCATCATCATCATCATCCTCGTCGTCATCATCATCATCATCATCATCATCATCATCATCCTCGTCGTCATCATCATCATCATCATCATCATCATCATCATCCTCGTCGTCATCATCATCATCATCATCATCATCATCATCATCCTCGTCGTCATCATCATCATCATCATCATCATCATCATCATCCTCGTCGTCATCATCATCATCATCATCATCATCATCATCATCCTCGTCGTCATCATCATCATCATCATCATCATCATCATCATCCTCGTCGTCATCATCATCATCATCATCATCATCATCATCATCCTCGTCGTCATCATCATCATCATCATCATCATCATCATCATCCTCGTCGTCATCATCATCATCATCATCATCATCATCATCATCCTCGTCGTCATCATCATCATCATCATCATCATCATCATCATCCTCGTCGTCATCATCATCATCATCATCATCATCATCATCATCATCACCATCATCTTGGTCGTCGTCGTCGTCGTCGTCGTCGTCGTCGTCGTCCTCCTCCTCGTCCTCCTCGTCCTCCTCGTCCTCGTCGTCGTCGTCGTCATCATCGTCATCGTCACCGTCATCGTCATCGTCATCTTCATCGTCATCGTCATCGTCATCATCATCGTCATCATCATCATCATCATCATCATCATCATCATCATCATCATCATCATCATCATCACCACCATCATCATTCATCATCATCATCATCATCATCATCATCATCATCATCATCATCATCATCATCATCATCATCATCATCATCCTCGTCGTCATCATCATCATCATCATCATCATCATCATCATCATCATCATCATCATTTCTTGCCACTGGTCCCCAGAAAGCTGGGGATGGCTTTGCGCCGTTCCCCTGCTCACTTCCAGGGGCGCACAGTGAGGTGAAGTACGATGATGGCGGCACTCGCACAGGGATTCCTGTGAAGCAACTGCGACCGCTGGAGAAAGCTGAATCTGATGGCACTGGTCTTTCCTACACGTCCTCCTACAACGCAGCTTTGTCCTGGGTGGTTGGTGGGATTCAGTGAAAGTGTTTATGACATTTGCCAAGCTGTGATTGATCCGGTTTTTTAAACCATGCAAGCTATTCTCCGCTTCAGAGACTGGGTACGTTGCTATTGGGACTTCTGTATTCTTTGACGTTTTGCCACTTTGGATGTGTGAAGGGTTAATGAAGTTTCGTCCAGGTTCGTGCCAGTGCTGGATGTCCTGGATCATCAGCGTCCACGGTGATGCATTGTATTTTCTCAGCTAGGCTTCTTGTTTGGTTGCAAAAAACGCCATCAACGCCATCAAAGATACACTGATGGTTCCAGGCACTGGCTCTTTCGTTGTGCTGCGGGTGGGCAAAATCCTACACACACTCTACACAGGGGCATACGGGTAGCCAAACCCAGAAACCCTACACTGCCTTTCACCCTCTTTTCAATGTGAGCGTTGGGGCGTGGGTGCAGGGTTTCCACCGCGACCTTGTGGGTTCCACCGCGAGTTCTGAGGAGTTTGACTTCACCACTGGGCAACTCCCTACGGGTGTGGAGGCCGTGGGTGAAGGTGTTGAGCTCAAGCCGGGTCGAGGAGGTGAGACGTATCTGGTGATGCGGAAAGGCACCTACCTCAGGCGCGGATGCTGAGACATGGCCTGACCTGCTTGGTACATGTTGGAGAGAATGGTTTCTGGAAGAAATGGATTTCTAGTAGACTAAGAAATGGATTTCTAGAAGAAATGGATTTCTGATAAGATGATTAAACAAATCTGGATTGCTTAATGATTGCTTAATGATTAAGCTCAACAACTAGAAATGGATCATGATTGCAAGAATGTTGGCCACGCTGCGTGACCTGCTAGTTGTGAGTGGTTTATCCCCAGAGGCGAACCTGGGGACGGAGGGGCGTAAGTGGATGGCCAGTGGCATGCAACTTTGCCACATCTGTTTCTTAGAGACAAGAAGTGTTAGAGATTATCCATTTTAGACAAATAGGTGTTTCTAAATGTAGAGAGACTATCCATTTTAGATATTTACAATTGTAGAGCGTACAGAAACGATCATTGCGTTTGGTGTTCTTCTCTCAGTTGCCTTCAGTCAGCCAATGACATGCTGGCGTTGGAACCTGGAGGGAATTGGAATTCTGACAAAGCCCAGCTTGAATGCCTCTAAATATGTCTGGTGAAAAATAAATAGCAAGATTTGAGTCATCTATGCAAGATCCAGAAGCAAGCACCAGGTTCCGAAACACCACTTGGTCTTTAACTGTTGGTGAGGTACCAGAAAATGGAGTACCCAGAACCAGAACTTCACCAGTCGGATGGTTGATAGTTTACTGCAGTATTGCAGCATGGCTCAAAGTCATTAGCGAAAAAGCTGGCTGTTTCCTCAGTGTACGCATCCATGCTCCTTTGGCAAACCAAAGGCGATGGGGTTCTGTATCCCTTTAATCTTTGGCATCCTCTGCACAAATAATTTGCCTACTTCCAGCAAATGTCACTAGGACCTAGGACCAAACTGACATATCCCCTTGTGCTACCCATTCACTCGTTGTGTCATATCCCCAGCATGTTTCTCACCATGATTCCTTGGTAATCATTTTGCGTTTTCCACCCCTCATGTTCAGATATATTCCCTATGCGCTCGCCACATCCCCATCCCTTTCTTCGGGGTATCCGGGCAGTTTGCCTAACGTTCCACCTGACGTTGCAGGCTGCCGTTTAAGGGCATGAGACATGAACGTCTTCGACCTGGCGAAGCGATCCCATCCTACACACTGACTTTGGAGTTTCAACTGGACAGTCAACATCCGCAACTGGAGCATCCTTGGTCTGTCTACCAGGTGCATCCGGGTGGGGGAGGCATGTTTGAAGTCCGAAAGAAACAGCTTGGGATGGTTGGTGTACATTTTTGATCCACTTCTGTTTGGAGGGACGTTTTGCTTCAAAGGATCTTTGCTCTGTGCTTCTGGGCATGGATAGGCAACCTTCGACAGTTGGGAACTATGGGTGTTTGGATCAAACGACATCTAAAGTATACCCTCAACCAGAAAATCGTCTATAAATCATCCGCATCATACTTGATCTCTATGTATATGTAAATACATATACGTATCAAATTATCATGTGGCATTTCTTTCTGTATGATGGCTTCCCGAGCCTTTCCGCACGCTAGTCCGGCCATCTTCTTGTGCCACCTGGTGGTGCACTGGGCATCCAACGAGCTCCTCTGAGCTAGCAGTTTACCACCCAGCTGTCTGGTTGAAGTCGTGAAACCAGCTGATGGGAACCAGCTGCGCTGTGATGGGTGGGATGGAAACCATTCGAGCCGTTGCTTTTTTTGCCCTGGCCCTGCCAATCTGCAGCGGATATTCACCACGTGATCGGGCCTGCAGATCTTACGATCCCAACTCAGCTTGTTGCTCCCTGGGCGTGATGACCCAACGATTCAAATCTCAACATCCGGTTCATTTCAGGAATCTCAAAAATTGGGTGGTGAATTTTCGTTCTGTCCAAAAAATTGGGGTACTCCAACCACCACGGTTTCCCTCACGGTTTAATGTTGGGGAAGACTTGGCAGGGCTGCCATGGGTTGCCCCCAGTGAAGCACCAAGCTCGGCACCGCCATGCACCAGGCCAGCTTCCCAGAGGTCCACGAGACGGATGAGTTGTGCTTAGTGTCCAAGGTGGGAGCAACCAGCAATCGGACGGGTCGGTTGTTGCTGATGGCGGGTGCCCAGGAAGGATTCTGCAGGTTAAGCCATGAACAAAAGATTTTCCTGAATGCGTGCTGGGATATTTCCAGCCCCGCGGGGATTCTATCTTGCAAGGCGTTCTCACATTGTACTTTCTGGTTCATGAGATTTGTTTGGTAAGCTGGAAATCACCATCATAAGGGTTTGTGACAGAGTCACCCATATGAACTTCACGGAATCCTCCACTGAACCTCGGGGAACGGGGCCCTGAAGGGAGGGCAAGCTCTGAATGATTGGAGACTAACCAGGCCCTACAACGACATAGGTGGCACCCCTGGAACCTTAGGCGCGCACCGAGTTCCCACAGTGGATGGTGGGAACGGACATCGATGGTCGGCTGCCGGTGACTTTGGAGATGGATCCCAAGTCCAAGGTGCCACAGGGAGTGGATCAAGATGGATCAACGGTGGGTGCAGTGGGTGGTTGTAAGGCACAACAGGGAGGCCATGGTTGGCCTCCCCCTGGATATGGTTGCTGGATGTTGCTTGCTTCAGATCGGACATGGGTATTTCTCAGAATGGGGCTCCCCTAAAATCACCCATTGATAATCTAGAACTGACTACTATAATTTGGGATGATTTGGGGTCCTCTACTTTGAGAAACATCCACATTGGCAACAGAGACATAGCCAACAATCTTGGGGCGGTTGCGCGGCACTGGTGTGGTTTTTGACTCTTGATTTCCCCAGCATGGTCCTCCATGATCTCTGCCATGCTACAAATCCAACAGTGGTTTACATAATGAAGGAAACTCTTGCACTGGGTAGATGCTTTTCCAGCCAGAAGTGATAGACTTTCAGGCGTCAAAACAAGGTTGCTGCCGTGTTTGCGACCCCGGGTAATTTGAATGATGCTGACCTTCTGAATGTGTGGAAACCTGGCAACGTCACAACTTGCAATCCTTCATGCTGCAATCCATGTCCAAAATATTTCATTCTTTTGCATGTGAACAAACATCCATTGAATAGAATGCAGTTGAATTGCGTGCATTGAGACGGCAATTCTGCAAAATAAACGTTTCTGTTTACCCTCTTTCAGCGGGTCTTGGTCTTTGCAAATTGTCCCAGAGCTTGCAGAGCAGGTCGTACGGAATCCATCCGAAGCACATGCGACCATACGTAGCTGGTCGGTGGTTTCAAACCCTTTTCATTTTCCCTATATAGTATTCATTAACAATTAATTGGTTGACAAGCATATTTTTCATGACGAGGCTCAAACCACCAAGCAGTAAATGATCATTATCAACCACTACAACCATATTTATATATATATATATTGTATATTGTATATATATATATATATATACAATCATCATTAACCATTCTAAACCACTAGTTAACCATGGGTTCAAACCACCAACCGGCGGTAGCTACGTTTCCAAACGCATGGGACCAGTGCTGCCGTAACCTGTCAGGCTTTGGCGGGTCTGCTCCCAGGCACTGTGGTGCAGTGACTTGGGCAGCGCTAAGCCATTACAGATTTGAACAATTGACCAGAATTGATGGTTGAATTGATGGTTGAGTCATTCATGAACCATCCATAATCAACCATAAATCAATGGGGGAATGATGGTTGATGGTTGAATGATGGTTGAATTGATGCTTGAATTATTCGTGAATTGATGGTTGAATTATTAATGAACCGCAATTAAAACATAATTAACCGTAACTAGTCATGATTACCCGGAAATTAAGCCATAATCCACCATAAATCAACCATAATAAATCATACTTGAACCATAATTAATTAATCATCGTTGACCACAATGAAACAGAAATAATCAAAATTGACCATCATGTCAGCCGTAGATTTCATTCATTGACTCTCATGTAGATTGTGCACCCATCATTGATTGTCGTAAAGTGTCATGAATCATCATGGGTTAAACGCATGATTGAGCATTTTCACTGGTGAAGTCGGGGGAGCTGATGGCGGAAGGCACAGCTGAGTGATCTTCGCCTTCCAACTGCTAGTGATCTATATACAGGTAGCTGATTTTTTTCTCAAGTGATCTGTAGAAGGTTTTGGATGTGTATACCGTGACAAATCATCAATGCAAGCTTGCTTGCGTATGCCTACATGGTGGTTTTAAAAAATGGGAACCCCCAAAATGGATGCTCCATTACTATACATGGTTCACATCGGATGATTTGGTGGTACGCTCCGTTTAGAAACCACCACATGTTGGTTGCATTTTTTCAACAACCACCTAGCTCTGGGTCCAGATTCCCGATTTGTCATCTTGGATGACCCAGCTTTTGAAATCTTCGGCCTTGCCACCACCAGCCGTGCACCAAGGTTTTGATGATCCCGATCCGCTAATGTTTCCAGCATCATCGGACACTTCCAACTGACTCTGAAATGGTGGATCTTTTTGGTTTTCGATTTTTTACACCAAGGCACATGTATAGATATGTCCATCTATAAGATATGAACGTGCATTTCTAGACATGTGCATGGCCGGCATCCAGACTATCATGATAGTCATGGCTATCACCTTTTTAGATTCTATGTGCATGGACAGAAGTGCATTTGCCTGCTTTTGTGCCCATAAGTCTTCATGTTAGCAAGCCATCGACGGTGAACCATGATGAACCATCACGGACCAGCATAACCCGTGATTGACCATGATTATGGAATCATTCTGATAATCAATTGGTTATCATTATCATAATCATGAATCGTGAATATTGCTACTTGATTCATGAATATAAACCATTGGTTCATATAGTATAGTTTTCAACCAATGGTTGATTGATTATGATTATAAACCATTATCATGCATGATCATCATGGTTTATCAGGAGCCATTATCAGTGGATGCATGATCGTTATTATCATAAACTATATTTATCTATATCTATTATTATCATCCATGATCATTATCAATATCATGATAAAGCTTTATTGGTTTAATAATACACAAAGGAACCATGTTTGATTATCATGGTTTAGCACCATGGATGATCCCTTTATTGTTTATGGTTATTCTCAGGGTGGAACCACTCCTATTATAATCTCCATAGTTAAACCAATAGTAGTATCTATAGATAAACTTCTATTATCAGAGTGGAACCACTACTATTATTGATAGATACCACTACTATTACTTATAGATTACCATGGATGATACCTTATACATAAACTCCATTGGCAATTGGTTACCACTTCTGCCAACGTCGCAGCCAAGGCAATGCGGCGAAGTCGTTCGCCTGCCGAGCGGCGCGCGCCGGGTGCCGGTGAAGTTCAAGCGTCAGGTGGGGCACTGGGAATGGTGGGTTGATCAAGCTGTGTACACCCTGGCAAACTGACTTGGAAGGGGAAAATCCACTGTTAATGATGGTTGTACCTATAAAAGTGGTGATTTTGAATGGTTCTACCTATAGAAATGGTGATTTTGAATGGTTCTGCCTATAAAAATGGTGATTTTGAATGGTTCTACCTATGAAACTTTATAATGGTTCTAGCTATAAAAATGATGATTTTGAGCTTCCAGCTTAGTTTGCCAGTAGTTGCTTGAGAATTGATGGTTGAGCAGTTCATGAATGGTTGCTTGGCAATGGTTGGCTGAGTGGTTCATGATCATCATTCACATGTTTCAGAGATTTGATTTGCGATGATATTTAGCAGATTTGATACTCATAGTAGGTTGACGCTCGAGCAGTGGCCGAGCTTCACAAACACCAGGTAAAGCACAAGGGTTTGATGTAGGTTTTCAGGTGGGGTATACCGCTTGGTTGGCTCATGTAGCTTCACCGGCAGTAGTTGCAGTACATTGGTTTCAACCAGCACTGCAACACTTGCCCTATGTAAATGAACAACGATGAATCCTCGGTTTTAAGAATATGCCAAAGTACTGGATATAAGTTTTGAATTCAGAGAGGGTTTCGAGTTCTGAGGTTTCAAAGGTTAAGGTCTCGTGCTTGGGACCGTGATAAAACATTGGCTCTGCGGAAGAAGTTTTGCAACTCTCCGGGCAGACCCTGGAAATAGGTTGAACCATGACCAAAAATGGATCGGATTTCGTTGACTGGTTCGTTGACTGGCCTCAGGGATGCAGAGGCATGGTTCAAAAGGAACCACAAGTAGATTCCGATGCTAGTTCACATTCCAACAATACTTGCCTCTTTGTGGCTCCGTGACGAGTCATAGCAAACCTTGAGGATGTTCCTGCTCTCGGTGAGACCCTCCACCGATTGGACCCTTGGGTAGCTCGAAGATTCAACATTTTTCCGCTTGATCGGCCAAAGAAGCTGACAGTTCTCCAGCTAGATTAGCCTGTCAAAGGGTCAGTGGTGCAACTTGATCCACAGTATTGGGGAATCAGACTCGTTCAGGGGATGGGACACAAGCAACAGAGGATGTAGCGATCAGATTTGGGTTCCTTATTCTGAACTATGACATAGTGACAGGGACGACAATCGTCTCACTAGATGAAATATAGAACGATAGAACAATGTCAAAGTGGTGTCATCGTATGGGACATTCCCTCATTCACCTCAGCAACATGTTGCAAGGTCTGTGGACTCAGAGAACATATCATTTGTTGAAATATGTTGACACAATGTCATGGAGTCAAACCATCACCAGGTGGATATCTTAGAGCTGTGAGGGCCCTGGCCGTGACCGTTTGTTTCATTTCTGGCTTACCATTTCCCACTGCCACTGGAAGGCTCTCACAGCAGTGGAAGATGAAGAGGTCACATCTCAGAAAAAGAAGCTTCCAAGCCGCTTCCATTGCATTCTGAGTTGTTCATGAGGGCTTGAGATCTTGTGCCGCTAGCCAGGTGCTGAGATAGTCAGCCACCAAGCTTCCAAACCTATGCACGAAATCATCACAAGTAGTGTGTTCTTGAGATTTTTGAGTCGGAGATACTGGAGATTTGACATGTGCTGTGAGGCGAGGTCAGGTCTCAATGGATCACCAGATCAGCTCAGGTGGCGGGGCATTCAAGGCACCCCCAGTGCCCGGGGGACCACCACCTGGTGCCTTCGATCTTTTCCAAAAAGGGGAGGAAGAGGTCGCGGGCGTCGGGGGAGCAGGGAAGTTGTTGGGAAAACTTCATTGGGGGAGTGCACCTTCACTTTCTTATACTTTCAGTCTTGGGATGATGCTTGTACTGTAGCAGTGGTTGATCCAAAGAAACTTTGACGGGTGCGCGAAGAGCGAAGATCGCAGTTTGAAGCCAGTAGCTTCCTTTCCTTCAAGAACCCTTTTGAACCGATCGCTTAAGCTCTGCGTTGTTTCGTGACGAGCACTCTGAACATCAGAATCCTGGAAAAAAGATTGACTTTTTGCTATGCATATATGTCCACTGTCCGCACATATATAGTTTGTTAATTTTTCCAAATATGTCCAATTGAAAGGAGACGATGGTTCATGTTTGTTCCCTATCCGCTGATTGACCTCCAACAATCACTATTGACCATCATGGTTATGAACAACCACTAGCACCACTATAGCGAACCACTAACCGTTCGCCACTACGAACCATCAACGACCTTCGTTGGTTCGAGCATCATCACAGCGCCGCAGGAAGAGGAAGACCCCGGAGAAGAGGCGTCGCGCTTCCAGCATAAAATGAATGAGGATGAGGTGCTCCTGCGGGGGGATGGAGCCACCGGAAGATGATGCAGTTGCCAAGAGGATAGTGGCTAGTGATTGTTGGTGGCTAATGATGTTTGATTTGCGGTTCGACTGATGGTTCAATTGATGGTTTAATGATCGATGGAACGTACTTACCTTTTGACATTTGATAGTTGCAACCTAGAACCTCTATTGACAGAATTGAAGAAAAGACACCCGGGCAATAATGGGCAACCTGGAACGACTGCTCGGGTACTTAGAACTCTTCCTGCGACTTGCTTTCTGCAGATCTTGTGGCACTTGCAAGTTTTTAATGCCACCCTGCTCAGACATGTAAGCCATTTGGAGAGGAATTTCAGCTGCGCCAGGTTAAAATCAGGTCACACTTGTTCGCCAGGGTTCTTACACGACGTGTATTTGGATGTTATTACTATATGCAATAATAAAACGTTTTTGCTGATATACGCTAGATTCTACATGTTGTATTTCATTCATTCTTCGTTTGGGTACTATGAATCATGCATTGTATATGGCATCAAAGGCGGATGCCAGACCACAAAACCTTGTTTGATCATCCACACATGTTTTTGTGATCAACAACTCCATTCAAAGAGTGAGTTCCGCATATCGGGCTGCAGTGCGGTTGAATTGTTATAGCCTGTTTTGTTTCCCAGAAGCGCTAGTCATAAAGTCAAACCTAAGGACAGTCAGGCAAACAACAACACATGTTCCTGTTTTTCAGAGGTTTTTTCCAAAAAACGGAGTCTTCCGCAAGGGGTCATTTGGTCCCAATGCCTACGATTCCTACCACGGTTGTTGGTGATGCGAATCCGATGGCACTGCCAGGTGACCATCACAGTGCATGCAGGCTACTGGGGTGAGAGCACTCAACCTGGCTGTGCCACCAGTATCAAGGCCGGCGGTCAAGTGGCGGCCGGTCATATGCCAAGGAACACGCACAGACGCTCCCCTTTGGGCTGAGATGAATCTGTGTGGGGCGAAAGTTGAAAGTGAATCGAATTGTCTTGATCAAATGCTGGATTATTAGCTCAGATATTGGAAAAGATATTAGTGATGGACTTTCTGAGAGCTGTGTCAACTTTCCAGGTGTCCTCTAACGGCATCGCCCGCACGCTGACCTTTTACCCCGGCGTGGACCATGGTGCAGTGCGCGTGGAGGGGGAGCCTGATGCAGATCTAGGCTTCAAGCCAGCCACGCAGCGCTATCACATTCTGCAGCTTGGAACAGCAGCGGCTGAAGGAAACTCTGGGAGGGTCGCCCTCCCCTTTGGTCAATGAACATGGCAATGGCCAGAAATGGCAGGAAATTGAGTAGTTGCAGACTCTTTTTGTGATCATTTACCTATTGGAAATGTTTTTCCATTGTATATTTACCGCAGACCTGGTAGCTGAAAGGCATCCGTTCTTCGAAGCCCAACAAGCGGTGATGTTGACACCTTCCGGGTTTGGCCACTGTAGCTGGTCCAATGTTGGGATTCTAGGGGTCAAGCTATAGGGGCACCCACTATGGGGGTGAGCAGTTTGAAGTGAGCTGTTGGTAGTTTCGGTTGTTTCCCTTCTTTTGGGCGGTTCAAAGGTCCTGAAAATGTTCTATTCAGTTGTTGGCAGAGGAACCATTGGCTTTCCGTGGAAGCCAATCTGTGGACACAGCCCATTTTGGGGTTGCATTCTTTGCTTTTTTGGCTACTGGTAACGAATCCACGGTGACCTGAAAACTGCCTGAATGTTTTGTGCAATGCCTGCAGGTTGGAAAATTCTGAGTTGACCAAATAGGTGATTGGGTGGAGATTCTGCAGAATTGGCATGCCAAAGACTCTTGTGCCGATGTGCTTTCTCAAATCTTG
The DNA here is from genome assembly GCA_009767595.1 of Symbiodinium kawagutii. NCBI lineage: Eukaryota > Dinophyceae > Suessiales > Symbiodiniaceae > Symbiodinium > Symbiodinium kawagutii. The sequence goes on from VSDK01021388.1 coordinate 127,743, forward strand.
GCAATGTCACATCCAATTGGTCTTTATGAGTACCCTGGCAACTACTAAACTAATTACCAGCCATGACTAGCAAACTGCTCCAAATCTACCACGATGAGCATCTTCAGCTCCGAGGAGTCTCACAATGCGCCAGACCGGAACCCACAGCTTCAGCATCAGTGACGGTGGAGACCCCACCAATGTGTGGAGCATCGACTTCCGATTACACGGTTGGCTGGACGACTTGTATGGCGCAGCAGCAGTGTCGGTCTTTGATCCAGAGGATCGAGAACTGGAGCTGGGAAATGAGATGGTCTACCAATCGGAAGGTGCGGCCATTGATGGTTGGACTGTAGCTGAAGGTGCTGGGTGCTTTGACCGAGCTGAAAGCTTCCCCCCTCCCCCAGCATGAGCGATTCTGCAGGTGAGCACAAGTTGCGCTTGGTGACGTTGGGCGATCAGGTCTTTGAAACGGATGAGTTGGATCCACAAGGATGGGTCTCTTTCAACCGAACCTGTGCCTTGGAATGAGGTTGACGACTTGCTTTGCTTGGTCGGAGGTCCCCTGAGCAGATGTATATATAATGTTCAAGTAAAGAAACTATGCATTCACATTGTGCATGCACCTATGATGTATGTATGGATCTAGATATCTAGATATGGCACAGATACATGGCCACTGCAATAGATACATCATCATCATCATCATCACCATTACCATCATCATCATCATCATCATCATCATCATCATCATCATCATCATCATCATCATCATCATCATCGTCACCGTCACAGTCACCGTCACCGTCACCGTAATCGTCATCATCATCATCATCATCATCATCATCATCAGCAGCAGCAGCATCATCCTCCTCCTCCTCATCATCATCACAATCATCATCATCATCATCATCATCATCATCATCATCATCATCATCATCATCATCCTCATCCTCATCCTCGTCACCGTCACCGTCACCGTCACCGTCACCGTCACCGTCACCGTCACCATCATCATCATCATCATCATCATCATCACCATCACCATCACCATTACCATCATCATCATCATCATCATCATCATCATCATCATCATCATCATCATCATCATCACCAGCATCATCATGGTTACAGGAGCGCAGGTTTTGGTGTTTGATTGAGCATCAACACATCGCAGTAGAGATATGAACATATGGGTGATCTAGTAGATACTCACCTAGCCCTTGCATGATGGAAGTCGTTAGCCGCATGTTTGTTTGTCAGAAGCTGTAGATCCTTTGACCTTTCCCATGTTTCTGTTCCAGGAACCAGATCCCTGACAACTTGCCTTTTGTTGCTATAGTTGTTGTCGATTCGCAGGTGATCTCTAATGAACAGTCATGAGACACGCAAAACTTGGAACACATCAGAACTGTTTGTCTCTTGGTATAACAATGATTTGGCCTACCTATCAACTTGGATGGATAACTGTTTGTCTCTTGGTATAACAGCGATAACACAAATCAAGCAATAACACACTAAAAGTTGCTGGGCTATCCATCCAGCCATGCGGTTGCGGGGCACCGCCGAGGTTTGGAGCCTGTGGACAAGGCCAACACCAAGGCATCGCGACATCCCACGTGCCATGTGAAAGTGACGCTGGACGAAGGGGATCCATGAATTATCATATGGTCATTGAATGACTATAGAGTTATCATGTGTCATCTAATACGTATGGAATTATCAAATGGTCATCTAGTGCGTATACAATTATCATAAAGTCAATCAATAAGTATATGTGAAGCTGTCATAGGATTATTGCTTATTTAGGCATCAAGTCACTATATGCAAGCAAAAGTAGTGAGTTATCGTTATTTGATGCCTAAATTCTATAGAAGTCAGCTCTTAGTCATTGGTCAACATTTGTGCTTAGCCATATCTAGCCGTCAAGTAATTAATATCAATAGACTCATGGTGGTTTTTGATGGTAATGGTGGTTAGTTGCTTATGGCTGTTTATCGTCAATTGCAGGATGATCAAAGATTCATGTACGTGTGACTGAATTTCAGCACGGAACTGTGGCTCCAATTTCTTGATAGTAGATGGCTTTCAACCTGCAACTGGAGCCATGAGATATGGAGACACCCTTGGACCAAGAAGTCATATTTCCAAAAAACCCAGGAAGGTGCAGATTTTTCGCGAGCTAAGGGGGGAATCATTTGGGGAATACGAGCAATGACACGCTTTTTCCGTCACCCTCAAGCAGTTGCCGCGTTACCATGACCAACAGCAGCTTCAAGAGCAGTAGAAGCAATGATAACTTTGAAGCTGCACCGCCAACGGCAAGAATGACCAAGGCAACTGGGAATCGTCAGCACAACGACCACCACAACAACAGGAAGCACTGGGGACAGAGCCCAATAGGTCGACTAACAGGGCTGTTGCTGTTGACCTCTTTGCGTCATTACTGTGAAACTGCACCGGATAGTACTCCATCCTGAACATCTCTGATCGTGTGAGTCATATCTCCCAATTTTTTGTGCCAAGATATGCAACAAACGCACTGGCGGTTGATATGGCCATAATTCGCGAACGCAGCCCTTCCTGTGTGAGGGAGGTGACTTATGGTTCCGAGGATGGCCCAGCCTCCTGCTTGATAAACCATGACCAAGGGTGTTTTTGCTAGCTGGTCGGCCATTTGCGATCACTTTTGTCCAACCAGTAGAGCCAGATCTCAGTAGCTACAAACGACGCGGGTGGAACCAGTGGAAGTCTCAGTGTCTCAGCAAAAGCTCGTTTGCAACCGACCAAGGAAGGACAAGATCCTGGAGAAACGTTTGTTTCCCGGCCGATGGCATTCCTTGACCGTGACGGTGGACAGCGTGCGTTTCTTGGACGTGTTTTGAAGCATGGTTCCCAGTTGGTTGGTTGGGGTTGACCAAGCAGGGTTGACCAACTATGGTGAATACTGGATGATCACTAGCTGGTAAACCACGGGTGGTCATGAGTCACCGAATGGTGAACTAGAACCATGATTGGAATGGTCATTCACTCGTCAGTAATCGCCTCTTAGCAATTGATGTACCGTTGCGAAGCACCAACTTCCTAATAATGGTTCACAGTTTCACCACGGCTTCTGCGCTATGGGGATCATGGCCAACACGTACCAGGGACTGTTTTACATCAACTCCGTAATGTATGGGAGTGCTGGTATACCCCCCGAGCATGCGGGAAGGTGATCTCAGTTAAAGTTGGATTTTGGCATCCAAGTTTAAGGCGATTGTGTCAACCCATGAATCGTTGGACTTAAGCCATGCAAATGCATCCTGATTGGTGGCTCAAAAATGATTCCACATCGATCTTGGCAGTTTCAAACATCGTTGCTGGCGACATCCTTCAATTTTGGCAGGTGAGCATCGGGGTGCTTTTGGATTTTTTTGCCCACATTTAGAACCAGTTGGTTTTGCTTGAAACTGCAAAGCTCTCATGTCGCCCTGATAATGGATCGATTGAGGGGATCCGGAAGCTGCATTTGTCGTCCAAAGGACGAGGGGCAGGATTTGAATGCTCCTTTCTCTGAATATTTTGTTTACATTTTGTGATGGGCGACCTGATTCCAATTCACGGTTTCCACATCCTGTGGCAAGAGAAGCTGATAAATCCAGCATCAAGCCGGATGGCACTATGGCTCCAGCCACCCCAGCAGGCTTGCCAGCCTGACCATCAGCGAGCACACCACAGGAATGTCATGACTGGCGTATGTGGATGGTTTACCCGCCCGAATTGGCCTCACTTGGAGGGTTTGACCAACGACAAGCCACCCATTTTTGTTTCAAGCAATGGCTTACGCGGAGAGCCAGAGCAGTGCTTTGCCATGGACACAGCATCACCAGAGGCCTTTGTTGGCAGCAAAGAATACTTCCAAGGAGCTCGCCTGAACGCGCAGGACTTAACCTGCATAGATGCCTTGACCAGACTACAGAAACCAACCGGCATTAAGATGTGGTCCTGCCCGATCGACGTACATCAAGGTGTGTGTGAAGGAGATTGAATCATTTCTCACTAGGTTGCTGCATCCCACTGATCGTGCGTACGATCAGTGGGATGCAGCAGCCGGACAGCAGCAAGAGTCTGAAAGGCTGCAGTCAGAGGCAGCCTTTCTGGCACGATATTTGCTTAGTTTCAATCTACAAACTCACGCTGAGAAGATGGGAGCGAAAATTCGACGCGGAGTGATCATCCGCCGAAGCAGCCTGAGACCGACGAGTTGATCTAGGAATTGGCCAAGTACAGCGTCAGACACTACGGAGACGAGGTGAAGCCCGTGGACGGCCGTGCCTGGGCATCATGCTTTGTCCTGAGGAGACGTCGGAAGTGCAGCTGCAGGATGTTGAGGAAGGAGCTGCACATTGAAGCCATGGAGTTGGTCAACAGCCGCGCAACCGTCTGCAGCAACCTGGGCGCGCTGCCCTCTCCTGAGCAGACGTCACAGGAGAGCAGCTCACCAATTCGCGCAGCGTCAGCAGCTGTAGCTGTTTAGTCTTTGAGATGTGGCGGCTGCGGCCATGAAGAAGTAACGGAAAAAAACGATTATGGCCATTCTGCCTGCTCCTCACAGACAATGTAAACAATGTACTGTAAGTTGAATCCAGGATAAGAGTCATCATCCTACAATATTGGAATTCATATGCGCAAATCAGTGTACTTGGCACTCATGGGTGGGAACACACTGCTTGTTTGTCCATGGTTGTTGCATTGCATGGCTACCACTTGGGAAAGAAAAATTGAACCGACAGCAGCTGGGCATGATAGCCTTGAGCAAGAAAGGCAACCATTCGAAGGTGTTGTGCCATGGTAAGTTTTGAAAAAGTGGGATCATCAGCTTGACCAACTGTAGCATCAGAGACATTTTCATTAAACATCAAACCATAGCCTGGAACAAAGTGACCAAAAGTGCTTGAAAATGATCAAATACCCAATTCCCAGAACCGAAGGTGAGTCAACGCATGCAGCATGCATGTTTCGTTTTTGTGCGCGCGAGGGCATGTTTTATTCCATATTTGTTTGAATATTTGTTCAAACCAATGATTTTTCCCACTGCCATTTGCATTCTTAGATATACACATTCACATGTGTCACACGTGCCAGTTTAGCATATTTATCTTACTTTCTGTGTTGACATACATGCACACATTCATGCGGGGAAAAAATGATCCAAGAGCCAACATGTATGACACTGCTAGTTGGTCGATTTGTGAAATCGACGAGGACGAGGACCATTCCTAGATTGATGGTATTTCACTTGGGCTTGTGTGCAATTGGGATATCCCGGCGTACGCCTCAGCAGCAGTTGTTATTCCGGTTGGGAACCAACATGATACCTAGCATCGTAAGTCACATGGTCATGCCGACCTGAAGCAACCAGCAAGTTGGGGACACGACGGACAACACCTTGAGGTGATGAAATGTGCGTCTATCTGGATGGCATTGCTGTTGACAAACCCATTGACATTTTCGAGAGCTTTGGCATGACCCGTGGTGGCGGAGGTTGGGAGAGCTTGCTGGTGTGCCAGTGTCAGTGTAGCCATGGCTGTAGACTTATGAAATATTAAGACATATAGAAGATTATACAGGCATATTTACCTTCGCCTTGTCTATGAGTCACTCTTCAGTCATTTTTTTGGGGAAGGGGTGGGTGTGGCCAACTTCTCGAAGGTTCAGTGGTTCCCAGTGGTTCCCAGTGGTTCGCCTTGTCACGCCAGGCCGGGAGGGTGGCAGGGACCGCCGGAAGGGCGTCGCAGAGACGGGAGCTGCCGAGTACGCAAGCTACGAGAGCTACGGTGGCTTCGGCTATTCCTTCCAGTCGCCCTTTGCCGTGCCACAGGAGGGCGTGGGGAGCCACCGAGCTGGCTGAGTTGGGGGCACTTCTTACTGAGAATTGTTTTGTGCAGTTCTGCTTGCACATCTGAGCTCAGAGGGGGTCAAAGATTCTTTGAAAACATGTTTGTCCAGGGATTTTCAAACGCTTTCTTCATGTGGGGAAGGGAGCAGCTGTGTATGTATCTACATATGTATCTATGTATGTATGTGCGTATGCATCTACGTATGTATCTACATGGAGCACGGCCTTCAGTTGGCCGTGCATTTTTTCGTATATGTGCACACTTTTCGTCATGGGAAATGTGTTTCGGCCCCTATAATTCAAGTTCACACTATCTTGGGTGTTTTCAACCCCTCGTTTACAGGCAGAATTAGGAAATTCGCAGTTTCGTGCTAACGAATCACCATTTTAAGGGTTTTTGGGTTTACCCCAACTACTTGGCCAGGCATGTTTTCGCCCGCGTATTGCTTTACAGCAGCGATTCAAGCTCCTCTAAGAATCTGTGCGGGTCAGGGTTGACCAAACGCGCTCGCCAACACCACATGTGGATATACTGAGTCACACAAGGATGCAAACTGGAATGTCCACGGTCTTTGACTTTCAAAACCATGTGAGCTGGCAAGAAAATGTTCAAAGCTTTCCATGACCGGTCCAAGGTTTGGGTACCGGCAATGTTGGAAACTTTGGGAAAAATCTTTGCAAGTGCAAGTGAACGTCAACATGCCCCACCCCACCCCACCCCACCCCACCCCACCCCACCCCACCCCACCCCACCCCACCCCACCCCACCCCACCCCACCCCACCCCACCCCACCCCACCCCACCCCACCCCACCCCACCCCACCCCACCCCACCCCACCCCACCCCACCCCACCCCACTCCACCCCACCCCCACATGCCCCACGTAGCATCAACTGCATGAAGCAACTGAAAACGACCTAAAACACCACGGCCGTCTAAAGGCCGTACTCCATCTACACAGCTGCATGAATCTACGTATGTTCTATGCTATGTATGTCTGCATAGACTGCTGATTTGCCATTCCGTTGAACCTTAGTTGCAAATGACCAAGGGAGTGGTGCCCAAACTCCAGGAGGGTTTCCTTCTCTTCGCCAGCAGCAGTATCCGCAGTATGCCGGGAGGAACCAAGTTGCGGAAGGCCTGGGGAGGAAGTGGGGACATGGAAGTAGCTTCCAAACGCCTACAATGATGGCAGGTCCAGCTGTTGATAATCTGCCATTTGTTTGAGCTAAATAGGTGGTGATCTACGATCAGATGTGGGGGTCTTATCCGGAGCTGGATCTTGCAATACTAATCACCACTGGCCATTATTGATTATTATTATGATGGTTAGGAAATATCAATGGTTTCCAATCCACCATCTGTAAACGTACAGCCCTCACACGTGATGGTTATCCCCTGAGATGAACAACTTAAGTTTGTTCTTTTTTGTGTCCAGGAAAAATGCACATTTTGCAGAAGGCATGATTTCCGGACACTGGCCCACACACACACAAGCACACACACACATTTGGATATGTATGAATGAGTGGATGAAGAGACCTATGGATGTATGAGTGCATGTACCTAGATAGACTTGTGCATGTTTGCATGTGCATACAAATCAAGGTCTGTATGTACGCAGGAGATACAGGTATGCAACGTATGTGTGTAATGCAGCAATGCAATGCAATTCAATGTAGTAGAATGCAGCCTAATGTAATGCAATGTTATTCAAGGTATATAGACTAATCATGATGCAGTGTATGCCGTATCTGATTCTTAGTTCCTCAGTGTGATGTTTGCGCGCAACTTATTCGTGTATTATATGCATGGGTTGTAGGTACATTTGTCATTCCGCGCACGCACGCACACACACACAAACATGCACATATATGTATGTTATGCATGTATACATCAAGATACGGACATAGCTTAACTGCTGCGCTTCTAACCCCTCTTAGAGCAAGTTCTGTTTGCTCCATGTCAAACCGGGAAAGAAAAGATGAACAGGATTGCAAGTGAAACACGCACACACACACAAGCTGCTGGATGATAGTGGAGGGTCAAGTGTATGGCTCCTGGGAATGTACCATAGAATGTCTCACAGCTTCACACTTTGATGACTCACAGACATTGCAGACTCGCTGAACAGGCCACTTTTCGCAACTCCATTTTGAACGCCAAGACCATCGAGGATCAGTACGTCAACAGCCGCCACAAGCGCCGTGCGCCGCCGGTGCCGCAAAACTTGACTCTTGCGCCACTCATGAAGAAGAAGGCCCCAGAACCCAAAGCAGGGATCGATGTGGCATCGATGAAGACCAAGCAATGGCTCTAGTCAAAAGTTTTGATATTGTGCTGATCACTGGTGTGTAGCCCGAGTGAGCCGCACAGAAATGAACATAATTGTTTTTGTTGAGATGTTCTCCTAGCGGTTTTTTGGATTGTTGGCGTTGACAGTCTTTGCCAGTCTTACAATGAACAACAAACCTGCATGGATCTCTATTTGAATTTTGAAGGTTCGTCTCTGTCTCCATCTCTGTGTGTTTGTGTGTTTGTGTGTTTGTGTGTCTCGTCTCTCCCTCTCTCTCTCTCTCTCTGTCTCTGTCTCTGTCTCTGTCTCTGTCTCTGTCTCTGTCTCTGTCTCTGTCTCTGTCTCTGTCTCTGTCTCTGTCTCTCTCTCTCTCTCTGTCTCTGTCTCTGTCTCTGTCTCTGTCTCTCTCTCTCTCTCTCTCTCTCTCTCTCTGTCTTTCTCTGTTTCACCTTGTCTTGTTTTAGTACCATTGAATAAGAGGAGGTAGGTTCAAGGATCCAAGCTCAGTCAAGAGGAAAGGTGGAGCATCCAAAAATAGATTGCTAATCACTGGTATATGCTAGACCTCACTCTCTATAAATGTATGTATGTATACCAATAATGATTGACAGTGCCGCAGAGAAATCATCATCATCATCATCATCATCATCATCATCATCATCATCATCATCATCATCATCATCATCATCATCATCATCATCATCATCATCAT